>CM038467.1:27439247-27958720 GCA_021464415.1 Lonicera japonica
AAATGACCAAATTTGGCTTTTTCATTGCTTTATTGGGTAAGGCAAAAAGGTAAAAATAAAGTTAAAAGTGTAAACCAAAGCCAAAGATAGCTCCCGACAAAATTTTAGCTCGGACGATCGATCAAGAGTCGGGGCAGAGTGGAAAAGACTCTCACGACACATTTTGTGTCGTGAGAAATAAATCATCTTTGGCCGATCAATGATGTGTCGTGCGACACATCATTGAAAATCCCTTGGACGATATATGATTGATCGTGGAATACAAAAATTATTCGGACGATATATGATTGATCGTGGGACAAATGGAAGAAGAAAAAAAAAGTAATGCCTGCCACGACACATGATGTGTCGTGGCTATCAAAACCATGGCCCGATGGATCATATATCGTGCGATAGCTTCATGTCCTGGCTCGACAATTCATAAATCATGCGAGGTAAATTTACACTTCTTCCGCTGCGCCTCTCCATTTTTGAATAGTGTAAATATACCATTTTAATATACCTTTTTACCTTAGCCATTAAAGATGGTCTAAGCAAGAAAAACGTTGCTTTTTAAAATTAAGCGGGTATTTTACCACTTATATGCAATAATTTGTTAGCTATTTATGTTGTTTATTACACTGTAATTTTCCCTGAACAAGCATTCCGCAAAGATAAAAGAAGCAGAATCTAATGGCGCCTCTCTTTTCAAATTAGCCTTTCATCTCCCAGTTTTGCACACACACAAACAAACAGAGACATCTATTTCACATTTACTCACAGTGAAAGACATCGATTGAATTCGAGAGAATGATTCTGAGAACACCACCCCCGAGAAAACGGAAAGCCGATTCGGTTCCGCTCGACAATAGCCCCAACTTCGATCGCCGTCTCGTTATCTACGAGGATCGTCCGGTGCCACCGGAATCATCATCTCCTCAACCTTCCGAACCCTTGCTCTGCACTTACCAATGCCGCCAAACGGTACTTCATTGCTTCTATTCTCAATTTTGTATCATTTGTATACTAATAGCCAATATACACATACGCACAGACAAGTCTTCAGTTCTCTTCATGCGTATTGTTTTCGATTAATTACCTGCTTGTTGAGCTCTTAATTTTATTATTATGACCTAGGTGGATTGAATCTTTCTGTATGAACTACAATCACGAGGATCAAGTTTTTATTCTCAATTTATATCATTGTTATACAAACAGATAAATATACACAGCCGTGCACACTGTTAGAATATTCTCCATGTTTTCCTCCTCCCATGTTTTCCTCTTTGTTCCCCTCTCCCTATTTTCCTCCCCTTTTCTCTCCTTATTTTTCTCCATGTTTTTAGGTTGTCTTATAATTTGTTTTCCCTTTGTATCACTATATATTTGTTAGTCTTGTATTGTAAAGAAATGGAGTGATTGTAACAATGTAACCCCTTGTGAATTTCTTGCTCATTAATATAATTTCTCTATTTCAATGTTGTATAATTTATCATGGTATCAGAGCTGTAAGATCCTCAAGCCTTTTCGTTCACCGGCGGGCGATGTATTTCGTCGTCCGCCGGACCTCCAAACCTCGATGTCACCCATCACAGCATTTAGCCGTCTTCTTGTCATCCACCACGCAACTTCAACCACCATTAAACCCCACTAAACCCACCCGCTGCCAACACTTTCATTCTCAGACGATCCAATTCTTTTTTTATTCAGACGATCCAATTTTTCTTTTCTCAAATTTTTTACCTAGATTTTTTATTCCAGTTTTTCTACTCAGACCAAATTTTCTATTCCTGTTTCAGTTTTTACCAAGTTCTTCCTTTGAGAAATTTTCTATTAATCTAAAATCTATCCAGCGTTCCGGATTCACCTCAATCCCCCATCCCCCATCCATTAATCTGCTTTCCACGTGCAAGTATGGGGTTGCACGTCCATGTCCATCCATTAATCTGCTCTCCACGTACAAGTATGGGGTTGTACGTGAGGGAGGGTGTTAAGCATGATATTTTATCCTTTCATATTTTATTTTACCAATTCTCTATTTTACACCATGTCTTCCACCTCCCGTTACATGCGGGACCTATAAAAATCCTCAAAAAAAAACAAAAAAAAACAAAAAAACAAAAAAACAAAAAAAAAATTCCTCCACCAATTCTCTCTCTAGTCTCTAGAATCTATTTCCCGCCGATCTAGATATAGCACTTTTCTCCCAAAAATACCCTCAATCTTTCCCCAAAATTTCATCCATGTCCTCCTCTCTGTCCCTCCCCACCTCAAACCCCCAGACCAACGCTAACACCGCCCCATCCCCTCCCTCTTCAATCACCCCAGCCCTGCGCTTGTTCGCCACGCGCCTCTCTGAATCCCTCCGGCGCGCCCTCTCGCAGTGCCTTCCGTGGCACGAGCTCGTCGACCGCACCGGATTCTCCCGGCCGGACTCCGTCACCGAGGCCACCTCGCGCGTGCGCAAGCACCTCTCCTACTTCCGCACTCTACAATCAGCTGATCTCTTCACCAAATCACATGTGACTTCTCGCTTTCAATTTCTGGTGTCCAAGCTCCGCATGCTTTCCCAGCCCTCCTGAGCTTGAGGGGGGGTGTTAAAATATTATTTCTCCTTTTCTCTCTTTCTTTTCCATGTATTTAGGCTCCATGTTTTAGGCTTCCATTATTCCATGTTTGTAGGCTTTGCTTTTCTCTTTCTCCTTTCCATGTTTTGCTCCATGTTTCTAGGCTTTCTCTTCTCTCTTGTTTCTCACTTGTATATATATACAGAGATTTCTCTCATTGTAAAACACACAATTAATACATACAAAACATTCATTTTCTCTCACTCTCTCTAGATATAGCACTTTTATACGTACTGCTATACGTACTGCTCGCGTATTCAGATCAAGTTTTTATTTCCTCCGGAAATTCTACACCGGACCTCGCCGTTCTGTCGGCTCCCGTCATCGCCGTTCCGTCGGCTCCCGTCATCGCCGTTCCGTCGGCTCCTGTTATTTTCGTTACCGCCGTTCCGTCTGCCCCCCACCGCCGTTCCGCTGTTTGGTAGCTTCCTCACCTCTTCAAACTCAAGTTGGTCTCTTCATACCCCCTTGAGTTTGAGGGGGGGTGTTAGAATATTCTCCATGTTTTCCTCCTCCCATGTTTTCCTCTTTGTTCCCCTCTCCCTATTTTCCTCCCCTTTTCTCTCCTTATTTTTCTCCATGTTTTTAGGTTGTCTTATAATTTGTTTTCCCTTTGTATCACTATATATTTGTTAGTCTTGTATTGTAAAGAAATGGAGTGATTGTAACAATGTAACCCCTTGTGAATTTCTTGCTCATTAATATAATTTCTCTATTTCAATGTTGTATAATTTATCACACACAAGCCTTCAACTTTGTTCGTGTTTATTGTTTTCGATTAGATACCTGTTTTTTGAGTTCTTATTTTATATATTACGAAAAATCCTGCTTCCTTTACTATCTTATATCTTTTCAATTTGTATCATTGGTATACAAACAGCCAATATACACATACAATGCACACACAAGTCTTCAAATTTGTTCATGCTTATTGTTTTCGATTAAATTCCTGCGTGTTGGGAGATATTATTTTATTAGGCTGTGAACAATCCTGTTCATATTACTACTGTGACCTAAGTCAGTTCTAAAAGCAGGGGTTAAGGGAGTTTCAAAAATTCCTTTAAATCGATGGTCAATAGGAGGAGTTACACTAGAAGAGGATACCGGATTTGCAATCAACTAGTGCTTAATCCAGTCAAACTGAGTATTGAAGATATTGGTTAAAGCTTGAATGGAAGATTGAATAAATCCTAACTTACCATCAAGTTCACCTTGCTTGGCTTCAATTAAATCATGCTTAGCTTCCAATTCTTTCAAGGGCACAAACATCGCGGCCTGATTTACTTCCACCTGCTCCCAAAGTTGATTTACATTTTACAACCACACCACCAGCCATTCCGATGCACAGTAACGGTCAAGGAAAGTACTGTTGGGTTTCTTAACAATGAAGCAAAGAAAAGAAAATTCAACAATTTTGGCAGCAAGGTCCAGCGGGATCCAATGTAAAAATGTTGGAAATTGAGGTGGCTTTGACCAAATTAAAGTCGGTGGACTTTTGCACAATTTGAGGGCGGTGGATGTTTGTCCTCTTTGCATGAGAGTTTAAAAGTCAAGTAAATAATAGATAAGGAGAGAAATTAAATTTTAGGGAGAGAAAGTGAATTTCTCTTGGTGAGAAGTTATTTGGTGAGAGTTTATTTTATAAACTTTGATTTTTTTAGTGAGATTGGGTGTACTTGGGTTAAGGGTAAAAGAGTCTATATCTTGTATTTCTTATATTGTACAATTATTATCTTAATAATGAAATCACGCTCTCCGTGGATTAGTGGCAATTTGCCGATACCATGTAATTTTGTATCTCTTTTATAATTATTATTTTACTTGTTCCATCATATATATGTATTGTTTATGGTGAGCATCGCTTAGTAGTGGAAATATTCTGCTTGGCAAAAGGGTGGTGTCGAAATTATATTGGCTCGGATCCTAACAATTTGTATCAGAGGAAGGTTTGAGGTTCGCACAAGGTGTTTGATTAAAAAAGTCGTGCATAGATTTTTTATTCATATCACAGGTGCTGTTTAATTTCAGCAAAGTTTCTTTTACCATGGCAAGGAATATTGCAGTTCAATATGTGACAGACATATACGATGGAAATGGGAGCTTCACTCTTTGGCAAACAAGAGTGAAGGACCTCCTTGTCCAACAAGGCTTGGCAATGGCGTTAAAAGGGTTAAGTGGCAAGCCGGAAAGGATGAGTGATGATGATTGGGAGGATATAGAGTCAAAGTGCTTGAGCATGATTTGACAAAATATCGGTGATAATATCATAACTTCATCGATGAGGATACGGTGCCGAAGCTGTGGGATAAACTAGAAAAGATGTATCTAGGCAAGAATCTCATAACAAAGCTCAATCTCAAGCAGGACCTTTATCACTTGAAGATGGGGGAAGGCGGTAACCTCATGGACCATATGAATAAATTTCATGGGCTTGTTGATCAACTTAAGAAAGTTGATGTTAAAATTGAGGAAAAAGATGAGGCCTTATTGCTTCTTACCTCACTTTCAGATTCTTATGAAAACATAGTCACTACTGTCTTATATGGAAAGGATACGTTGAAGATGGAAGATGTGGACTCGACTCTGTTGTCTAACGACAAAAAAAAAAGTCCTCATATGAGGAGATTTCAGAATCGGCTATGATTGTTCATGATTAGAATAGGAGAAGGAATGCCAGCCGAGGATCTAGTGGAAACAGTAGGTCTAGATCAAAGGGCGGTGGAAAAGGCAAGCAATGCTATAAGTGCAAGCAGTGGGGTCACATAAAATGGTACTATCATTTGAAAAAGGAAGGTGACACCAGTAATGCAATAATAGCATGTGCAGATGAAGGAAACTTTGGAAATGCTCTCACAGCCTCCAAATTTAATTCTTTTTCTCAAAGTAATTGGATATTGGATTCGAGATCTTCGAATCATTTTTGTTTCAAGAAGGAATATTTTGATTCGTTCAAAGAACGTGCTAATAGTTCTTTGACATTGCCAAGCGGTAATAAATGACTATTGTGGGTGTCGGAACGGTGAGAATCAAAATGTTTGACGGGGTGGAGCGTACTTTGGGTGGTGTGGCGTATGTCCCAAAGTTTCGAAAAAATATAATATCCATTAGCCAGTTGGATTCCAAAGGCTGCTGGGTATTGATAGAAGGTGGAGCTATGCAAATCACACGTGGAGGTAAGGTCCTAGCAAAGGGAAAAGAGAGAAACGGTTTGTACCGCCTTATTCAGACTTCAAGGAAACAAGGTGAACAATATATCAAGCGCTTGAAACTTGTTTCGTTTGATCATTCAAAAACGAAGACACATGTGTCATATTTCTAAGCAGGAAGCAATGGTGAGATAGAAATTCCTACTAGGGAAGGGGTAATTATTAAGTCCCCCTTTGGAGTCGGCAAGTAAGGTTGACTGGCAAAGTTACGCATTGAATTGGCCGACATGAATCAAGGTGGAGTTAGGACCAAATATTTCCTTGATTGGGGAATGCGTAGCGGGCATGAGAAACAGGCGAATGAAAACGTTTGTGTGTGTAACAAACAAGAGTCTTATTATTTAAGACTAGGGAAGTCCACATCAGGTGGAGCACTATTTGAACTTGGTAAGAAGGAGGTTCCATGCAATCGTGTTTTAGTGTGGTAAAAATTGTCAAAGCAAATTGACAATTGTTTGTCAAGGTGGAGATTGTTGGGTTTCTTAACAATGAAGCAAATAAAAGAAAATTCAACAATTTTGGCAGCAAGGTCCAGCTGGATCTAATGTAAAAATGCTGAAAATTGAGATGTGCTTTGACCAAATTAAAGTTGGTGGACTTTTGCACAATTTAAGAAGGTGGATGTTTGTCTATAAATAAAGCCCTTTACATGAGAGTTTAAAAGTCAAGTAAATAATAGATAAGGAGAGAAATTAAATTCTAGGGAGAGGAATTAAATTCTAGGGAGAGAAAGTGAGTTTCTCTTGGTGAGAATTTATTTGGTGAGAGAGTTTATTTAATAAACTATAATTTTTTTGAGTGAGATTTGGTGTACTTGGGTTAAGGGTAAAAGAGTGTATGCCTTGTATTCCTTATATTGTACAATTATTATCTTAATAGTGAAATCAAGCTCTCCGTGGATTAGTGGCAATTTGCAGATACCACGTATTTAGTGTCTCTTTTATAATTATTATTTTACTTGTTCCATCATATATAGGTATTTGTTTACGGTGAGCATCGCTTAGTAGTGGAAATATTCTGCTTGGCAAAAAGGTGTTGTCGAAATTATATTGGTGCAGATCCTAACAAGTACCTCTGATACCTCTTGTTATAACGTCACCAGCTTAATAAATGAATTTAGTAGATAATTTTTAGAGAGAGTTACAGAGATAGGCAGAGGAAGGAGAAGTTTTCATTAAGGAGAAGAGGATAACAGATAGATAATTTTTAAAGAGTTACAGAGATACGCAGAGGAAGGAGAAGTTTTCGTTAAGAAGAAGAGCATAACAAATAGATAATTTTTAGAGAGTTATAGAGATAGGCAGAGGAAGGAGAAGTTTTCGTTAAGGAGAAGAGGGTAACAGAAAAAAAAGAAAAAAAAAAGAAAGAGGAAATTCTTCATTAATTCCATGACCCCCATACAATCTCGACTCTCAAGCACTCTCTTATAAAAGAAATAAAAAAAAGGTGATTTTACTGCAATTAATCCATGTTGTTAAGTTAATCTGCGTTACTTATTAAATTAATCCGCGAGAGATAGACTTAGAAAAAAAATATTATTGATTTAATTTTTATAAATATTATTTTATTAATAATTTAATAGTAAAATATCCACTAAATTATTAACTACATCCACTTTAATTAAGGAAACTATTGTTCACACTCACTGAATATTCATTTTCACCCCTATTTTAAGTAACTTGTAATTCACCTAACCAAATTCTAAATAATTTTTTCTTTTCACCTCGTTTATTTTGGAATGACTCATCTACGATTTGGAAAACCTACTGCACGATGATGTCAAGTAAATCGTGAACGCTCATTTTTAATGAGTGGTTCAAATTTGCACGTGGAAATAAAAAATTAAAAAATAGTTAAGCTTGTCGTTTTGGATAACCTTCTCGTTAACGGTCGTCTATTCTACCGCTCTTTATTTTTTTTTGACAAAGTCTATTCAGCCTAGTGTTTTAAAAGGCGAATGCATAAGCCTAAGCGTTTGCTTGTCCGAAGGCGAGGCGTAGGCCTCAATGCGACAAGACGTAAGCCATTCGTGTAAAACATTTTATATTAAAAATAATAATAATAATTAATATAAAGTTTATAAATATTAAAATATGTTTTTTTTTATCTTGTAGTGAGGTTTTTCAATTTAAAGAATAAAGTGCTTAATAAAAATAACTTAGGGGTTTGTTGTAAATATTAAAAAAAAATCTCATCATTCTCATAGAATTATTGGTAATTTTGTAAATATTTAATATACTTAAGGTTAATTTGGTCATTCTCCCCTAAAAATCAAAACCCTTGCACCTCTTATTCACCCTCTCTTTCTCATCATACCACACGCAGCCGACATGTCTTCTTCTTCCTTTTCTTGATCTCCATCTTCCACATTCTTCATTCCGTAACCGTTCATCTCCATTTTTCGACATTCTTCACTCCGTCATCGTCCAGGCCATCTCCATTTTTCGAAGTTCCGAGTACATCCTCATTTATTCCTCCACAGCTCCACTTTCTCTTTTTCTCTCTGTTTCGACTTTGTGGGTGTGACGGTGTGTGTTTTGTTGTTAGGGTTTAAACAATTGAAACTGCACAAAAGGCGTAAGCCTTGCCGAAAATGCGTACGCTTTTCCTAAAATGCGTAAGCCTCGTTGAAAATGCGCACGCCTTCTGTGTATTCCGCTGTTCTCTTAAGCTTTGCTGCATTTTTGGCTCGAGGCGCACTAAGGCACGCCTTAATGCGCGCATCTCACCGCCTTTTAAAACACTGATTCAGCCACTCTTATCTCCTATTATTCTCTCTATAACAACACACACACTCTCTCTGCTTTGTATTTCCACAATATTCAGAAAATCCACAATTCCTCTGTAGAATCACCTCGTACAGTTCCCTCCATCTTTAATTGACGATCGTCACCCTTTTTTCATACCAACAAATGTCTTTGTGTAAACTGGAAATCCTCGATCCATTTGTTTTTTCAACTCCTTACTTTTCTCCATCTCCACTAACTTCAAGATATTATTGGGTCTTTATGTTTTGGTTTGATATAATAAATACCAAAACACATTTTTGAGGTCTAATTTAGGATATTGGTTTTGCTTGGTCTTCTCAATTTCATAATTTAGGTCTAATATAAAGAAAAAGTGGAGCTTAATGTATTTAACTTAATTGAACTAATCCATAATTGGAATCAAAAGAACAAAATTAGAAGAGGTTTATTGATGGCGATTGTAATGGTGGATTGAGATGATGGGATTGAGTGTTGGCCTAATTGTAACAAAAACGGTTGCAGAAGAGAATGAATGGATTTTTTTAGAAAGAAAGGCATAGTGTAACAAACGGAGTTAATTTACGTTGTGTACCATACGACGTAGTTTAAATAGAGAGATTTAGGGTGTCAACAATTATAAATTAAGGGGGGTGTATTCAATTCAGATTTTAACTGACTTTTTAAAATCTGTGGATTATGTTAAGTCCATGGATTGTTTTAAATCCTTATAGAATCTGTCATATTTTAATGCATGGATTCTTTTGAATTTATGTAGATTTTAATAAGTCGGTGGATATCTGTAGATTTTAATAAGTCCATCAAAAAAATAAAAAATCAAAAGACAAACAATAAAATAAATTAATTACGAGTTTAAACTAACATTATTAAAAATGTAAAGACATTTAACGAAATACATTACAAAAATGTTAAATTTCGGAGCATCCAACCCAAAATCAATTGCCATTTCTATTCGATTTTCATCTTCTGTTTAAAAAAAATCATAAAATGGGAGAGAAAAAATATAAGGGGGCGATATCTCTATATTTTCGGAAGAATACTAATTGGATAATTAAAATTTTGAATGTAGCCGTATCTAAATCGAAAAAAGGGTCTTTATTAGATAGAGTGAATGGATTAGATGGATTTAAATATATTATAGAGACGAAGAAAAAATAATACATGAAATTTGATAAAAGAAGAGGTTTTAGATAGAGAGAATGGAGTGGAAAGGTTTAATAAATTATAGAGACAAGAAAAAATAATAGCTAAGGTTAGGAGAAAGATAGAAAAGAAATCCATGTGAAATCTTTCCCTTTGAGATAAAATTTGTTAGTGGATTCGTTATTCATAAAAACACTCCTAAATCCATAAAAATCTATCAATTTATAAAATTCTTTAAAGTTTATTGAGTTTTGAATACCACAAGATTTTAAAAGATTTTTTAAAATCCTAATTGAATATCATAAGATTTTAAAAAAATATTTAAAATCCCAATTGAATACTCATGGACTTTCAAAATCCAAGAAAATCCTATATAATCTAAATTGAATACACCCCTTTAAATTTGTCAAAATATATTAAAAAAGAATTATATTTAGATTCATAATCTTAATTAAAATGAAATCTAAATTTGTGAATCATAAATTAATTTTAATCGGTGAATATATTTATTAATTTTAAAAAGGGTAATCTTGTTAAACTTTCTTTAAGATTTCCATCATTTAAAAGTGGATTATCTGCAAAATCTCACGGATTAAAATAAAATCACCCTAAAAAAAGAAAAGACTCAATTTAAAATACACAACGACACTGCTTTTAACCCTCACTCACTTATTAGAACGACACTGTTCGACTCTTGACCTGACATTCGCCAATTTAAACTAAAACAATTCAAATTAAACCCTAATCCCCAAATTAATTCTCACATCATAACACCAACAATGTAGGAGCGGTCAAGGGGCCTCCTCTGCCCCTACCACAAGGGAGTAGGGACTGAAGATACCGAGATTCAAATCCATACCCACAAAAGAAACAAACTCCTCTCGCCGAATTCATTAGGGGTACACATGATGCAAAAAGATAGAAATTTCCAAAATAGATAGGATTTTTGTGAGCAAAGCTATGTGAAAGACCCAAAACAAGCCCAGATTTTATAGCACTGAGTGCAATGTGTCATGCCGACACATCAGAAGACAAATGCTCTGCAACTTAGAGTACAGCCTGATTATTATGCACTGAAAATGCCAGAACTACTCGGGAATGTGTACCATGCTTCGTATGTCGTGCAACAAAGATGGAAATATAGAATACCGCACGACACATGGCATTATGTTGTACGACACGGCACGCATGCTTACAAAGCCTTGGTAAAAATGTTTTCTGCATCTGTTTGCGACAGTGATTGATTACAAATGACACGGAGTATGCGTCCCATGTGTCCAGACATAAATGCTGAAAATAACTAAATGAAACACCAAAAGATAGAAATCACGTAGAATCAGAAATAGGATAAAATTCAAGTGTTTTGATCCAAAAGTGGATTGTACTATGGACATGTCCAGAACACGCAATAATCCTTAAAATGAAACCCTAATCAGTCCTAGGGCGCTTCCCATGGGCGCTGCATTCTCCTGTACCCTCTGCAGTAGTGTCTTGAGCTCTGTTGGGTTCGGACTGGGTTACCGTACGAGAACGACCAGCAACAGTAGCTTCCAGACGGTGATGAGAAGCACCCTTGCAATAGCAATTGCCAGAAGGCTGAATAGATGCCGAACGGTCCCCCCGTGAGGCTCCCGCTGAACCGCCACCAGAAAGGTAGAGATCAGGTAAGTCCCGGGACAAGTAAGTGCGGTACTCCCTCTCGGAAGGTCGAGGATCTCTTCCTAACCCGAACAGCATCCAAGCCCAAGGGGACCAGAAGCTCGCATAGAGAGCCCTTAGGTCCTGAGAACGAATTTGAATCACCTGGGAAAGAAAAGAGAACATAACAACAACAACAACAACAACAAGCCTTTATCCCACTAGGTGGGGTCGGCTACATGGATCAAACGACGCTATAGTGGTCTGTCGTGAATCATATCTCTAGTGAAACCATTCGCCTCTAAATCCTTCTTAATAGTTTCACCTATAGTTTTTCTAGGTCTTCCTCTGCCTCTAACAACTAGGCTTCCCTCCATATGATCAACTCTCCTAACCATGGCATCTGCAGGTCTCCTCCATACATGCCCAAACCATCTAAGTCGAGATTCAACCATCTTTTCTGTAATAGGTGCCACCCCAACTCCCTCTCTGATGGTAACATTCCTGATCTTATCTTTCCTAGTCTTGCCACTCATCCATCTCAACATTCTCATCTCAGCTACACTTAGTTTATTCTCGTGTTGGCTTTTGACCGCCCAACACTCAGTCCCATACAACATTGCTGGTCTAACCGCGGTACGATAGAATTTTCCTTTTAACTTGAGTGGTACCTTTTTATCACATAACACACCCGAAGCTTTCCTCCATTTCAACCATCCTGCTTGAATCCGGTGATTTACATCTCCCTCTATCTCCCCATCTTCTTGTATAATGGATCCAAGATACTTAAACCGAGTGACTTGTGGTATGACATTATCCCCAACTTTTACCTCTAAGTTAGTAGTGCTCCGCCTTTTATTGAACTTGCACTCCATGTATTCTGTCTTACTTCTGCTTAAACGAAAGCCATGCGCTTCTAAATTTTGTCTCCAAGTTTCCACATTCCCATTTAGCTCTTCTCTGGACTCACCCACTAGGACAATATCATCTGCAAACAGCATACATCGCGGTGCTGGCTCTTGAATGTGTTCCGTGAGTACATCCAAGACCAAGGTAAACAGATAAGGGCTCAAAGCTGACCCTTGGTGTAGTCCTATAGTTATAGGAAAATCTTCTGTGGACCCACTATGTGTTCTCACACTAGTCATAGCTCCTTCATACATGTCCTTGATAACACGAATATAGGCAATCCTAACCCCTTTCTTCTCTAGGGCTTTCCACAAAATCTCTCTGGGTACCCTATCGTACGCCTTCTCCAAGTCAATGAAAACCATGTGTAGGTCCTTTTGATCCCTCCGATATTGCTCCATCAAACGCCGCAACAAGTAAATTGCTTCCATGGTCGACCTTCCGGGCATAAAACCAAATTGATTATCTAAAATGCTGGTTTCTTTTCTTAGTCTCCGCTCAATCACCCTTTCCCATAACTTCATAGTATGACTCATGAGTTTAATCCCCCTGTAATTGGCGCAATTTTGTATATCCCCTTTATTCTTATAAATCGGGATTAGGGTGCTTCTCCTCCATTCTTCCGGCATCTTCTTTGACCTCAATATCTTGTTGAAAAACCTTGTGAGCCAACCAATGCCTTTATCACCTAGACCCTTCCAAACCTCAATAGGTATACTATCTGGCCCAACTGCTTTATCACTATCCATTCGTATCAATGCTTCTTTCACTTCCTTTTCTTGAATTCTGCGATAAAAGGTGAAATTTTGGTCATCCTCTCGCATGTTCAGCTCATCTCCACTTGCTAAAATCTCGTAACCTTCATTAAATAATTTGTGAAAATAGTTCTTCCATCTCTCTTGTATGTCTTGTTCTTTAACCAAGACATTACCTTCTTCGTCCTTAATGCATCTCACTTGATCCAAGTCTTTTGTCTTCCTTTCTCGACCTTTAGCAAGTCGGTAAATAGCTTTTTCCCCAGCTTTGGTGCCTAAAGATTGGTATAATCCATCAAAAGCTTTAGTCCTCGACTCACTCACCGCCTTCTTAGTCTCTTTCTTTGCTTCTTTGTAAGATTCCCAATTTTCCGCATTCTTACATAGAGACCAAGCTTTAAAGCATTTCCTTTTTACCTTAACTTTATCTTGTACACTATCATCCCACCACCAAGATTCTTTATCCCTAGGTCCACACCCTCTTGATTCACCCAGCGTCTCTTTAGCTATCTTCCTGATCCCCTCGGCCGCCTTGTCCCACATATCATTTGCGCTTCCGTTTGCCTCCCAAAACCCTCCCTCCAGCACCTTGTGTTGAAAGATCCTTTGTTTTTCACCCTTCAAATGCCACCATCTAATCCTTGAAACCTTACCTTGGCCCCTTCTCTTCACTTTCCCCTTAACTCGTATATCCATCACCAGGACTCTATGTTGGGTAGTCAAGCTCTCTCCAGGTATGACTTTACAGTCCATACAACTCTTTCGATCTCCTTTCCTAAAGAGGAAGAAATCGATCTGCGAGCATGCTGCCCCACTCTTGTATGTGATGAGGTGCTCCTCCCGCTTCTTAAAACATGTATTGGCAACCATAAGATCATAAGCAGACGAGAAATCAAGGATAGATTTTCCCTCGGTATTTACCACCCCAATGCCATAACCTCCATGCACCCCCCTATAGTTTTCAGAAGAGCTCCCTACGTGCCCATTCAGATCCCCTCCTAGGAAAATCTTTTCTCTAAGTGGTATATCCTGGATCAAGCCTTCTAAGTCCTCCCAAAATTTTATCTTGAGGTGTTCTTCACACCCGACTTGAGGTGCATAAGCACTTATCACATTAAAAGTGTCCTGCTCCACTACGAATTTTAGGGCTAGGATCCTATCTCCTACCCTCTTTACATCTACAATGTCCTTCTTCCACCATTTGTCGACAATTATACCCACTCCATTTCTCGATTTAACCTTGCCAGTGTACCAAAGCTTAAAACCCGAAGTGTCTAATTCCTTCGCCTTAGCTCCAACCCACTTAGTTTCTTGAAGGCACATGAAATTGATCCTCCTCCTGATCATAGTGTCAACTATTTCCATCGATTTTCCTGTGAGTGTGCCTATATTCCAAGTCCCAAAACGAATCCTCCTATCATGAACTAGCTTCTTTACCCGCACCCGTTCACAAAGATGCGGGAACCCTTGCTTATTTTTCACTACACCCAGGCGGCGATGTAGCGGCCCTTGCTCATAAACACAAGTAAAAACAATTGCTATAATGGTAAAAAATGGAGGGCTAAAGAAATCAGAATAAGAAAAATATTGTACCTTGTTATCATCATATCAATGGTAACAAAGGGATGGCTAAAGAAGTAAAACCAAGAAAAGATTGTACCTCGTGATCGTCGAGTTCCTGAGGAAGAGTTACAGCTGTCCCGGGACCTGGAACCTGGGGAATTTGGAAGGTCTCAACCCCCAGGCCTATGAACTGGAACTGCTGAGGCCATAGAGGAGGCACCACCAAGGGAACGCCCGATCCTCCCAATCTAAATGCCTGAACTGGAACAGAAGTGGTAGCTCCCTCTGTCCTAGCCAGAGGCACCTGCTCACGCCTCTCCACCGCCTCCTCCACACTCAGGATCCCCTCCCAGTAATTCCCTGGAGAAACCTGCTCCAACAGGTGATCAAAACCATGCATGGAATAGACCGGAGCTCCCACGGAATGTTGAGTGGCCTTGCTCCCGCTATCAGCTTCCCAGCCCTGACTGATTCTAGCACCAGACGGCCTGTCCATGGACACATCATCACCACCCCCATCAGCCCTCCTCCCGCCACTGATGACACCCTGGAAGAAGCTGGAAGTAGGTTGATCTGGACTCACCTTGCCAACGTCGCAGGTGGGAGTCGTCACATCCATCTCCAGCCCTGATGGGATCTGTAAAATTGTCGATGGAGGCACCTGCTCCTGCCTCTCCGGTGCCAGCTCCACGACCACCTGCGCATGAACCGGTTCTACCACGTGCTCCTCCACATGGGCACCATGACCATCGCTTCCATGTGGGGGCCAGCAAAAAGAGAGAGATGATGTGCGGTGGTGGTCATCTTGGGATTTCCACATTCCTACTAACAAAAAAGAAAATTCAAATAAATTGAAATTGAAAATTCGAATAAATAACAATAAAAAAAGATCTACAATGAGGGGGCAGTTATAGGTTTTTATACCACCAATAGGAGAACGCTCTGGCAAGCGTGAAGGTAAAACTTGCGGTCGAGCCCGTTTATTATTTCTTTGTGGAGGTTGTGGATTTGAAGGAGTTGATGCCAGAAGAGGCTCTAACTCCCACGGTGAAACTCTGTCTGGACGCAATATTGATGAAGGTTCAACCCATTGAATCTGAACATGAAAAGCAATACCATGCACAACTTAAGATCTATAATAGATTAAATGAACTGATTAAAGATATGGTGAAACAAAGTCACACAAACAGCATGCATAACTAAAACAAGTCCATAATCTAATCAACTCAATTTGGAAACTCTGCACCCTTTAAAGCCACTCAGACGAGATGCTACCATGAATTTCAAGAGAAAAGGAGTGTCATGCAGGATGTATAGGCAATAAACAAGAAGATAGTTATCCAACACAAACATTTTTAATGACTGATTCTATGAAGGTGATGGAAAAGAAAGGAAAACTTTGTGAAATACCTCTACACCTTGAGGGTCTCTATTCTGCCACATCAGCTTTTTGTCACAACCTTTTTTCAAACTTAAGAACATTTTTTTGCTTTTAATTGGGAATTCCATTTTTACTAAACTATAGTTTTTAAACATTATTGCCAAAATATATAAATGTTGTTAATAAATCCTAAAGGGCTACACAAATCTCTGATATTCAACAAATTTTATTTGTGTAATCTATAAATAAGTCACATATTCAACAGAAACTGCATAAAAAGCAAAATTGACAATTCAGATAGAGGCAATATACAAACCTTTAAGGATCTCCACTCAGAATCAGGCCATCTCGATGGGGAACTATCTCCTTCCTCAACAATTGTTCCACTGAAACTGTATAACAAGTAAAATAAGTGTTATACAGTTAATAACTAGTTTGAAGTTCTTAAACCCACTAATTCAATGGACAACAGACAATACCTTCTTTCGGGGACGTCCCCATCTTCAAATTTCATCTTAAACTTCATACCAACAGAGAGCCTGTAGTTTCGAGCCTCAAGGTACTTGTTAAGACTTACAATGAACTCTGATTGACATGTTCTGGTCACGATCACAAATAATGATAGTTCAGCAAAACATTTCCTCAAGTGTTTGAGAACGGAAAAAGGGGATAAGTAACTTCAAGAACAATGTAAAGCCTAGTTTGGAAAACAATAGATGCGAATTAATGAGCAAAACTTGGCCTAGCATGAGCATCTATGTATACCATGGTACCATGCGTTGTTGTATATTATGGAAAGGTGCCACTAGTAATGGGAGGAGTAGTTCTCTAACAGTTAAGATGTGGGGCTATTCAGTTCATCAAGTTACAAGTATACTGTTGGGAATGGGAGGAGTGTGTATATATGGCATGACAACTGGCATTCGTTTGGGGGCAAATGAAGGCTAGGTGTGGACCTAGAATCATTTTTGAAGCAGTTAGCTCTGATTATGCTAAAATGTCAGACTACATTGGTGTTGCTGGCTGGAACAAGCCATTAGCTGTTTCTAATGATCTGACACTTGTGATGGAATCATGGCCTCAATATCAGCCTAGGAGAGAGAGGATATAGCTGAATGGGTGCCTAATGCAAACACGAAACACACCGTGAAATCAACCTGGAATGCTATTAGAAGAGTAGGTGATACAATGGACTGCCATAAGGTTGTATGGTACAAGGATATAGTTTCACAGTATGGTTGGCGTGCAAAGATAGAATCAGGATTAGAGATAAGCTCAAGAGATGGCAAATGATTAAAGACAGCTCGTGTATTATGTGGGGACGCAGAAGAAACCCGGGGCCATTTGTATTTTGATTGTCATTTTACTCAATCCATCTGGAGAAGGATTCTAAGCAGAAACCAGCAGAGATATAGATGCAGCAGTTGGCAGATTGATATGGCAGTAAGAAGCTACAGGGGTAACTCTGTGGCTACACGAATTGGGAGATTAGCTTATGCAGTGACCCGGGGCCATTTGTATTTTGATTGTCATTTTACTCAATCCATCTGGAGAAGGATTCTAAGCAGAAACCAGCAGAGATATAGATGCAGCAGTTGGCAGATTGATATGGCAGTAAGAAGCTACAGGGGTAACTCTGTGGCTACACGAATTGGGAGATTAGCTTTGGCAGTGACTGCATACTGTTCATGGCGAAAAAGAAATCCAAGGATATTTCAGAATGTAATTAGGAATGATGATAGTGTATTGAATGATGTTCAGAACTATATTATAGGTAGGACTTGGTATTGGAAAGTAAATAGGAGCTATGCAAATTGGTAATTTGTAGAGAGTGGAGAGTAAGTGAGAATTATGGTGTAACCTGGGGGATGACCCTTGTATTGTTTGGTTGTTGAATGAATTTTGAACTTCACCGGAAAAAAAATGGGAATTCTTAAATAAATCCACAAAATTATTCTTCTTACCCCGCTTAGAGAGAACTTGCAATTTACCCCACTAAATTTTGTGAAAAACATTCAACTCACCCCACCTCTTTCATGTATGCCAAACAATAAGTTCATTCATTTTTCTCTTTGCGCACCCATAACACCAAACGCCATCCAAACATCAATGAAGCTTGTGAACTTGTGTTTGCCAATTGAAATCCCACCCCGAATCTTCAATTACATCATTAATTCATTCATTTTGAGAAAAGAAAATTCATGACATATACTATATTATATTATTATAAAGAGCGGTGGAGATTGAATCAAATCAACATTCAACAGAAGGCAAAGGTGTGAGGAACTCCTACAAGAGAAATCAGAGATCAACAGTCGCAGAAACAAAGATAAGTCACAAGTATAGATTTACGTTCATTTAAGGCTCAACACACTCTTTATTTAATTATTGTTTTACTCTGTTCCCATTCTAGATCTTTTACACCCAAACCCCTCAAATCTTCAATTTGGGTTCATAAAATCAATGGTTTAATTTGAGTTTTTATGAAGCACAATAATCTATCTCTATAGCTTAGATTTTAATTCTTTCAAGTTTTTAGAGATCAAAAGTCGAAACTAAACATATGTGGAATCTAAACAAAGGGTGTTCTTCCCTTGTTGAGCTTTAGGGAGACAAGGAAAAGGATAACAGGTCAAAACCATGTCGAATTTGAGCTCATTGGCAGTGGTTGACGACGACGGATCAGAAGAGGAGGACACTAGCAGTGGCGGCCTAAACCATCATATATTATTTTTGAATCTCATCCATTTTTTATTCCTTTTCCGGCGACCACTCCCACACGCCTTCGAGAAGTTATGCTAAAATTAACTCCAAAAACTCGTACAATATCGGAGAAATATTTTTACCCGATTAACTTCTAGAGAGATGATTTTTGCCGGAAAAATCTTAAAACCAATTAACGGGGAGAGAGAGAGAGAGAGAGAGAGAGAGAGAGAGAGAGGGGGGTGAAGGAGTTAAAAGAAGGGTAAAGAGATAATAAGAAACAAGGCCTTGTTTGGTTAAAATGAAATTCAAGTTTCGTATTAAATTTTAAAATTTGGTGGGGTGAAGTGAATAATTTTGTGGGTGTAAACAAGAACACCCAAAAAAATTCATACGGCTCTCATTTAATTAAACACATACAACACAAGAATGCCGGCATGATTGAATAAATCCAAATGAAATATAAACATTTGTCCATCCATTATAATCAGAAGATATACCTTGGTTTGTAGTAAACTGAAAAGTGGGATCCAGTCATAATAGCATGCTTTGCAGCAGCAAGAATAAAAAGATGCCAACTTTGACTGGATATACCAGAAGATATCATACTGTTCAGTTGTCTTGTAACTTCAAGAACAATGCAAAGCCTAGTCTGAAGAACTATAGATGAGAGTTGACGAGCAATACTTTGCCTATTATCTAAATATGCGGTTCGCTAACTGGAAACATGCAACAAAAGAATCCTGACAGAATCAAAATGAAATATAAACATTTCTCAATTTATTATAATCAGAATAAATACCTTGGTTTGTAGTAAACTGAAAAGTAGGTTCCAGTCAAAATAGCATGGGATGCAGCGGCAAGAACACCAAAATGCATGCTATGACTGGATATAACAGAAGACGGCATATTGTTCAGTTGTCTCATTAGCCTCCTTACTCCAACACGTAGCTCCCCATTTTCTCCCCTGGAAAATACAAGATAAAGAACAAAAACATTTGAGGCAACACAACATTAAAACAAAACCATTACCAACTCAATCACGCCTGCATAACTTGCCTTAGGAAGACAAAAACATCACCAGCAACCAACTTCTTTGCACTAAGAAAGACACTCCACCCAGTGGTGAGTAAATGGCGCCGAGATTTCCCTGAAAGTCATGTTTACCATATGTTAACAATATATAAAGGCCAAAAGATTTGGTCCAAATCAAGACTCAGCACCAAAGGAACCAGAGCATTAGAAGTTACTAAAACTGTGAAATTCCTACCAGCAGAATTACATTGGGAATCTAAGTGCAGCAACATAGTTGCAAGGAGAACTTATGACCCTGGGGTTGGAAACCAACCGCTTTACCACTTGGGAAGTACCCTGCGTATAGCTTGGTGACAGTACTAAAAATGTCTACAAATATGAAGTGTAGAACCCGGTGTTTATTTAATGTCTGAAGGAAACTTGCTTGTTGGCATCAAAAGCTAAATTATCTCCAGGTATCAAGACAGTTTGACAAAAAACCACACTTCACCCAAAAAAAATTTGACTGGATGACAAATCTTCAGCTTACAAACCTATTTAACACTGTTTTTGTTTATTATTTATTACTGTAATAAATGAACCACTGTCAACCAATTGTCCAAATTTTAAGAATCAGTAAGTCTCCCACTCCAAGCCTGTAATTACAAATATACAGTCAACGGAAGAATAGGCAGAAAAATTCTAACCTTGAAATATGTGACGAAAATGCCATTCATTGCCATGAAGATCAGTGGCAATCAATTCTTGCCAGGGTTGCTGTTGAGACATGTCCTGGAAAGAAAATTTGAAGTTAAGACCAGAGTTTGGAAAACCTAAAATCCGTCAGCAGTTCTGAAAGGTACTGAAACTGTAATTAATACAGTGAATGGATGGGTTAAATTAAATCATACCAATGGAGGTAAACAATCGTCTGCATGTCTCCGACGTACAGAGAATCCACCGTGGGGGCTTGTGTCAGATGCAGTAAGTGTCTTGCAAAATGAATGGACATTGCACTTTTGAGGTTCTGGAAAGGGAGGATCTGGGCTTGTGACCTCAGCTTGCTGATCCATGAAAGAGAATAGAAGTTAGGTCACAAAAGTAAGTAACTAACATCAGTACACAATTAATGGTATCTTGCCATAGATATTCAGTATACATTTATGATGCAAAACTAAATGGAATAAGCAAATCCCAACTAAAAATAAATCAAGGAGAAAAACTCACATCCAATTCAGGTAGCAGAGTTATTTGTGCATAAACTTCATCCGTTTCTGGTTCAGCCTAAATATAGGTAAAAAAAGGTGACTAATAAAGAACCGAAGAGAAAGAGAGGGGTATCTAGGTGCAATCAAATGAAAAATGAAGAGAAGATCACTTAAGTGCATAGTGGGTCATAAGAAAATCACCTGTAGTTGAACATTCATGACTTTGCAGAGTATTTTGGCTGGTAAGTTGAAAGAAGGAAGTTGTTGATCTAATCCCTGATGTGTCGATGCTTCAAGCTGTAACAAAAAACAACATTGATAAAATAATGGAGGAAATTAATGGGTTAAACACGTGAAGAATGATCAGTCTGATCATCAGGATCGGTGGCAATGGGTACTAGCAAAGGCCAGCGTGTTTAATAAGAACATGTAAGATGTTAACATAATGCCCATACAAAGGCCCCACCAGGAAAAAGGAAAAGAAAATTGTAGAAATCTCTTACATTCCTTAATAAATTTTGCATCAGTCCTAGACTATAGTTCTAGAAAAAAAAAATAGTTAATGGCACTATGTTATGTATTTCTACATCTACATGGTAACTTGGTACACATACATGAAGAAGACAGACCCTCCTAGTTGATATATCTGTGGATGGAAACTACGGAATTCATATGCCCAGAAAAAAGGGGGGAAACACAACACACCTGTTCCATGTGACCTTGCGGAAAGTAATAAACCCGTTCTCCTTCACAAGGAACCGTGACAAGCGGTCCAGCACTTGAGTGCCACAGTTCCTTGTACAAAGCATCCGAGGCTCCTGTAACCAAAGAATGCGAAAAGCTAAAGTTAAGCGAAATTAATAAGAGGAAGTCATCATAAACACATGCACAAATTGGCTGTCCATAGCCGATCAAGAATCCTAGCTCAGTAAAAAAGGCACAAAACCATTATTAGGCACACATTGCAAAGCTTTACTTAAGCTATGAAGATTATAATAACTACACATACTTGAGACTAATATAGTTAAAACACTTAAAGTGGTGCGAAACCAGACTAAGCACTACAACACAAGGAATTGGCAAGCTCCAGGTAACAGTGACTTGATCAGCAACATATTAGGTTTATGCAAAACAAACAAAATTATCGAATCCAAATTAATGTTTAAATTAAATTTACTAGCTAAGGAAGCTCTTGAAGCAACAAAAAAAAAATTAGAACAAATACAGAGCCACAACTAGCTACTCAAAAGAGGACTAAACCAAGTGATTAAAAGAACGATTACTATCAAAGAAGGGCTTTTTAGCAACTGCTAATCCTAACAAATGAAACACTGAAAGAATGAGAGTTCAGCCAAAATGCTGCACAGGACAGGCAATAACCAAAGCTCGGTAGGGTAATCATATTTCAAACATTCCAAGTCTTTCAAGCATCAATCAATTGCCATAAAGAAAAGTAATTTCCTCATCCTACCAACAATTTAAATAACATTCAGAGTGCACTACAAGAACAAACCTGGGCGAGGACTTCCAGAGACGTGATTTGCAGCAATATGCGCCATGAAAATACCACCCTTAAATCCTCAATATGCACATATAACGTGTATATATATATATATGTAAGAGCGTGAAGATTTTTCGGGTGTGTCCGAAAGAGAGGTAAAATAATGGGAAGGGGAACAGAAATGGAGGCTGACAAGTGACAAGTGACTAAAGTGAAAAGCGTGCCCCGATATGGATACAAGTTTCCCGTCGAGGATCCAAGCGAATAATAAATAAATATCTATATTATAAAATAAAGATTTTTTGTAATAAAATAATAAATCAATCTAACGTCTCATATTAATTTGTAATGGTGTTAACACTTTTAGACCATTAGATCATTTTTATACCTCACAACAAGATGTCAAATCAACTTAACATTTACTCACACACTAAACATATACACAAATATAACTCTTACATTTCTCTATTTTTCTACAACATTTCTCTCTCATTAAATTTTTAAAAAACTTTTAAATGCCATAACTTTAAATTTACAAATTCAACTTTAATAAAATTTATATATTTGAAATATGTTCATCAACATCTACAAAACAAGATCCATTGTGATTATTAAATTATGTATAAAAAAATTCAAGAAAAAGTTATAAAATATAAAAAAGGTAATAGTATACTTAAAGTATTTCTAACTCATTAGTTATTGAAAATATACATTTCTCTCTCATCAAATTTAAAAAAAAATTCAAATGCTATAACTTTAAAATAAGTGTCCAACCTACCTCGGATATGGGGTGAAATTTTTTTATATAATTAGTATCTAACTTACCTTAAATTAATATTTTTTCTTTTAAAATAAGTGTCCAACATGTCTCGAATATAATTTTTTTCTCTCTTTTAAATACACTCATAACATCATTACATTATAAAACGGTCGATGCGATTTCAGGTCTAATTGAACAAGTAAGACACGTCTCAAGTACGACGGTTAATTTTTAGTTAGACATGTTTCGTTTTTGTGATACCTTAATTATCTATTTTCATTCCTAAGTAATATACATCATATACATCTTCAATTCTCACATTTTTCACGTAATTAATTTTATCTAATTATTATTTTTTATTCTTTTTATCGTGCCGGACGGCACGGGTATACCCTAGTATATATATATGGGAAGGGATTCTAAAAGGATCAATTTTTTGGTCCTTAAATGTAGATTAATTATTTTGAGAGGATAAATAAATAATTTTTTTGATGAAATTTGGTGAAGATGATCTTCATGATTAATAGATCACTTTCATCAAATTTCATCGAAAAAATCAATCGGAAAGAAGGTTTATTAAAAAATTGATATATATGTGTGTTTCTGACCGTTAAAATTTAAAATGTTTATTTAACTCAGTTTTCGGTTGAATTTTTTAATGAAATTTGGCGAAGATGATCTACTAATCATGGAGATCATTCCTCACCAAGTTTCATAAAAAATTCATCTATTTATTTCTCTCAAAATAATTAATCCGCATTTAAAGACCAAATAAATTATCTTTTTTAGATCCTTCCTCTGTATGTATGCGTAAATTTTTGTTTTTTTATTACATTGTTTCTTTCTCTCTCTTGCGTGAAGATTTTCCGGGTGTGTCCGAAAGAGGGGCGCAGTGGGAAGGGGGACAGACTTGTAGGCTGACAAGTGACAAGAGTGAAAAGCGTGCCCTAATATGGATACAAGTTTCCCGTTTAGTATCCACGTGAATTTATATTATAAGATATACTCTCTTTTTTTTAATTAATAATCTAAATTTATTATAAATTACAAAAAAAAAAAAAGGTGAATTTTTAGATGCATTTTTAGGATATTAAATCACCTAATTAAATTATATTTTTTTACTTTATTTTTCTCCACCTTAATTTAATGATAAAAAATACGATTTAAATTTCTATCCTCTTTCATTAAGATTTCATATTCTCTACTCTTTTTTTTTACTTTTTTGAAGAATATACTCTTTTGTTTAATTTTTTTAATAATGTATGTATGTGAGTTTTATTCTTCTTCAATTAATATTATCCACCATTTTTTATTCTAATATAGTTTTAGGCTACTATTTATATATGCTTTAAAATTTTCTTCTTCAATACTCTCTCTCTCTCTCTCTCTCTCTCTCTTTATGTATGTATGTTTTAATTTTTTGTTATAATAATAGTTTTGGGAACTTTAGGTTCAAAAGTTTGAAATTTGGGTTAAAAAAATTGAAAAAACCTAGAAAAAATACAACTATACGTGCACTGTATACATATAGATGTTAACATTAATATTTTGACTTCACATATAGATGGGTTTTATTGAGATGCAATTTGACTTCACATATAGATGTTATATATTTTTTTTTTTTTGAAAACTTGGGTTTAATGTGAAATTAAATATAGATGTAGAAAATTAAGATTCGGTGAATAGTGTAAATAAAAACTTTAAATCTGAAATTTGAAACTAAATAAAAACTTATCAAATTTGGGTTCAAAAAAAACAACAATAAAAAATCCACCCGTGAGTATGTGTGTTTTAATTTTTTTTATTCGAATATAGTTTTGGGGACTTTGGGTTCAAAATGTAAAAAAAATAAAAAATCCAAGATGCATTGTATTAAAAAATCTAAATAAAAACTTGAAATATGAAATTCGAGACTAAATAAAAACTTATAAAATTTGGGTTCAAAATGAATGTTAAATCTATATGGATTTTAATGTTAACACTAGGTATTGCCCGTGCCGAACGGGCACGGTGAAACGTTTAAAAATAGACAAATATTTTTAAAAACTTGACAACTAAAAAGAGATTGTTGCTTTTAAAGATAAATAACTATTTATGAATAATAAAATCTGCATCATAGTCCAAGTAGTATAAAATGGTAATTCAAACAGGCAGTTAAGGCCATCTCCAATGGTGTTTTCTATTTTTGCATTTCTATCCTATGTGTCAATATTATTTTATAATATTTCTATATCTATTGGCAATATATTTGTATTGGTGTAGAAGGATAGAAATGATGGTCTCCAATGGCAATTTCTATTCTTCCATTTCTTCCATACTTTGTCCCCTATTTAATGAAGAGAGAGAATTAGTGGGTGTACAACAACCAATGAAAATTTGCCATGTCACATAGAAAATTTCTATCACCATTTCTACATGTAGAAATGGTGATAGAAATTCCCAATCCTACTAGACTTCCACTTAGGATAGAAATGGAGATAGAGATGCCCATTGGAGAAGAGTTTTTCTATTATTCATTTATATCCTAGAAATTTGCTAGTGTAGAAATGCCCATTGGAGATGGCCTAAGGTTCCATCCTCGATCATCTACTTTTCTTTGTTTCTTAAGAGGATCCTCTACTTTTTTTTTTACTCTTTAAATAATATACTCTTTTGTTTAAGTCATGTATGCATGGGTGATCATTTTTTAAGCCATTTTTATGACATGTGTCTTTAGTTAATGAAATAATGTATGCTTGTGGGCTTCAATATTTTTTATTTTCCATGTATCTATTGGAGTTTTATATAGTTTTGATATATTACTCTTCATGTAATTTATGGTGTGTTTGGGTTTTGATACCTTTTAGGGGTTATTGTTTGGTTTTATCGGTTGAAAGTAATTTTTTCCATGAATATCGAAGTGCACCGGCCATTTTTAGAGCAAAAGAGAGGGGCACTAATTTTTTTTTTATATTTTTATTATCCCAAAAATAGAGCCTTTTGTAATCTAATTTATCAACTTCATGTATAAATTACAAAGTATAAACATTGAATTATAGGGAAGTGTGTGCATTAGTTTGCTCCAAGTATAAACATTGAATCTGTTATGTTTATATTTTTCGTTAGCTTGATTCCGATGCCAAGAACACTTTCTGTTGTAATTTTTTTAGTAGAATTGAAGATTTGAAAATTCAACAATTAACGAAAATTCGTTGAACTTACTGGATTAATCGTACATAATTCAGGACCTAAGGTAAGTTAAGTTTATGATTTGATTCAAAATATAAGTGGTGTTTGAACTTAAAATTCCTATTTAAAAAGCTTTTGAGACAAATTTACTTTTAAGTATTTTTACAGAGTTTTGTCATAATTCGAAAAAGCCAAATCTATACAAATTATTGAGAAAAATTTATTTTATTTATTTAATATATTCCATAAAATTGCCTCTAAAATTTGAATCAAATTAATACCCAAACGAATTTAATACAGAAAAATAAAAGTAAAAAAAATTAAATTAAATTAAAAGTATTTTTAAATAAATAATAAAAAGATTTTATTTATTAAATAAAAAGAAAAAAAGAAAGTTATAAGAAAAGAATCTTTGAAAAGTCAAACTTTTCTTATTTTTCTGAAAACCCACGTGAGCCTCCTGTGTCTTCATTTAGCACATGACATTATGTGGGCCTTGTTTTTTGCCTTCCATTAATATCATTACACGTGTACTAGCAAATTAAAGGAGGCAGCTTTTTATAACGGGTGATAAATGCACCCTATTTTTTGCTACAAACATTCTTTATATTAGACACTCTCTATTTTTCAAAAAGTTGTCACAAATAAACTACCCCACCATCTTTTAAATTATGAATTATAACTAAAGTAATTAAGTTAAATTTTAATTAATTAAAACCATAAAATAAGAAGAAAAAAAAAAAGAACACCCCACACTCCCTTTCACAATCCGTAGTTCTCCGACTCTTATTTTCACCGTTATTCTCCATGTCCATTGTCATTCTCCATCTCCACTAAGAGTGCAAACACTTCTCTCATCTACTTAGATTCAGCTTAGACGTAAATCTTTCCATCTCCTCCCCACTTGCCAACGCCATCACGCCATTTATCACGAAGAACTGGATATTAATTTGAAATTGCTTTAACAATCTTCAGGTGTTTAATTTGGTGCCTTAAACTGGATATTACTTCAGTAATATTGATAAAAACAGGGATGTATTTAATCATCTCAAGGTTATACTCTCCCGTCATTAGGGAGAGTAAATAGATAATTCTCTCTTGTAATAGGGAGAGTATCTTCACTAATACTCTCCCGACATTGAGCATCTGGAACTTTAGCAATTACTTAGTTATGGCCCAATTTTTTAGATATACTATCTCGGATTAAGGAGAGTAACTTCGGTAATACTCTCCTGTCATTGGGCGAGCACCTTTAATGGTACTCGCTCGACATTGAGCATCTAGAACTTCAACAATAATTTAAACTACTGCAAACTCAAAGATTGGCAAAAATATATATTAGAGATATATCAATTTAAGTAAGAAATTGTCTTGAAAGTATTAGTACAAAGCTCTATTACATAAATTTAAGATTTTTTCGGAAGCAGCACATACTCGGCCAATGTGGGGTGAGTGATGTACATATCACTCGGCCAACGTAGGGAGAGTAATTGTTGGGTTTAAAACAGCTCTGTTTTAGCTTTGTTTTTTTGACACAATTTTTTTATTATAATTTTGCAACATTCATCAAATAAGAATTAAAATACACAAAGATAAGGTAACAATAAGGGATATTGCGAATTGAAGACGGGGTGAGCAAAGTGGCTAATGCGCAATAAGGGAGATTGTAGACAGTGGTGAAAGATTGTGATCAATTGCATGGAAGGAGGCGACGAGTAAGCTGAAATAGCGGGAAGCGCTATGCTAAGCTAGCTGCGATTGGATTTTACATTCAAGGAATTAACAGGACTGTTGTGTAAATTGTAGAAAAATAATTTTTATAAGTCATTGAGTCTGTAATTCCATTTTGATCATAGTGAAGCACTGTCGGTTAATCCCGAGAATTAGTTCTGCGCAACTAGGGACACCTCGTAAATTTTTGGTATTGTGTGATTGCTTGATTGATTTGTTTGCTGGACAACACAACACAGATTTCGATAATAAAATTGAGTAGACCTAGGGTTTTAATTTCGCTTATCGAATATAAATTATTTTTGATAAAAACCATAAAATCAACCTAGGCAATACGGTCCCCAAGTTGGTTTCTTCAATTGGTATTAGAGCAAGTTTCCTTAATTTGCTAGGATTTGCATATATTTGTTTGCTTTGTTTTGCTTGATTTTATTTATTTTTCATGGCTACCAAAATTGATTCGTCTAATCCAAAGTTCCTACACTTAATGGGTCTAATTATAACTATTGAAAAATTTGCATGACTATTTATTTAAAATTTTTAGACAAGCGAATTTAGCAAACTAATATTGGACCTAAACCTGTAACTTCATGGACTGCTAAGGAATTAGAAGCAGCTAAGTTTAATTCTCAAGGCCTGAATGCAATCATTGCTCATATTTTTGAGGAAGAATTTAAAAAGATTTCAAATTGTACTACTTCCAAATAGGCCTAGGATATTTTGATCGTAATTTTTGAAGGAACCACTTTATGATGACGAGGAAAACTTTCCAAATCTTCAATCAGCCTATAACGCTCTTTTATTAAAATGTCAAAAACTTTTTGTGAAAAATTCAAAACTTATGTCCAAGAATAATTTTTTAAAAATGAGATTATTTATTTGAAAAAAGACAAAGTAAGTTTTAAAAATTCAAAGGCTGAGAAGACCGAATTTTTAAAAAGAAATTAGACAACTTGAAAACAACAACGAAAATTGTCTTGGTTTAATTAGTTCTTTAAAAAAGGCAAATTTGAAGTATGAGAATAAAATCAAATGACTAGAAGAATGCGTTTGCGATCTAACTTAACAACTTGAAAATGCTTTAACTGTCAAAGTTGAGTTAGAAACTAGTTCTAAGAAACTTGAATCAATGCTTTCTAATCAAAAGAGTGAAAATAACAAAGAAGGACTTGGATTTTCAAATTTTGATGCTAAAAAACAAACCAAGACTGTCTTTGTAAATGCCACTTCCCAAAAATCAAGTTTCAAAAGTACTAGTTCTTCAAAGTCAAAAACTTTCATGGATAAAACTCCTCAAACTTCAAACAAAGCCAAGAACATTCAAAAGAAAAAAAACAAATTTTAGCTCAAAAATCGGTTTATCCAAAAGTTTCCTATTCGGAAGTTCATGAAGATTAAGTGTTACCTTTTGATGTGTACAAACACACACTCCCACAACTTTTTTGGTGTGAGTATTGCGAGAGAAGAGGTCAATTAAGAGAATTTTGTCAACAAGTTTTGAGTCAAATACTGAAAAGTGTTCAAATTTCTATACTGAAACCTAAACTAAGAGGAAAAAAAAAAGAAAAACAAGAAGGTTAAAGTTTTGGATAGTGAAAGACACAAAAAAGATAGGGCTCCACAAATTAATAAAATTTGGGTCCTGAAAATGATCATTGCGCCTACTTAGATGATAGGGGGTCTGTTTAGCATGGAATTGGTTGGATGGATGGCTATGCTAGGTGAGTTTATTGCTTTGATTGATTTTAGCTCCTCGCATAGGTACCAAAGCAAAGTGGATTTTGGTTTTAAATTTTTGATTGCAATATTCCCTGAATTGCTTGAAAAATTCATTACTTGCTTGAAAAATTCATTACTTGCATTCATGTGATTGTAACTACTTTCTGTTCCGAATATCTCTAGATTTTCATAATTAAATGCTTAGTTTTGAGATATATGTACATAATGTTTTGACAATTCGATAACCGGTAGTATGTTATTTTAATCACATAAGAGTTTTTGTGTATATCCCACACACTACACTTCACGATCTACATTGATGCATGTTGAATAATCACATGTGTTTAGGCTTTTACTTTTAATTTGAAACTTGAGAAGCTCCCATATACTGTTTATTTAGGGAGAAGTAATCTAAGAAAACCATTGTGATTAATGTAGTGAGATTTTAGTGATATATTTTTTAACAAAAAATTAAAAGATAAGCATGTGAGAAAAAAATGTAGAGGGGACGGAAAAGGGTTACCATAGTGGAAGGAGAATCAAAAGCTACCAAAAAAGAAATAACTGGCCTCCATTAGGGGTGAAAGCTTACATCGAAAAAAAAAGAGAAAATGCTTGCATAAAAACATCACAAGTTTGAATGCAAAATTGCATATTTTTGAAAAAAAAAATGAATGCTTCTTAGGGAGAAAAGAAATTAGTTAAAAATTAATGGCTTAGAGGCTTTCTAAATTCTCTTGTATATGGATGCGCGAGTGTTTCAAAACTCATAATTATTTGATAGCCCTTTGTATGATCCATATTTATAGAACAATGTGATATATACTTGTACTCTGTATTGCTTGGCGTATATATGTTAAATTGTTGATGAATTGTTATATGCATAGTACATGTATAATATGAATGAAAATTACGTGTTTTGAAATTTAATTGATATATTCCGGATTTAATACATGTTACATAGCAATACATGTCGAGTGTTTGTACTGAATTATTTTTTTTGAGCAATTTTGCTCTCGAAAGTTCAAACCAAATTCATGAAAAAGTTAAGAATTGGTGATAGAAAGGGTTTCTTGAGGTCTTAAATAGAAGGTTTTGAAATTAGTGGATATCTTTGCTAGCTATAATCTCTTTGCTTGAACATGATTTGTAATTGGTATTAATTGATATTACTTGCTTTGCATAATCTTGTTTTTTATGCTTTGCTGCTATCCATGCTGTTACTTTGTCTATTTATATGACAAAAGGAGGGAGAGATGAAGGGGGAGAATGCTCATGTAAGGGGGTGTAGTAAAGTAGGAATGTTTTGAGTGGGAGATATATATATATATATATATATATATTGCTTATTTGATTATCTCTTCACGCCCATGCTTCATTAGGTGTTTGTTGAGTTTTGGTATTTCAGGATTAACAGGTTAATTATCCAGCTTACTCTTTTGTCTTGTGAAGTCTTACACTTGACATCGAGACTTAAAGTTAAGCATGTCTTTGAATCTTATTATTATATGGACTAATTCGACTTAAAGTCTGTAATGAGATGTTATAGACATCGCCCCAAAAGTGTCTGTATTAGTTGTATGTGTTTTGTCATCAGTGTAGCAAAAAAGGGAGATTGTTACGTATATATTTTTAGTTGATTTAATTCTGATGCCAAAAACACTTTCCGTTGTAATTGTTTGAGTCGAATTAAAAATTTGAAGATCCAACATTAACGGAAGCTCGCCGAACTTACTGAATTAATCGTACATAATTCAGAACTTAAGATAAGTTGAGTTTATGATTTGATTCAAAATATAGGTGGTGTTTGAACTTAAAATTCGTATTTAAAAAACTTTTGAGTCAAATTTATTTTTAAGTATTTTTACCGAATTTTATTGTAATTCAAAAAAGCCAAATCGATACAAATTATTAAAAAAACTTTTTTTTTATGTCTAACGTATTTTATAAAATTACTTGTAAAATTTGAGTCGAATTAGTGTCCAAATGAATTTAATACGGTAGAAAAATTAAATTAAAAGTATTTTTAAATAAATATTTTTTTTTTATTTATTAAATAAAAAAAAAAGTTATAAGAAAAGAGTCTTTGAAAAGTCAAACTTTTCTTATTTTTCTGAAAACCCACGTGAGCCTCCTGTGTCTTCATTTATGCACATGACATCAGCCTGCTTTTTGCCTTCCATTAATATCATTACACGTGCACCAGCAAATTAAAGGAGGCAGCTTTATGTAATTAACGGACCGGAACTAATAAAACACGGACCGGTCCAGCGTAAATTTTGTCCACGGAATTAAAATCTAAATTTTGGATCGGTTCAACTTATCGATACTCGTATTAATCCGGCGTATAATTAATGGGGTAAGAATTTTTATTGCAAAAATTATTTTTTTAATATTTTTAACTTATTTTAAAAGGGATTTGCACTATATATTTTTCTTATAGATATAATCATTTATTTGGGTAAAAAATGCATAATTTTAGAGAGTTTTTTGAGAGAGAAAATAACCAAACGTTGTAATTAATTTTTAAGAGTTTTGAAACACCACTTAGGTTTTGTTTACATGCCATAGGAGATTCTATTATTCTTCAATTTTAAGAACTAAGGTTCCAAATGTTCACGGTCTTGCGGGAGTATCTTCGGTTGCGATTGAAGACGGGGTGAGCGAAGTAACTAACACGCGATAAGGGAGATTGCAGACAGCAGTGAAGGATTGTGATCAAATGCATGAAAGGAGGCGACGGTTAAGCCAGAATAGCAGGAAGCGCTATGCCAAGTCAGCTGTAGTTGTATTTTACGTTTAAGGAATTGACAAAACTTGTTGTGTAAATTATGGGAAAGCAATTTTTGTAAGTCATCGAATTTGTAATTCCGTTTTGATCATAATGAAATACTGTTAGTTAGTTCCGAGAATTAGTATTACGCAAGTAGGGATACCTCATAAATTTTTGGTGTTGTGTGATTGCTTGATTGATTTATTTGCTAGACAACACAACACATGTTTCGACAGTAAAATTGAGTAGACCTAAGATTTGAATTCCGCTTATCAAATATAAATTATTTTTGATAAAACCTTAAAATCAAACTAGGCTATACGATCCCCAAGTTGGTTTCTTCAAAATCGTAGGGAAGTATAACAACTCTACAGTGCATATAGTAGTTTACTCCACAGTAAAAAAAAGAATTGCATCAAAAAAGAAAATCCGTGCATTAGTCTGTGAAAGAATAGAGCCATATCAAAAAAGGAAGTGGATGCATTAGTTTACTCCACAATAAATTGCATCATCTTAATTTGTTTTGAAATTTGGTATTACTCATATTGGATAACACGGTACAACGTTTAAAAATAAACAAAAACGTTTAAAAGCATTGTTTTATATAAACTAATCATAACTCAAATTAAATTTATTTATTTTTGAAATGCTTCAAAATAAGAATTTATTTATCTTAACGACGTCCATTAAGTTGGTTTAAAAGTCTTTGGAATTATTTTTTAAAAAGTTTTTAGTTAACTGGGTGGATCAATTTTTTGCAATTTCAACATTAAATTCTAAATAAAAACCTAAAATACAAAAATATTCATAAATAGCTGTTGATTTTAACAATTTATTAATTCTTTTTTAACTGTTGTTTTTTAAATTCTCTACTTTTAAACGTTGCACCGTGCCGACCTAGTCTATATTATAAAACACTATTTTTGACCAAAAGTTTCTCCAAAAAGTATGAAAATTTAATGGTTAAAAATATACATGTTATGGTGTAAATTAGTTCTATACCACTGGATGGGTTTTATACACACATTAAAGTTAAAACACTCACACCAGTAATATACATACAATAAACTCTTACACACCAATAATTTTGTTTACATTAAAAATGTCATAGCTTAAAATAAAAAAATAAAAATTTAATAAAAGTTTAATATTTAAAATATACTAATTAAGATCAATTAAATAAGATCTATTATGACTATATAATTATGTAAAACAAATCAAGAAAAATTATTGACTAACATTTAAGAATATATATTATGTGTTTGTACATTATTAGTTATTTTCTTTTTTAGGTGTATTCATAGAACATCATTCTAATTTTTGGATTGTTTTCGAGTCATACTGATAGATATGGTTGGATTATTTTCACATCATCATACTGATAGATATGGTTAGATTATTTTCACATCTGGCTTTGAGTTTAATTTGTTAAAAAAATATTTTGCCGCGATCAAAATAAGATAAAAATATGATTAAAAGATTCTTTAAAAATTTAAAAACAATCCGATCTACTTTTAATATTTCCAGCATAAAAATATATTTAACCTACATTTCGGTTGTTCAAAACGTTAGACTAAGCTAATCCTGTCTACTTTTGCATAATCTAACCACATTTTATTTATTTTACCGTGCAGGATGGCACGGGTATAATCTAGTAATAAATAAAGAAACGTAAAGGTTACTCACTCCCACATCATTGCATTTAATTTAATTAAAATATATTAAATTTATTAGAAAGGCCTGTGCATTTAGGATTTTTCTTGGTTTCTAATAGCATCTCTGAAGCAAAAATGTATTGGAGAGTTTTAAACCATGGACATGTACGCATATCTTTACTATGTGGCACAAAATAATTTATTGAATGTATTATAAGGGCTCGTGCATTTAGGATTTTCTTGGTTTCTAATAGCATCTCCGACACAAAAATTTATTGGTGAGTTTTAAACCATGGACATGTAAGCATATCTTTACTATGTGGCACAAAATAATTTATTGATGGACAAGTTTTAAAAAAAAAAACATCTTCAATGCAATTGTCCTAAAAATTGTCAATTAAAAAATTCATGAAAACAAAATTAATAATTTTATATGCAATACGGATCTTGTTTGATAGATCTTGATTCATACTTTTCAAAAAAATAAAATTATAAAAAAGTAATTCATAAAATAAAAGTTAAAATATTTAAAAACATGAAAAATAAAAGTAGGTAGACATAAAAGATGATGTGGCATTAAGACATTGTTTAAGAGACCCTCTAAGAGCATCTCCAATGCAATTATCAATTAAGAAAAAATGATACTACATATGATGGATAAACAAAATTCTAAAAAAAATATTTTCCAATGCAACCATCAATAATGACCATCAAACTTATGTGACAAAAATGAGAATAGACATTGTGAAGGTGACCCTCTATTTTTAGAGGGTCTTTTGGAGAATGTCTTAATGTCACATTATCTTTTATGTCTACCTACTTTTATTTTTCATGTTTTTAAATATTTTAACTTTTATTTTATGAATTATGTTTTTGAAAAGTACGAATCAAGATCTATCAAACAAGATCCATATTACATATAAAATTAATAATTTTGTTTTCATAAATTTTCTAATTGACAATCTTTACGACAATTGCTTTGGAGATATTTTTTTTTAAAACTTGTCCATCAATAATTTTTTTTGTACCACTTAGAAAATATATGCTTACACATGTTCATGGTTTAAAGCTCTCCAACCCATTTTTGCATTGGAGATGCTCTAAAAGTAGATGGTCACCTTCACAATGTCTATTCTCATTTTTGCCACATAAGCTTGATGGTCATTATTGATAAGTGCATTGAAGATCATTTTTTCAAAATTTTGTTTATCCATCTCATTTTTTTCCAATTAATGGTTGTATCGAAGATGCTCTAATAATTGTGAAACTGGTATTTAATACGCGCTATTGCATAGCAATTATAAACCTATTGTCTAAATCTTGAAAATAATGAGAAAATGAGGGAGAAGGACTTGAGCTTAACATTTTGAAATTAGAAACCAACTCTTTTACTTCTCAAAAATCATCTCGGGTATCATAAAATTTATAAATAAGAGATTTTATTTTAGGTTGGTTTTGATACCTAAATTTGAATCTAATTTAAAGAGTTGCAAAAAGAATCACTAATTTTAAATTGACCCACATTGAATACGGCCCTTCTTGTTTTTTCTACCCGTCAGATTTTTCAAAGTAACATTTTTTACTTTGATCTATTCAAATATAATTTCTTTTTCTTTTAGATATTCTTATAATGCTATTAAATTACAACGATATATTCGTGTGCAAATTAAAGTGTACAAATAAACAAGGTGGGTTTGTAGTTTTAAATACAAAACTTGTCACATATCGGCTCGGTAATTATTTGTTAAAGCAACATAAAAAAGGTTAATTGTTCGCTAAATAGGTATAATATTCTTTAAGCTTTCCCACTTTCTTTTCTTTTTGTTTTGCACAAATTCTCAATTTGCCTCTTAAGTTAATTTGTTGAAATTAATTAGAAAATATGAGTCTCTATATTTTAATTAATAAACGATTTCCCATTTTTACTAATCAACTAGTACGTAACTCGTGCGATGAACAGGCGTGCTACAAAATATTTTTTTCTATATTTTGATTGATATATATATATATATACACGTCATTATATACATATATATATGCATATTAAAAATAAATATTTTTAGCGACAAAAAAAACATAACTAAAGTTTAATCCATCCGGACTTGTACACAAGAAAAATTATATATTTACATATAACCTTTAACAAATTTAAAAGAGAAGTCTCTATCAAATAAAGAAAAATAATATGAGAATTGGAATTATGTAAACTAACAAAAAAATTAATCTTCCTGTTTGATTACATCAAATAAGGTTTTTGCTGGAGCATACAATTATAAATTTCTTACGGAGGTTGTAGGGCCGGCAATAATTGACACGACACGCTAACCTAACACGAACTCGACACGGAGTTAGTGGGTTTGGGTCAAGCATAAACGGGTTCGGGTCAATTTCAGGTCAGACACGCTTAACCCGCAAACTAAACGGGTCGTGTTCGGGTTAATCCGCTAACTCGAAATTGACCCGCAATTAACACGATTATTATTTTTATTTCTTTTACAACTATATATATATATATATATTATTTTGCCATCTTTCTTGAACAATTATATTCTTATTTGGAATATTAGTAGTAGATGATAGTTATTATGTTTTTTACAATGGATAAAGTACTAATTTTTTATGTTTATGCTTCGGTGATGGAATGTTATATATTTTGACTGTAGATTATTAATATTTAATTTTGGTATTGGGTGATACTTATTATTACTTATTAAAAGTTTAAAATTATTATAAAACAAGTTAATTTTTTTCACATGAGACTTAATTGTCATTATAATCTTAAAAGGCTAATCGTATCGTGTCGAGTTGCATATTTAACATGACCTATTTATTAAACGGTTTAGTCGGGTCGTGTCGCGTAACCTGTAAAATAAACAGGGCGTGTTCAAGTTAATATAAATGACACGATTAGTTAAACGGGTCGTGTTCGGGTTGACACTAATACTGTAATACTTGTGTGTTGACACGATCCAAACACAACACGCGAACCCGAATTGCCAGCCCTAGGAGGTTGGGGATGAGACATTATTCTTTTTTGTGTTTCTTTTCTTTAGAATTTAAAGTTGCCAAAAACACATGTATATATATATATATTGGAAGAGAATATGAACGGTGCAGAAATGAAAAGTTTTTAGAAACCTCTAGATCATCAATTAAGGTAAATAATGTTATAAGAATAAGCATTAATTATTGTTGATGCTAAAAACTGAAAGGGTATTTTAGACCACACAGTTAAATGATCGGATCAAATGATTGGTATAATAAATACAACAAACCAACAAAGTCAAAGACGTATAGAGGAGGTTGGCCTCGTTTAAAAATACGGGTTAGTCCTCCCTCCTTTATGAAATAGAGCTAGGAGCTCGGCTTGATTTATATTGATGACGAACAAACGGCTATTACAAACTCACAAAAGCCTCTCTAGCTATTACATCCTCTCAATATTACAATGAGAGTGTGTTCGAGTTACACGAGTTCTGACTTCTCTATTTTAGGAGTTTCACTGAGTGTTCTGAGTTTCTATTTCTTCCTTGTTTTCTTGCTATTAAATGCTAGATCCAGTGGCTTGCCTTTAGTTGTTGGTTTTGTTTTTAGGTTGGCAGCCCTCTCCATAAATGCTTTATTCCCCTTCTATATATATGAGACAGAGGAAACGTGTAAAGAGCTCTGTCTGCACGCCTGAGGCCATGCCTTGGTCATTAACCACCCTCATCTTGCTTCTACATAAATTCTGGTGCATTAAATACAATCAATGGGCATTTAATGAGGGTGAGGGAAACTCTGTGTCTTTTGCAGAGTAGGTGGCAGTCGCCCATATCGTCTGTTAGCCACACTGTCAAAGTGGCTAGACGAGTTCTAGAGCTCGCTGAAAGAGTTTTGTCACTCGAGCTTCATAATTTATTGTGCATAATTAACCCCTGAAGAGGTATCTAATCGCTGACAAGCTCCGCTTTCCCTTTAGTACTTACATAGAGTTCCTTTCGCTGCAACAGGGTGAGTAGTTGATGTGGGTGGCCATGTTTCAACTCATGGTTGGCTGGGTGAATTGGATTATTAATTTACACCATCGATTACTATTAATATAAGGGTGCTAATGTTAATTATACTGAAATGATTGGAAGATGGAAAATCATTGCTTTTAAATTTGGTTAAAAAATGCATTAATTAAGGAAATGTATGTGAATTAATTATGGGATACTAAGGCCATCTCCAACGGTCATTTCTATTCAAGTAAATTTCTATGTTAGAAAAAAGAAAAGGAAAAAAAGTGCTCCAATAGTCATTTCTATTGCTATTTTTATATGAGGTGAAATGTGAGTCATATAAGAAATTTCTATAAGCATTTCTACATGTATAAATAATGATATAAATTTTTAATGTGACATAGCACATCCTCATTAGATATAAGAAACCCATTAATTCTCTCTCATTCTTAAATAAATGCCAAGTAAGATAAAAAAAGTAATATAAAAATGGCACCATTGGATAAACTTTATTTGATACTTTTCTATCTACACAATTATATTGACAAATATATATATAAATGTATTAAAAGCACCATGACACATATGATATAAATGAATTTATAGAAAATACCATTAGAGATGGCCTAAAAGAAAATAGGGAAGGAAACAAAGAAAAATGACTCAGCATTAACGTTATAATAAAATGAAGAAATTCATTGATTCCAAATTAACCTTATCAATGGCATTAATTATAAAATTAATTATGTATTAACGAAAGCATTTTAATGCATTTATTACAAGACACATGGAAGCAATTCCTAAGAACCTTCTCACTCCTCCTATTATATATATATATATATTAGAGCATCTCCAATGGGATAACTAAAATTGAATAATCAAAATGACTTTTGATTATCTATTTTGCAAGTTGTTAAAGTTAACAATGTAACCATCCCCAATGACTATTTTTTCTCAATGACTAAATTTATAGGGCCCATTATATTGATTGTTCACAAATTAATCAATTTGAATTTTGTTTCAAAAAAAATAAGGAAAAGATAATTTAAATTTGAAAAGTTTCTCTTTTACCCAATAGAATTGGTGGGGCCCTCTTTTTGGTTATTGAAAAATGTTATTAACTTTGATTATAAATAGAGTATATTTAGTTATTGGTTTAAAGGTCGCTAATATTTAATTATGCCATTGAGATAATATTTTTTTATCAACATTATTAAATTTAATTATAATTATTATTTTAATTATACCATTGAAAATACTCTCATATTTTTAAATCCCACTTTCTAAAAGACAAACACACCCACCCCCAACTTCACCATACTCTGACACCCTTTTTGGCCATTGTCTTACCGGCCACCACTATATGTTCGTTTTCTTTCTCTACAAAATGAAACTCAAATCTTCAACCACCCTCATTACTCTCTCCCTCTCCCTCTCTTAGATGGAAATTCAAACTCACTGCCTCCTTGTCCCCACGCAAGCTCCCAACCACCATCATACCATTAATTTCTCTCTATTAAATTGGAGACTACCCTACTTCCACCATCCACAGCTTTACCACAACTTTCTCTCTCAAAAATAGAAATTTAAACTCAAATCCAACTCCTACCTCCCATGTCTCTCCCTAACTTTCTTATTATAAAGCACACCCCCCCCCCCCCCCCCCCTCCATCACCACCCACGGCCACCACAACTTTATTCTCAAATTTGTTTCATTTGTATACTAACAACTAAGAGCACCTTCAATAGCCTCTTCAAAAATAACTCTACAAAAATAATTTTGTTAACCTATATGACACTTTGAAGAGCCATCTTAAAAAATATTTTCAATGAATTCTAAGAGCCTCTTCAAATATATTATTATTTTAATTTTAATAAATTATTATATATTAAATGTTTTACTTTCCAGTAATGTCATTTTAAATTAGTACAAAATTACATTAATAAAATATTAAAAAGTATGTTTGAAGAGCTCTTTCATCACTCTTCATATTTGAAGAGTGAGAAAGACTCTTCAAATTGGACATTCCATTTTACTATTATTGTTGGAGTAAATTTTGCTGACATGACTTTTCAATAAATTTGCAGTTTAGTCTTTTAAAGAGCATGCCAGAGATGCTCTAATATACGCATACGTACACATAGTTCTTTAAGTTTGTTCATCATTTAGAGCAACACCCCCCCCCCCCCCCCCACCACCTCCGTGAAACCCACTCCACCCCCCTTAACTCACGCTCCACCAGCATACCACCTCCCATTATCCACAGCCAGTGGCGGATCCAAGATTTTATGTTAATGGAGGCACTTAAGAGTTTTTTTTATATATAAAAATAAAAGTTAAACTTACTATAAATATATATATATATATATAGTGAAACTTTAACTATCTTATTAAATTTATAACATTTTATTTAGGGTACTACTATTGATAATCTAAATAATTCCTTTAATCAATACTTTAAAATCTATCATACACGAAAAAAACGTGTCCCTAAAAATTCAAAAAAATTGTCACTAAAAATCATATTAGAGTACTAGAAGACATACTTGCAACCAAATACTAATAATAGTTAATTTATATATTAAGTAATTTCAAAAATGCACAATATGTAAATAAATTGGAGAATAACTAAACATGAATCACTTTACTAATATACATAGTAAATAAACTTCTATTCACCAAATTATAAAATCAATGACTTATATAATTGAAACTATAAAATCTCGTAAAGCAAATAGTCAAGAATAAAATTCCCAAACCACCCCCCCCAAAAAAAAGGTAAATAGTAAAATTAGAACTGAATGAGTGAAGTGCCATTTGCTGTGGGTAAAAATTGATCGAACTGAAGACGTCGCTCAATTTTAGATCCAAAAGTTCATGCTCACTAACAATTGGGCTACTGCATAAACAAGATTTATGTTACATGTATAATATAGTTATCTATTTCGGTAATATAATAAAATATGTATATAAAAAATATTTGAGTGGGGACACGTGTTCTTACTTGCCCTTGGGTAAATCCGCCATTGCCCATTGCCACCACAACTTTATTACTTTATATCTTTAAAACTAAAAATCAAAACCCACCTACATCAACTTCATTTGTGATTCTAAATCTTATGTAAGGTATTCAAATGACTTAACCATATGGTAACTTAAAAGATATAATATAATTTACTTCGAGTGCTATTTATACGTAAGATAATAAATCAACTTTATTTCTTAGCTAAAATTTATAGAGTAGCTTCACATAACTATGTTACACCTTTCACAATTTTAGAGTTAGGCTGATAAATAGACTGAGGTACCAATTTTGTCTAGTTGAATACCACAATTTACACAAATGTACTTATGGATGCACATATCTATAGCAAAAGTTGACTGCAATTTTGGTAAATACATACAAAAAGTACATTTTTTTGTAATTACTTTTCTGGCAGTGCCTTGTTCGTATTTTTCTTGGTCAGACTGTCGTGCATGTAATTTCTTCAATGTTTAATAAGGAGCAGTTATTTTTGAATCTTAAAAATGTATTAGGGCGAAATAATTATAGCTGATTTTTAAGATATGAATAATTGATAGACATTTTGACATATGTTACAAATTACAAGCTATTAGGCAAAATAATCAAAAGTAGAACGTAACAGAATGAATAGTTTAACCTTAAGTAAGGGAGAAAATAAGAGAAAACGAAGAAAAGAATAGTTTATCCTTTCTCTTGTTTAAATTTTTTTTACAGAAAGAAAAAGAGAGAAAAATATATTTAAAAATATTTTATTAACTATTTTATCCTTAAAATATATAATGTATTTTAAAAAAAATGATATTTTTTATTTCTTTAATTCACAAACATAAAAGGGGAAAAAACATTTTCTTTCATTTTAAACTTTCAAACAAATAATAAAAAATAACTTTACTTTTTCTCTATCACTCTTTCCCGTGATTAATAATTTTACTCATTTCTATCGTAAAGTCTCAAATACAGATGATCACCATTTGACAACTTTTAAAAAAATAATGTTATATTTACTCATAAATTTTATCATATATTTTTATCAAATGTGTTAAATAAGTTATATTTTTACGAGATACAAATGTACAATTTATTTTACACATCCAATAAAAATAGGTGAAAAGATTTACGCGTAAGAAAAATGTTTATTTTTAAGATTAAGCGGGAATTTTACCACTCATGCAATAATTTATTAATTTGTCAGCGATTTATGTTGTTTATTACTCTGTAATTTTCCCTCAACAGGCATTCCGCCACAAGGCTATAAGAAAGCAGAATCTAATGGCGCCTTTCATTCCAAATTAGCCTTTCATCTCCAAGTTTTGCGCACAAACAGACAGAGACAACTATTTCACATAAACACAGAGAAAGACATCGATTGAATTCGAGAGAATGATTCTGAGAATACCACCCCTGAGAAAACGGAGAACCGATTCGGTTCCACTCGATAATAGCCCTAACTCTGATCGCCGTCTCGTTATCTACGAGGATCTTCCGGTGCCACCGGAATCATCTTCTCCTCAACCTCCCGAACACTTGCTCTGCACTTACCAATGCCGCCAAATGGTACTTCATTGCTTCTATTCTCAATTTTGTATCATTTGTATACTAACAGCCAATATACACATACGTACACACAAGTCTTCAGTTCTGTTTATGCATAATGTTTTCAATTAATTACCTGCTTGTTGAACTCGTAATTTTATTATTATGACCTAGGTGGATTGAATCTTTCTGTATGAACGAGGATCAAGTTCCTATTCTCAAATTATATCATTGTTATACAAACAGATAAATATACACAGCCGTGCACAAAAGCCTTCAAATTTGTTCGTGCTTAATTGTTTTCGATTAAATACATGTGTTTTGAGCTCTTATATTATGGATTACGAAAAATCTTGCTTGCTTTTCTGTTAAGACCTAGGTGTCTTATATCTTTTCAATTTGTATCATTGGTATACAAACAGCCAATATACACATACATGCACACACAAGTCTTCAAATTTGTTCATGCTTATTGTTTTTGATTAAATACCTGCGTGTTGGGAGATATTATTTTATTAGGCTGTGAACAATCCTGTTCATATTACTACTGTGACCTAGGTCAGTTCTAAAAGCAGGGGTTAAGGGAGTTTCAAAAATTCCTTTAAATCGAGGGTCAATAGGAGGGGTTACACTAGAAGAGGATACCGGATTTGCAGTCAACTGGTGCTTAATCCAGTCAAACTGAGTATTGAAGGTATTGGTTAAAGCTTGAATGGAAGATTGAATAAATCCTAACTTACCATTAACTTCACCTTGCTTGGCTTCAATTAAATCATGCTTAGCTTCCAATTCTTTCAAGGGCACAAACATCGCGGCCTGATTTACTTCCACCTGCTCCCAAAGTTGATTTACATTTTACAACCACACCACCAGCCATTCCGATGCACAGTAACGGTCGAGGAAAGTACCTCTGATACCACTTGTTATAACGTCACTAGCTTTGATAAATGAATTTAGTAGATAATTTTTGGAGAGAGTTACAGAGATAGGCAAAGGGAGGAGAAGTTTTCCTTGAGGAGAAGAGGATAACAAATAGATAATTTTTAGAGAGAGTTACAGAGATAGGCAGAGGGAGGAGAAGTTTTCGTTAAGGAGAAGAGGACAACAGATAGATAATTTTTAGAGAGAGTTACAGAGATACACAGAGGAAGGAGAAGTTTTCGTTAAGGAGAAGAGGACAACATATAGATAATTTTTAGAGAGAGTTACAGAGAAACGCAGAGGAAAGAGAAGTTTTCGTTAAGGAGAAGAGGATAAAAGAAAAGAGAGAGAGAAAGAGGAAATTCTTCATTCATTCCATGACCCCCATACAATCTCGACTCTTGAGCACTCTCTTATAAAAGAAATAAAAAAAATGGAGTTTACTGACTTAAACCCCTCACGCTAATAAGGGTATTTGAGAAAACCTCCCAAAATAATTTTAATTAGACATAACTCCTTATTTTTTGACGCCATCTAACTTTCGTTTATTTTTAACGTTTTTTGTCGAAAATGCCCATATCTCATATTCTTCTTTTTCCTTATACACAAACCCTAATTTTCTCTCTCATCTCAACTCAACTCAAAAGCCCTAATTTCACAATCGTGGCCACCGCTGGCACCACCAAACCACTCTGCCACCACCACCATCTCAAACAATCGGCAGGCTACCTCCCTCTTCCCCATCATTAACCAACCCTCGGCGACCTCCCTTTTCTCCACCATTTACCCACCATCATCATTTTATGCACAGGAAAAAAACCTAGAATTTGTAAAGAGAGGAAAACTCAAAATCACACCAATATATATATATATATAAAGAAAGAAAGAGAACTCCATCGCCGTGCCCATCAATCGTAAGGAGTCCAGGCACGAATTTGGCGATGACCTGGGATTCTGAGTTGGGTTCGCAGCTCCACTAGCTGGACTCCTCGTGGGAGTGGGCGAATTGGACCAGGGTTGACCCGAAGGAGAAGGCGAAAGTGAGGAGGAAGAAATGAAGGGGATGCATTGACAAATGACTTCGTTGATGACGGAAAGAGGAATTGTTTGGAGATTGAGGAGTTGAAGTGGAAATGGAAAAGCCGCCATGGGTTGACCAACTTTGATGCTAAAGAAGGCCGTTTTCTTGGAAGTTTCAGTTGGGGATCTTGATTTGTTGTTAATTATCTGTGATGCTAAAGAGGGCCGCCATGGGATCTTGATGCTAAAGATGAGATAGTTTTCATGAAATTAGGGCTGTTGAGTTGAGTTGAGATGAGAGAGAAAATTAGGGTTCGTGTATAAGGAAGGAGAAGATGATGATATAAAGGCATTTTCGTCAAAAAACATTAAAAATAGACGGAAATTGGACGGCGTCAGAAAATAGGGGGTTATGTCTTATTAAAATTATTTTGGGAGGGGGGGGGGGGTTGTTTCTCAAATACCACTATTAGCGTGGGGGGTTAAGTTAATAAACCCCTAAAAAAAAGGTGTTTTTTTTGCACTTAATTCACATCGTTAAGTTAATCTGCTTTGTTTATTAAATTAATTTGCGAGCATGAATAAACTTACAAAAAAATATTATTAATTTAATTTTTATAAATATTATTTTATTAATAATTTAATAGTAAAATATCCACTAAATTAATAACTACATCTACTTTAATTAAGGAAACTATTGTTCACACTCACTGAATTATTCTTTTCACCCCTATTTTAAGTAACTTGTAATTCGCCCAACCAAATTCTAAATAAATTTTTCTCCTCATCTCGTTTATTTTGGAATGACTCCTCTACAGTTTGGAAAACCCACTGCACGGTGATGTCAAGTTAATCGTGAACGCTTATTTTTAACGAATATTTTTTGTGGTTTAAATTTCTTTTGCATTTTATGCGTAAAGGAAATAAAAAATTATTATTTTCATGACTTTGTCAAAATAGTAAAAATAAGCTTAATTGTCTACTAACTAACTAATATTAACAAATCTTGTTTTGGAACAGCAAATATCCTACCTTCTCATTGACCCCTCCTTTACTCCTTACACATAGGTCGGAAAAAGCTCTATTTCGTTTAGGTAAAGTCCACTCTTTATTTTTTTTTGACAACGTCTATTCAGTGTTTTAATGATGCCATTGTTGCTCACAGACAAACTTATCTGGAAATTTTAAAAACCTATTATTTTATTGGATTAATTTATTTAGCTTTTAATTTTTTGAAAAATGATAGTTTTTAGTATTATACTCAATAACCACACATGTAACAATAAATCACACACACTCTCTCTCTGCTTTGTATTTCCACAATATTCAGAAAATCATTTATAGTAAACACAATTCCTCTGTAGAATCACCTCGTACAGTTCCCTCTGATTTATTTATTGTAATTTTTATAATTGTCATCTTCAATTGACGACCAAAAATCGTAGATAGAGAATGAAACGCCCTTTTTTCATCCCAAATAAAAAATTGAAAAATAGTTAAGCTTGTCGTTTTGGAAACCTTCTCATTGTCTCTGTCTTTATTTTTTTTTTGTAAACTGGAAATCCTCGATCCATTTCCATCTTCAATTGTTTTTTTTCAACTCATTACTTTTCTCCTTTTCTCCATCTCCACTAACTTCAAGATATTATTGGGTCTTTATGTTTTGGTTTGATATAATAAATACCAAAACACATTTTTGAGGTCTAATTTAGGATACTGGTTTTGCTTGGTCTTCTCAATTTCATAATTTAGGTCTAATATAAGGAAAAAGAGGAGCTTAATGTATTTAACTTAATTGAACCAATCCACAATTGAAATCAAAAGAATAAAATTAGAAGAGGTTTATTGATGGTGGTTGTAATGGTGGATTGAGATGATGGGATTGAGTGTTGGCCTAATTGTAACAAAAACAGATGCAGAAGAGAATGAATGGATTTTTTTAGAGTGAAAGGCAAAGTGTAACAAACGGAGTTAATTTACGTTGTGTACCATACAACGTAGTTTAAATAGGGAGATTTGGGTGTCAACAATTAGAAATTAATAAATTTGTCAAAATATATTAAAAATGAATTATATTTAGATTCAGAATCTTAATTAAAATGAAATTTAAATTTGTGAATTATAAATTAATTTTAATTAGTGAATATATTTATTAATTTTGAAAAAAGTAATATTGTTAAACTTTCTTTAAGATTTTCATAATTTAAAAGTGGATTAACAGCAAGATCTCGTGGATTAAAATAAAATTACTCCAAAAAGAGAAAAGACTCAATTTAAAATACGCAACAACACTGCTTCAACCCTCAGTCACTTATTAGAACGACACCATTCGACTCTTGACCCGACATTAGCCAATTTAAACTAAAACAACTCAAATTAAACCCTAATCCCCAAATTAATTCTCACATCATAACACCAACAATGTAGGAGCGGTCAAGGGGCCTCCTCTGCCCCTACCACAAGGGTGTAGGGACTGAAGATACCGAGATTCAAATCCGTACCCACAAAAGAAACAAACTCCTCTTGCCGAATTCATTAGGGCATACATGATGCATAAAGATAGAAATTTCCAAAATAAATAGGATTTTTGTGAGCAAAGCTATGTGAAAAACCCAAAACAAGCCCAGATTTTATAGCACTGAGTGCAATGTGTCATGCCGACACATCAGAAGACAAGTGCTCTGCAACTTACAGTTCAGCCTGATTATGCACTGAAATTGCCAGAACTACTCGGGAATGTGTGTACCATGCTTGGTATGTCGTGCAACATAGATGGAAATATAGAATACCGCACGACACATGGCATTATGTTGTACGACACGGCACGCATGATTACAAAGCCTTGGTAAAAATGTTTTCTGCATCTGTTTGCGACAGTGATTGATTACAAATGACACGGAGTATGCGTCCCATGTGTCCAGCAATAAATGCTGAAAATAACTAAATGAAACACCAAAAGATAGAAATCACGTAGAATCAGAAATAGGATAAAATTCAAGTGTTTTGATCCAAAAGTGGATTGTACTATGGACATGTCCAGAACACGCAATAATCCTTAAAATGAAACCCTAATCAGTCCTAGGGCGCTTCCCATGGGCGCTGCATTCTCCTGTACCCTCTGCAGTTGTGTCTTGAGCTCTGTTGGGTTCGGACTGGGTTAAAGTAGGAGAACGACCAGCAACAGTAGCTTCCAGACGGTGATGAGAAGCACCATTGCAATAGCAATTGCCAGAAGGCTGAATAGATGCCGAACGGTCCCCCCGTGAGGCTCCCGCTGAACCGCCACCAGAAAGGTAGAGATCAGGTAAGTCCCGGGACAAGTAAGTGCGGTACTCCCTCTCAGAAGGTCGAGGATCTCTTCCTAACCCGAACAGCATCCAAGCCCAAGGGGACCAGAAGCTCGCATAGAGAGCCCTTAGGTCCTGAGAACGAATTTGAATCACCTGGGAAAGAAAAGAGAACATAAACACAAGTAAAAACAATTGCTATAATGGTAAAAAATGGAGGGCTAAAGAAATCAGAATAAGAAAAATATTGTACCTTGTTATCATCATATCAATGGTGACAAAGGGATGGCTAAAGAAGTAAAACGAAGAAAAAGATTGTACCTCGTGATCGTCGAGTTCCGGAGGAAGAGTTACAGCTGTCCCGGGACCTGGAACCTGGGGAATTTGGAAGGTCTCAACCCCCAGGCCTATGAACTGGAACTGCTGAGGCCATAGAGGAGGCACCACCAAGGGAACGCCCGATCCTCCCAATCTAAATGCCTGAACTGGAACAGAAGTGGTAGCTCCCTCTGTCCTAGCCAGAGGCACCTGCTCACGCCTCTCCACCGCCTCCTCCACACTCTGGATCCCCTCCCAGTAATTCTCTGGAGAAACCTGCTCCAACAGGTGATCAAAACCATGCATGGAATAGACCGGAGCTCCCACGGAATGTTGAGTGGCCCTGCTCCCACTATCAGCTCCCCAGCCCTGACTGATTCTCGCACCAGACAGCCTGTCCACGGACACATCATCACCACCCCCATCAGCCCTCCTCCCGCCACTGATGACACCCTGGAAGAAGCTGGAAGTAGGTTGATCTGGACTCACATTGCCAACGTTGCAGGTGGGAGTCGTCACATCCATCTCCAGCCCTGATGGGATCTGTAAAATTGTCGATGGAGGCACCTGCTCCTGCCTCTCCGGTGCCAGCTCCACGACCACCTGCGCATGAACCAGTTTTACCACGTGCTCCTCCACATGGGCACCATGACCATCGCTTCCATGCGGGGGCCAGCAAAAAGAGAGAGATGATGTGCGGTGGTGGTCATCTTGGGATTTCCACATTCCTACTAACAAAAAAGAAAATTTAAATAAATTGAAATTGAAAATTCGAATAAATAACAATAAAAATAGATCTACAATGAGGGGGCAGTTATAAGTTTTTATACCAATAGGAGAACACTCTGGCATGGGTGAAGGTAAAACTTGCGGTCGAGCCCGTTTATTATTTCTTTGTGGAGGTTGTGGATTTGAAGGAGTTGATGCCAGAAGAGGCTCTAATTCCCACGGTGAAACTCTGTCTGGACGCAATATTGATGAAGGTTCAACCCATTGAATCTGAACATGAAAAGCAATACCATGCACAACTTAAGATCTATAATAGATTAAATGAACTGATTAAAGAGATGGTGAAACAAAGTCACACAAACAGCATGCATAACTAAAACAAGTCCATAATCTAATCAACTCAATTTGGAAACTCTGCACCCTTTAAAGCCACTCAGACGAGATGCTACCATGAATTTCAAGAGAAAAGGAGTGTCATGCAGGATGCATAGGCAATAAACAAGAAGATAGTTATCCAACGCAAACATTTTTAATGACTGATTCTATGAAGGTGATGGAAAAGAAAGGAAAACTTTGTGAAAGACCTCTACACCTCGAGGGTCTCTATTCTGCCACATCAGCTTTTTGTCACAACCTTTTTTCAAACTTAAGAACATTTTTTTGCTTTTAATTGGGAATTCCATTTTTACTAAACTATAGTTTTTAAACATTATTGCCAAAATATATAAATTTTGTTAATAAATCCTAAAGGGCTATACAAATCTCTCATATTCAACAAATTTTATTTGCGTAATCTATAAATAAGTCAAATATTCAACAAAAACTGCATAAAAAGCAAAATTGACAATTCAGATAGAGGCAATATACAAACCTTTAAGGATCTCCACTCAGAATCAGGCCATCTCGATGGGGAACTATCTCCTTCCTCAACAATTGTTCCACTGAAACTGTATAACAAGTAAAATAAGTGTTATACAGTTAATAACTAGTTTGAAGTTCTTAAACCCACTAATTCAATGGACAACAGACAATACCTTCTTTCGGGGATGTCCCCATCTTCAAATTTCATCTTAAACTTCATACCAACAGAGAGCCTGTAGTTTCGAGCCTCAAGGTACTTGTTAAGACTTACAATGAACTCTGATTGACATGTTCTGGTCACAATCACAAATAATGATAGTTCAGCAAAACATTTCCTCAAATGTTTGAGAACGGAAAAAGGGGATAAGTAACTTCAAGAACAATGTAAAGCCTAGTTTGGAAAACAATAGATGCGAATTAATCAGCAAAACTTGGCCTAGCATGAGCATCTATGTATACCATGGTACCATGCGTTGTTGTATATTATGGAAAGGTGCCACTAGTAATGGGAGGAGTAGTTCTCTAACAGTTAAGATGTGGGGCTATTCAGTTCATCAAGTTACAATTATACTGTTGGGAATCGGAGGAGTGTGTATATATGGCATGACAACTGGCATTCATTTGGGGGCAAATGAAGGCTAGGTGTGGACCTAGAATCATTTTTGAAGCAGTTAGCTCTGATTATGCTAAAATGTCAGACTACATTGGTGTTGCTGGCTGGAACAAGCCATTAGCTGTTTCTAATAATCTGACACTTGTGATGGAATCATGGCCTCAATATCAGCCTAGGGTTGACAGAGAGGATACAGCTGAATGGGTGCTTACTGCAAACACAAAACACACTGTGACATCAACCTGGAATGCTATTAGAAGAGTAGGTGATACAGTGGACGGGCAAAAGGTTGTATGGTACAATGATGCAGTCCCAAGATGAAGTTTCACAGTATGGTTGGCGTGCAAAGATTGAATCAGGATCAGAGATAAGCTCAAGAGATGGCAAATGATTAAAGACAGCTCGTGTATTATGTGGAGATGCAGAAGAAACCAGGGGCCATTTGTATTTTAATTGTTGTTTTACTCAATCCATCTGGAGAAGGATTCTAAGCAGGAACCAGCAGAGATATAGATGCAGCAGTTGGCAAGAAGAGATTGATATGGCACAAAGAAGCTACAGGGGTAACTCTGTGGCTACAAGAATTAGGAGATTAGCTTTGGCAGTGACTGCATACTGTTCATGGCGAGAAAGAAATACAAGGATATTTCAGAATGTAATTAGGAAAGATGATAATGTATTGAATGATGTTCAGAACTATATTATAGGTAGGACTTGGTATTGGAAAGTAAATAGGAGCTATGCAAATTGGTAATTTGTAGAGAGTGGAGAGTAAGTGAGAGAATTATGGTGTAACCTGGGGGATGCCCCTTGTACCTTGTATTGTTTGGTTGTTGAATGAATTTTGAACTTCACTGGAAAAAAATTCATACGGCTCTCATTTAATTAAACACACACAACACAAGAATGCCGGGGTGATTGAATAAATCCAAATGAAATATAAACATTTGTCCATCCATTATAATCAGAAGATGTACCTTGGTTTGTAGTAAACTGAAAAGTGGGATCCAGTCATAATAGCATGTTTTGCAGCAGCAATAATAAAAAGATGCCAAGTTTGACTGGATATACCAGAAGATGGCATACTGTTCGGTTGTCTTGTAAGCCTCCTTACTCCAACGCGCAGCTCCCCATTTTCGCCCCTGGGAAATATAAGATAAAGAACATAATCATTTTGGGCAACAAGCTAATATAGCAAAACCGTCACGCCTGTAAAACTTGCCTTAGGAAGATAAAAACATCACCAGCAACCAACTTTTTTTCACTAACAAAGGCGTTCCACCTGGCAGTGAGTAAGTGGCGCTGAGGCTTCCCTGAAAGTGATGGTTACCATACATTAACAATATATAAAGGCTGAATGTTTGGTCCAACTCAATATAAAACACCTAAGGAACCAGAACACTATAGTTACTAAGACCCTGACATTCCTACCAGCAGAATTATGCCGGGCATCTATGTGAAGCAATATAGTTAAACAGATATTAATGTTGCTGATTCACACAGGTGTGCTTCGCTCAGCCACATGACAAACATGTTTTAAGCTAACTGAATGTCGAGAGCTTAAGCAGAGCTTGTGGTCACTCGTTCCTTGCATGTTCCAATCTTCTTAAATGGCTATCGCTTGGTGACCATACTCAATATGCCTTTAAATACGGAGTGTGGAACCCATTGTTTTTTTTAATTTCTAAAGGAAGCTTGTACATCAAAAATTAAACGATCCCCAAGTATCAAGATGATTTGACAAAAAACATTCACACACAAAATTTATGAGTGGATGACAAATTTCAGCCTACAAGCCCATGTAACTTTGATTTTACTCAATAAATCAGGCAACCAAGTGTCCTAATTTTAACAGTTACTAAGTAGTAAAGCTCCTGCTCCAAGCCTACAATTACATATATACCGTCACAGAAGATTCAATAGAAACAAATTCTAACCTCGAAATACATGACGAAATTTCCATTCCTTGCCATGAAGATCAGTGGCAATCAATTTTTGCGAGGGTGTCTGCTGAGACATGTCCTGGAAAGAAAGTGGAGGTTAAGACCAAGTCTTGGAAAACCTTAAAAATAGCCAGCAGTGCTGAGAACCAGTGAAACTTGAATGTAAACAGTGAAATGAATGGGTCAAATTAGATCTTACCAACGGAGGCAAACAATCATTTGCATGTCTCAGAGGTACAGAGAATCCACCATGACTGCTTGTATCAGATGCAGTAAGTGCCTTGCGAAATGAATGGAAATTGCATTTTTGAGGTTCTGGAAGTGGAGGATCTGGGCTTATGACCTCAGCTTGCTAGTCCAAGTAAGAGAAAGAAGTAAGGTCACAGTAACATCAGTAAGCAATTAATGGTTGTTTTTGCACACAGATATTTACTATAGCAGTTATTACGCAAAACTAAATGGAATAAGCAACTCCCAGTAAAAATGTGAAGGATTGAAGGTAGAAAAACTCACATCTGATTCAGGTTGCAGAGTTATTTCTGCAAAAACGTCATCTGTTTCTGGTTCAGCCTACATTTAGATAAAAAAAAAAAAAAGCTCATTAATAATGAAGAGCAAGGGAATCTACATGCAGTAAAATGAAAAATGAAGAGGAGATCATTTCTTTAGTGTATAAACAGTCATAAAACTCACCCGCAGTTGAACATTCATAACTCTGCAGAGTATTTTGGCTGGTAAGTTGTATGGAAGTTGTTGATCAAATCCCGGCTGTGTTGATGCTTCAAACTATAACAAGAACCAGTAAAAGTAAAATTGTAGAGGAAATTAATAGGCTAAATATGTGCAGAATCATCAATCTGGCCATTAGGATCGGTGGCAATGGCTACCAGCAATTCCTACAGCGTTTAGTAAGCGCATGCAAAATATAGAACATAATAACCACACAAATATCTTCCTGTAAAAAGGAAAATGAAGACTCCATTTGATGACATGGAAAATGATAAGAAAAATAGTTCATTTATGTGAGAAGTTGGAAAATAAGTTGAGACATGTGATGAGATGCTCTCCATCTCATACTCATTTTCATGAGTAGATACTCCATCCTTCATTATTTTTTGTGAATTTTTTTCTTTTTCTACCCTTACCCTGTGTTTGGATGAAGTAATTCTAAAATTCATAAAAATTGTAAATGATAGAACTTAAAATTCTATCATTTAAAATTCCTTCAATTGCAATTTCTCATGTTTGGACCTCTTGTATGTAAAATTTGAAAAATAACATGAATTACAATTTTACTTGTTTTAAGTCGGAATGTGAAGAATAACGCCTCATACCACTGAATTTCAAGTCAGAATTTTTAAAAGCCAAAATTTAGAAAATTTACCGCATATAAAATTTCAAATTCTTCGCTAATTTTACCAAACGATGGACTTCAACTTTTTCACGCTCCAAATCCCAATTTATTTTTTCTCCATCCAAACACAGGGTTAAAGAAAAAAATTCCATGGAAAATGCCAAAAAGTAAGAAGACATCTCACCACATGCATCAACTTCTCACAAAATTCAACTGTTTTTATTATCATTTTCCATGTTATCAAACGGACCCAAAATGTGCAAATTTTGAATGGATGGGCTGTTCCACCAAATAGTATTATTCTTGGAGTGTTATATAAGAAAATGTCACCATGTCATGTATTATATACATAATATCCACAAGAATTCGCTGCACATACAAGAATAGCCTACGCATATAAAAAGTTAACTTGAAACATTACTACCATTAATAATAATGTGCAACTGATGTGGGGTGGGGGGCTCCATTTCATTTACATTTCTATAGTAAATTTTGCATCAGTCCTAGACCACAGTTCTAGGGGAAAAAAACTTTATTAACTAAGTTATGTGTTTCTACATCTACGTATAACCCTGTACATGTACAAACATGAAGAAGACAGAGGCAAGATGTTAAGAACAAGTACCCTCCTAGTTGATACATCCATTGAAGGAAAATATTGAACCCATATGCCCAGAAAATATGGAGGAACACACAACACACCTGTTCCATGTGACCTTGAGGAAAGTAATAAACCCGTTCCCCTGCATGAGGAACAGTGACGAGCGGTCCGGCACATAAGTGCCACAGTTCCTTGTACAAAGCATTTGAGGCTCCTGCAATTAAAAATCATGAAAAGCTAAAGTTAAGCCAAAAAAAATAAGAAGTAATAACAAACGTGCACTAATTGGCTGCCCATAGCTGTTCGAGAATTAAATAAGAAGTAATAACAAACATGCACTAATTGGCTGCTCATAGCCGTTCAAGAATTCTAGCTCAGAAACTCGGGCACAAAACATTATTAGGAACGCACAGCAAAGCTTTACCCATCCTATGAAGATTATAATAACTAAATATACTTGAGACTTGTTAAGATTTGTATATATTTTATTTATAGAATGAGTATATTTAGGAGATAATTAGGAAATCCTTATTAGAAGGAAATATCCTTATTTTTAGGGTCTCTCTTGTACATATTGATGTACTCCTTTTCTCAATAATTGATAACAATTCTTCTCCACAACCTCTTGTTCTCTCACATGGTATTAGAGGATTAGTGAGAAAAAAAAAAAAAAAAAACCTACTCCAATCTTGGGTTTGCTATGCTTCATTCCAGCAATAACCAAAACCCTAGTCGCCCATCACCTCATAACCAAACCCTAGGCCGCTATGTCTCTATCCCGATGTGTTTTTATCCCATCGTGTAAACCTTAGTTGTCGCGAGTCAAAAACAAAATTGAGTTACTGTTCATTGTTATTATTCACCGACACTGTTCACTATTATTGTCGTTGAATTTACACTGTCAAAGTTAGGCTTGATGGAAACGTTGATTGTCTGAAGGCCTGGTTAGTTGCAAAAGCTAGATCTATGTGCTTGATTATGGTGATATGTTCTCTTTGGTGGCTAAGATGTCCTCTGTTCGTCTATTTCTCTCTATGGCGGCCATTCGTCACTGGCCTTTATCAGTTGGACATCAAGAATGCTTTTCTTCATGGTGAATTACAAGAAGAGGTATATATGGAGCAAGCTCTTGGGTTTGTTGCTCAAGAGGAGTCTAATTTGGTGTGCCGCCTCAGTCGCTTTCTTTATGGACTAAAGTAGTCCCCTCGAGCTTGGTTTGGACGCTTTAGTTCAGTTGTTTGTTAGTTTGGTATGACTCGTAGTGAGGCTGATCACTCCGACTTTTACTCCCATTCATTTCATGACAAATGCATCTATTTAGTCGTTTATGTGGATGATATTGTGATTATGGGAAATGATCAAGATAGCATACAAAAACTCAAGTAGCAATTATTTCACCACTTTCAGACGAAAGATTTAGGGAAACTCAAATACTTTCTGAAAATAGAAGTTGCTCAATCTCAACAGGGTATCATCATCTCCCACCATAAATATGCCTTAGATATATTAAAAGAAACTAGCTTGACAAATTGCAAACCCGTAGAGACTTTAATGGATCCAAATGTCAAAATCCTACCTAATCAGGTTGAGCCATTATCAAACCTAGTAAGTACCGGAGATTTGTTAGGAAACTCAACTACCTCACCGTGACACGTCCTTGACATAGCGTTCTCGATGAGTGTACTTAGCTAGTTCCTAAGTGTTTCGTGTAATAGTCATTAGGAGGTAGCTGTTTATATTTTGAAATACATAAAGAAGGCACCGGGTAAAGGTCTTCTATATGAAAGTAAAAGCCACACTGAGATTGTTGCTGATGCTGATTGGGCAGGCTGCCCATATGATAGACATTCGACCGGTGGGTATTGTATCTTCGTTGGAGGAAATCTAGTCTCATGGAAGAGCAAGAAACAATCAGTTGTTTCCTTGTCCACCGCTGAGGCAGAATATCGGGCCATGGCAAAAGCGACGCGTGAGCTCATATTGATGAAATAGTTACTCCAGGAGCTGAAATTCACGAAGATTCAACAAATGAAGTTGATATGCGATAACCAAGCAACTCTCCACATTGCGTCTAATCTAGTCTTTCACAAAATGACCAAACATATCAAGATTGATTCTCACTTTATTAGAGAAAAAATTCCTTCAGGGGGGATCGCTACTAGCTACGTGAAATTGAATGATCAACTAGCTGATATCTTTATTAAGTCTCTCGGTAGACCTCGAGTCAATTATATTTGTAACAAGCTTGGAACATAAAACTTGTACGCTCCAACTTGAGGGAAAGTGTTAAGCTTTGTATATACTTTATTTATAGAACATGTATATTTAGGAGATAATTAGGAAATCCTTATTAGAAGGAAATATCCTTATTTTTAGAGTCTCTCTTGCATATATTGATGTACTCCTTTTCTCAATAATTAATAACAATTCTTTTCACAATCTCTTGTTCTATCACAAGACTAATATAGTTGAACACTTGGAGCTGTGCAAAACCACACTAAGCATTACAACACCAGGAACGGGCAAGCTCCAGGTAATAGTGACTCAATCAGCAACATATCAGGTTACTGGAAAACAAATTATCAAATTCCATTCAAATGTTTACTAGCCAAGAGAGCTCTTGAATAAACAAATAAAAAATGAGAACAAATACGGAGCCACTATGGCTGGTTAATAGAGATTTAAACAAATGAAAAAGAAAGATTACTAGAAAAGAAGAGTTTCTGAAGCAACTGCTAGCCCTAACAAATGAAACACTTAGAGTGAGAGTGCTAAAATGCTGCACAGGACAGGCAATACGCAATGCCCGGCCAGGTATCATATTTCAAACATTCTGAGTCTTTCAAGCATCAATCAGTTGCCATATAATAATAAGCACATCATCATACCAAGAACTTAAATAGTGAATTACAAGAACGAACCTAGGTGAGAACTTCCAGATAAGTCAGCTGCAGCAATATGCGCCATAAAAATATCGCCCTTAGATCGTCAGAGCAACCACTATATATATCATAATATCTCCAAAATAAACAAGCAACCCTTTCTGCTGTGAAAGGCTGTTGTTTTTTTGAAGGAGACAGCGCGTACTAATAGATGTTATTATCAGCAATCAATATGTAATCAACGCAACTGCTAGAGATATAATTGGGAAGATAATTAATGACACAGACAGTTTCTTCTAAGAGCTAATTAAAGCCACTCAATACGTAAGTGTGTCCGTTACTCTCTGCTTTGTGGCCTTAAATGGAGAGAAAAATCCTAGTTATCTTGGGGGCTTTAACATATATTTCTGGAGATACATATCACCCTAAAAGCATGAACCCTTCACACGCTGGATTATCTTCTCCAACCCCCTTTCACTTTAAGCTTAAATTTCAGGATAAATTTCTGCAAAGTAAACAAACACATGTTCATTACACCTCCATAAAAGTTAATAGCTTTCCGGTAAAGAACATGAGAAAAATTGAAACACGTCAATACGTCATTGAAGTCATTATAGGTGCATGAACATTTTTGCTAAGAGAGATATAGCCAATGTGCACATATATCACAAGATATCACTGAAATTGTTAGGAGTAAGGTGTAAATGGATATTCAAATATCCGAATCATTTCCATATTCGAGCCCGAATTTTGTGGATTTTTATCCAAATGGATATTCAAAAGAGAGTATTTGGATGGCTAGTTTAAAAATCTGAGAAAACGGATACGGATAACAAGTGCGTCATCTGAGAAAATAAACACGGATAACAAGTGTGTCCAACCAGGATAATCCGTATCCAATCTAATCCGCATATAATTTCTATAAATAACTATATATTCTGAGCCTTTTTCAAGTTGCTTAAACCACCTAAGACCTAGAGGTGCATCTAAGTTGGCAAAGTGGTTGACCTCATGACCACACCACCACGATTCGAACTTCGAAGAACCCCAATTCGCTTCACCCTCCCTGAATATCAAACACTGGGTGTACATGTGCACAACTTAAACATGTATATATATAAATAACTATATCGTTATCTAGTCTTATGTAGTACAATATTTCTCCTTAACTCAAATATTCTTAAAATAGAGCTAAATCTCATATTAACCTAATAAGTGCAATTTATTTACTGACAAGGGAAAAGGATGTGGATACTGGATAATATCCGAATGCTAGTAATCTTATAGGATATAGGGATAAGAGTAGTTGAGATTACTATCCGCAAGGATATGGATAAAGATTTTGATAGTTATTTTAAAAAAGGATATGAATAATGGATAGTGCTGTATATGCCTCCCTATTCAATTGGTTTACACACACCTGCTTCAGAGAAATACAGAGAATCTGGGCAGGATTATCTTGAAAACAGTGAGAGAGCTGCAATCGGTCAAAATCTTTACCACAGTTGGAGTTCGAACAGTTAGAAGACTTGACAAAATGACTTGGCATTTTCAAGTGTATATATTCATGTAACACAATTTTAACAACTTCAACTACATATATATATACGCACAGAGCAGCTTCTATAAGGAATGTCCTTATTTTACGGTCCATTTCGAGAGCTGAACGAATGAATTTTTCCATGAAACTTGGTGGACACCAAATTTTATCAAAAAACTCACTTTAGAAGTTGGTAACATAATCATATAACATTTCAAGTAATATTAAGATTTTAATGGACGAAAATAAACATATATATAACATTTTCATTGCACTCACTTCTTGTTTGAATTTTTTGATGAAAATTTGTGAATATAATCTACTCATTATACAGTAATCATCTCCCCCACCTCGAAATAGACAGTCTTATAGGAGCCGCCCTGCATGTATAAACATACACTTGTGTATTGCCTATATGACCAAACAGATATACGGACGGAACAGTACAAATAAAAATAATTAAAAAAAAAAAGCGCCAAAAATCGAAAATTCAAAAAAGAACATAAGCTACTTAATAACACAAACGATTTTCACAGCATTACCAGTGAATTCAAACTGATCAACTCGAAATAAAATCTCTGGAGGAATCCGCCATTTCCATATCCAATCAGAACCAAACAGAAGCTCCGAAATTGTTCTCAAACAGACACAACACAAAAAAGAAGGTGGATCAACGAAGCATAGAGCAGTAATAATTAGGGTTTCGAAAGGGGAAAAAGGTAAAGAACAGGGATGACTATTGAAAGATATATAGAGAGACAAAGACCGATAATAGTCTTTGCCTGGTTGAAGCAATACACGACCCCCTTCTACATTTTTTATTTTTGTATTAACTGCCAAACGTTTTCTCTTTCTCGACATGGGAGACTTTTTCTCTAGACCTTAATTGGTTTCTTCTCTTTACTCGAGAATTGGCTTTTGTACTGCTTTTGTTTACTTTTCCTTCCTCTTTCATCATCTTCTTCTTTATTCCACTTTCCATTGTATTATACTTCTTGTATCCCGCCATCGTCCCCCTTTTCACACCTTCTCTCTGCTTTTTAGGGTTTTGTCAAATTCTGCTCTCCTCTTTTCTTTCCTTCTTCTTCACGTCTCTGTCTCACCCTCAGAGTCAGAGATGCCAATTTCAATCACGCTTGAGATCCTGCCTCGGGATGCTCAATTGGAAAAGTTTATTTTGGACGGAAAGATTTTGGCGCCGCGTGTAAGAATTAATTCTTTTAATTCTTATATAACCATAATTAACTTATTTTATTATTTGTTAATTTATTACATAAATAAATAAATTATTAAAATTAGCCGAGTCTTAAATTTTACGGTTAGTTGAAGATAAATCTCTATTAGTTTTTTTTTATGTTTTTGTCGACGGTTTCATTATTACACTAATAGCAACTAGAAGGTGCTAAATTATAAATTTCATGTGGACTTTTAACTAAGAGCATTTGACTGGACAGCAACCAAAAGGTGCTAAATGCATTTAGCACCTTACAGCAACCAAAAGGTGCTAAATGCAACACCAACCAGAATGTGTTATGAAGGTGCTAAGCAAAAAAAGGTGATAAACCACAGCCAGAAGGTGCTAAATGCATTTAGTACCAACCAGAATATGCTAAATGCATTTAGCACCAACCAGAAAGGTGCTAAACTACAATCAGAATGTGCTAAACCACAGCCAGAAGGTGCTAAATGCATTTAGCACCAACCAGAAGGTGCTAAATGCATTTAGCACCAACCAGAAAGTGCTAAACCACAACCAGAAGGTGCTAAATGCATTTAGCACCAACCAGAAGGTGCTAAACCACAACCAGAAAGTGATAAACCACAACCATAAGGTGTTAAATGCAAGAATTTCTTACTGAAAACCAATATGTTTTGCTGGTATAAAAATAAATGGAGTAGAGAGAATAATAATACTAGTTTACAAGAGTCAAATTTGAAATCAGAAATGCTGAATTTGTTGAAGAACGAGGTGACCTAGGCGAGTATGAGAGGACGGTGGAGATTGAATTCCTTAGTACAACCAGAACACCTGCCCAATTAAATAAATAAACAAACAGCAGCAGCATAATGATGTCAATTACCACGTAGATATAGATATACGTACGATTCGAAGTGAGGGCATTGTAGAGCGCATGTCAAAGATGGGGGACCTTAGGGTTTTCAAAGAAAGAGCAGGCGGCGGAGAGATGCAGAATGCGGAAGGAGTGGCAGCGTGGCACTTGATGATGAGAAAGGAGGTGGAGGAATTTGATGAGTGATGGAGGAGGCCAAGCTGGTGAAAGCAAAGGGACATTTTTGCTTTTTGACGTTATTTAGAACTTGTTGCTAGTTACTGCTACCATTCTTCTTGTGGCAAGAATGGATAAATCATGTTAACTGTGCGTACTAATTAAGAGATGTTTATATTAGGTAATTTTGTCCATCAATATTTATTATTTTCCTTAAAATAAATTAATATTATGAAAAGTGTCCTTATTGCAAAACCAAATTATGAAATTAGTACTACCTCTTTTTATTAAATATGAGTTCGTCCTTAGTATTATAAAACATTACGGAGCGAGACCTTATAACTCATTATCTCTTTTTTTTATGTTTTTGTCAACGGTTTTAAAAATTATAAATTTCATGTCTTTTAATTAAGAGCCTTTGACTTTACTTCTTAATTAATAACTATGACTAAGAAAAATTTGGTTGATAAAAATCAACTTTATTGTAGTATAAAAGATTTAGTAAAATACTCGGTTGGGTTCTTCGAAACCTTGATTTTACTAATTATAATGGATGCATGGATTGTATTAAGAAGAAACAAAACCAAGTACACAAATAAAGGCACCATGGAAAATAAATAGTTCCTTGATGTTATATAGATATTTTAGATATTTAAGTTTATTTTGGTAAAGAAAATATTTTTTTATCATATTTATGAATAATTTTTTCACGTTGTGATTATATTTATTATTATTTGAAATAATAATGGGTTCTTCAATATTATTTAGATATAATAGTGAAAGATATAACTTACTATTAGATGTAGTGAATTTATGCGTAATATGATAAAATTAGTTATGTCTTTACTAATACATAAACTTCTTATAAAGTTTTGCATTTGTTATTGATGTCTTCGTATAATGATTTAGCTAAAAGATATAATTGTACACTTATGGATATAGTTAGGAATTGTGAAATAATTCACACCTATAATGCTGTGAATTTTCTCTTAGAACTGTTATAAATGTTCTAAACATAATTCCTAGTGAGGCAATTTTAATAACCTAATTGAAATATGAATAGGAACAAGAAATCCGTTTAAGTCACTAATACGTTTAAGGTCAACTCAGCAGACCTAAAATTTTATAATTCATATGACTTGAAAAAGGATTTTCAAAAATCAAATAGGTATAAGTTTTGATGTCCTATCTATAATTAGATAAATGTATAATAAAAAATGTCAGATTTTTTTTAAAAGAGAGTGAAGTATGTGGGAGTAGTTAAAGTTAAAAATGTGATCATTCAAAAGTTAGGATGGAAGTTCTTTTAATTATAACTTTTGAATGAAATAGTTATTCATTTAGTTATTGGATGATAAAATAACGATGAATAACTGAATGATCATTAACTCCATAATGAAATTTTTACTATTAAAGAACAACGATTATGATTAACAATAAAACAATTTCAAATGGAAAAGTAAATATGTTATTTATAATGGTTACGTGGCTTATTTACAAGAATTTGAATTAAGATCCGGATACTTATGTATCAAGTTTTTAGTATTAACGAATTTATTAAGTAGATTAATGTCACTGCAGAAAAGTTGATACAATGAAACATAATGACGATGTCTAGAAAGTCATTGAATCGCTAAAGGATACAATCAAATTGTGTGTAAATGGTCTTTAAGACCGAATACAACTCTATTAGCAATATTAAGCGATATAAATTTAGACTTAGTTCCAAATGTTTCACTTAGAAAGCAGACATTAATTATAAAGGATTCTTCTAGGATTATCAAGAAAGATTTTTCTTATAATCATTATTGCATTAGAAGTTCATTAGAAACTTTTATGAAGTGGAGTTTAGTATATGAAGTTTATATAATACAATTGTATGATACATTAGAAATATACAAACACGGCCTGAAAACTTAGGAAGTCAATTTATGTATTTTCAAAGTTAATCTCCATAATTGAATCTTAAGTCTAATGATACTATTGTTTATTTTGGTTTTAAATTAAAATCTTTTGATTGACATGTATACCATAATATTAGTGGGAGTAAACTTATTTTAATTATATAAATTGACGCTATTTTGCTTGGTAGTAGTAAATTTGTTTATTACATGAGATTAAAGGTTTTCATCTACAAAAATTTTGAGATAAAATATGTTGAAGACATCCTACGTGATAGGAATATAGTAATATTTCATGATTGATCATGTGTATTGTTAGGTTATCTTATATTTAAGTATAAACTTAAAAGTTATATAAATGGAATGTTTGAGGATAAAGGAGTGTCCAACCATTACAAAATATGAAGGTTGGATTTTATAGCATGCTTTAAGGCTAAAATCATGTTTAATGATTGCGAAACTTTATTTCAAGACTTGGAGTCATGAATTATGTTTCTAAGCCGCTGAAATTAATTATGATAATGTCACAATTGTTTTTTTATGTCAAGATGATAGGTATTATAATTATGTTAAGCGTAATCAAATGCATTACTCCTAAAAGAAAACATTCAGAGACAATAAGTGTCAATTAAGGACAAAAGCATATAGCTTATGAGTAATATTCCGCTGATAATGGCTATCTTAAAGATATTAAAGAGCATGCCTAAATAGCGAGTCTTAAAGATAGCTAATGTTGACTGTTACTTTTGAATTGTTATATACTTTTGACATGAGAAACGGTTAAGCTCATTGAAAGTGTTTCTAATTTTAATTTCCTGTTAATTTATATACATGTATTATGAAGAATAAATTACAATAAGAAAAGTCTTTGATAAGACGATTATCGGACCATTAAGTAAAATTCTCGCTTATAGACCGTGTTAGATTAATTGCTAGTGTTGTAGTACATGGAAGGGAGTATATATGTTGTTTTATTAATGTACAACTGCCATGACTCTCATTAGTAGTTTATTTAATACGGTACTCATAATAACCGAATTATGGAGACTGTTAATCTCATATATTGTGTACATAATGATTATTTATTTAAATTATTTATTATATGGGCCAAGTGGCAAATGTAAGAATTAATTATTTAATTCTTATATGGCCCAAAAAATTAGCTCATTTTATTATTTAATGATTTATTAGATAAATAAATAAATAAATATTGGAATTGACCAAAGTCTTAAACTTTACGGTTAGTTGAGAATAATTACCTATCATATAGTTGAAGATAAATCTCTATTAGTTAGAGATTAATTACTATCCTATTTTGATGGTAAGTAGGAGTCATAGACAAATAGGGAATTATGTCATCTCTCTGCTTATAATAATACGTAACATTCCATTAATTACGTATCCAATCTTAGGGTATAACACATAAATGTATAGGCCAAGAGGGAGAAATCTACTCTTGGTGTTTTGAGTTATACTTTAAAAAATCCATCAATAGATTTATCATTCTGGTATTGCTATAGACTGAAAGTTAATGAATCTTTCAAATTAAATTATATACGTAGAACCATGTTAGTCCAAAATCCGTATGTTAATTTGTATAGATGCATAGTCTAAGATCCATATGTTAATTTGTATAAATGTATAGTCTAAGATTTCTTATGTTAATTTGTATAGATGCATGAATGTTATCCGTAATTATATTTCTATTAAGATCTATCCAAAATTTAATTTACACCGCGACCTCTCAGTAATCAGGGAGTCATAAACATCCTGAACAGTGTATGAAAAACGTCACAACCTTTTAATATAGTAAGGTTTTCTCACAACCTAATTTCTATTGAATTTTCTAATGAAAAAGATATGATGAAAATCCTTGAAGCAAGCCCTTTGCTTAGTCATGAATTACTTGATGGTTTTACAAAAATGGGAGGGAGAATGTGATGTGGATGACTTGAAGTTTGAAAGTATTGCTCTCTAGGTTCGGGCTACATGTCTCCCTAGATGTATGTTTAATAATGAGCATGGTTTAAAAATTGCCTCCATGCTTGGTCACCCTGCTAAAGTTGATGTCAGAGAATATATGTACTCTTACTTAAGATTTAGAGTTGAAGTCCCCATAAATAAACCTTTGATAACAAGATTTCGGCTTGATCATGGGGACATCCCTCATAAATGGCTTGGATTATCTTACGAGAAGATTGCAATTTTCTTTTATGGGTGCGGTATTATTTGGTCATGATATTGATGAGTGAATATCGGTGGCAGCAAAAATACTTAAAAAGAAGAATTATTCTATATATGGGGTTTCTTTAAGAGCAAATATCTTCGCCTCCACTGATTATGATTGGAACAAATTTAAGCAGCAATAGATTTTTGAACCACGAAACTTTTCAAATGTTAATGAACGCAGCTCTAGCCCTACTTCTCCTCGGAATTTTGGAATAACAACATAGTAAGGATGAAAATTCTTCTAGCTCATCACCTCTTTTAATGTAAGTTAAGCAGAGCAACATTCAACAAGAGGGTTTAAATGTAAAGTTTGAAAATTTGGCCCAAGATCCTGAATAAATAGCTATCACGTTGCATGTTAAAGATGCCAAGAAATAATATTTAAAGGCTCAAACGGTCCCACAGTATGTTGATCGTCAATCTTTTTTTTGATGTCCCTATAAATATAACTTTTCCATATATGAATGGTATGAGTCAGCTTGAGGGCTCCACATCTATGGATCCATGGCGGCCCCAGTTTTGGTGGAGTTCTCTATAGCCCAATTATACATGATTTGGCGGCAGTTGACATAGAAATGGGCCAACTTGAACGTATATATAAAACTAACCTAGGGGACAGACATAAAACTTTTGCAGACCCAAATTAATCCGGATTCAGTACTTGCAGTCTACCAATCTATCACCTACCAGCCAAACACCCTAATTTATCCATCCTCCTCAAACATAACCTACCAAATAACCCCACCCACCCAACTTAAATCCTTCAGTTCCCAAATTCCTTTTCCCCATCATCCCAATCTTTGTTTCCAGATCATATACCACACTTATCGTCAGTAGTAGAGGGGTTGTCTTTGGACGAAGCAAATCAACTTGATTGATTGGGGTTTATCGTCAATTTTTAACCATTTGATTGTTAAAAGAAAAGCCAAATTTGATCTTGGTGACTATGATCGTTGTAAAGCCGAAAGTCAAATAATTTTAATAATGATGAAGAGCTTTCATCAAGTCCTGCTTACAGAGTGGAATCGAATACAAAAACAGGTAGCAATAAGTATATTAAAGCATGCAAAATAATGAGAAGAAGAGTTACAAAAGTCACTACTTTGGATAAAGAACTGGTTGATGTGGCCATTATAGAGGCAAAAGACTCTTTTACGATTAAGGAGGCGGGCCTTCCCATGCCCTTACCTCGCCAATGTTGATCATGGCTTGGAATTGTCAGGGCCTAGGGCAATCCCTTGACAGTTTAAAATCTTGTGAATCTTTGTATTTACTAACGGCCCGACATGATTTGTTTGTTAGAAACTAAAATAAAATCGAAAAAAATTATGAAGTTGAACCAAAAGTTGCAATTTAATAATGTTAACTATATTTATCGAACTTGTTGGTTAGAGGGTGTCTGTATTTTTTAGGATGACACTGATGACTTCAACATTTCAGAATTATCTTAAGATTTTATGGATGGTTCCGTTTTGGACAACTCTTATATTGTTTTTTGGCTACTCACTTTTGTTTATGGAAATCCTAATTTTGAGTTGCGGTAAACTCAATGGCAAAGATTGACCCTTTCGGTTGGAAGTAAAGAGAGTTCCCTTTGTTATGTTTCGGTGATTTTAATGATATTATCTCCAATCATGAAAAAAACAGTATGAGTTAAAGGCCAATAGAAATATCAAATGCTTTGAAAATTTTATAGATGCTTGTAATTTTCTGGAGCTTAATTGTAAGTTCATTTGGGCTAATAATCGATTCCAAGGTGGTCTGGTTAAAGAGAAGCTTGGTAAAGAGTTTTTGCTACTTTTTCTTGGTTTTCTCAATTCCCAAATGTTTTAGTGGAAGCCCTCCATCCCTCGGGATCGGACCACAGTCTTATGTTGATTTATTTTGTCCATCGTCTTCTCTACCATCACCGTCCTTTTCGTTTCAATCCTCTCTAGTTGAAGGATGCTGAGTTTTTACACATTGTTACTAAAGAATGGACATCTCACTTTCAAGGGCCTTTCATGTTAATTTTTCATAAAAAACTTCTCAACTGTAGAAATGTTCTTTTTTTTAGAATTGAAAAAAATTTAAAATGCAATGGTAGAGATATTCTAGACTGATTAGTTGGAGATATTCTGGATTGAAAAAAAATTTAAAATTGGTTAGGAAACTCTCTAACTTTAGTGCAAACTTAGTTGGAGATATTTTGGATTGATTTAGGGTTGTTTAGTGCAAACAAGAGTCAAAATGAGTTAAACATAAAGTCGGAACAAAACCTCACCTAGTGTACTGGTAAAAGGATTACTAAGGTGTACCAGTTTGGCAATTAGCCAAATTGGACCGGGATAGTTTAAGAAAGTTAGACCGGTCCGGCATTGCAATTTTCCAAGAATTGGTTTCCAATGAAATCAAATCGGTACATATCTTTACGCCGCCTGGCTGGAGGTGCTTAGAGGCTACTTACAGCGTTTGTTTCCTAAAATAAAACGGGTTAAAGTATCTACCTTAAGTAGAGTAAGTGTCACTCGCATCGAACTAAATTAGTGTTTGAACAATATCACCAAGGAGACGAAATCAGTGTGTACGAACAATGTATTATGTATGCTATTGGGAAATTGTGTGTGTTATGCTTTCTCAAAAATTATGTGTTGTGCAAGAAGATGGGAGGCCAATTTATACACAGATGAAGGAGCGTGGTGATTAATTCAGTCGTTTAAACCAATATCCGTTTTGGTTAATTATGAGCCATGAGCCATAATTTTTAAATTTGAATGAAAATGGAGAAGAAAAACAAAAAATAATAATTTAGTTCTATTTTCCTCGACTAATCTCTGCTCACAGTGCGTGGCTGCCGCTGGCCAAACATTATTTTGACAACGTCGGGAATTGACCTTAGGAGCTCCAAGTCAACCCTAAGGTTGTTCTAGCGGCAGCCTTATACCACTGGGCCAAGAGGCTTGGCTAGTTAGGAGTATATAGTTGGACGATTATGAGTGTGTGGGAAATTTAGTGTATCTTAATTTAATCTTATATGATTTATGGAATTGGGTTCTAAATCGTGAAGCCCATAATCTCCCCTTATTTGATTTGCGATATTGTTTGGATTGATTTTGAGTTAACATTAATTAAATAATATTTAATTAGCTAATTGTTACGTTACATTAATCCTTGTATTAAGATTAAAGCTATTAGAATGTTTGTGACATTAGTGAAATATTAAGTAGTGATATGAAGCATTTTATTGTAGGTAGTATTTATGATAATGATTTGTTTTTAAAAGTAGGAATATGTGTACTAACAGTAGACTATCAGTGTGCAAAAATTGATTTTTTTTTAAATTGAATAAGAGTTTTGGTAATATACTAATATAACACTTATTATACCGAATTATTTTTTCCGTGTATAATTTTTTTGGGTACAATATTAATAATAAATTTTGGTATTGTTACCGTACGAATGCATTCCTAACAGAATGTGTAGCATTATTTTTTTTCCTCTTAAAAGCGTTATTCTAGGTGGGCGCTATTTCCACACCGATAATTACTTGGTAATACTCCAATATTAAAAAAACTTTTACCTATCTATTTGCACATCACTCATATATACTTTCACCCAATAATTATTTACCCTAGAGTTATAATTAACCTTCCTAATTGCATATTATATTAACTGAATAAAATTCAAATGGAATTAAATGCTCTTCCATGTTTGATTTCCCCTTTAACCAATCCATGAAGCCAAACTCGCTGGACTCCGTTTTCTTTCTCCTCTTCTTGATTGAAATGCATTAAACTTCCATTGATTGAAGAAAATCAATAACTAAGTAACACTTTGTGGAAGCAAGCAAAAAAAACCTAAACCCATGAAAGAGAGGTATGCTTAGTGTTTTGTATGTCATTGTGTTTATTTTTTTCATATTTAAACAATGAATACATATAGAACATTCTAAACATTAAACAGAGTATGCATAGCTTGAAAATAAAATGGCGCTCGCTTGACATAGAGTGAATGATAATAGTTCATTCGCTGAAAATGTAGCGAAATATGCAAATTTTGTTATCGTGTCTACTCGTTGGACATCACTAGACAGTCATGGCCTGTGACTCGCTCCATGATAAGCGAGTATGAAAGGTATAATCACTAAACATGTAGCGACCAAGCCCAATTTGTTTGTGGGTGTTTATTAACTTGAAAAAATGTTTGATAATTTAATGTCACAAGAGTTTTTATTGGTTAATAGAACTAATCTTTAAGTAATTCCGTTATTTCAGGATGTATATTGCCTTGTTTTTAAGCATTTAGGGAGATTGTCAATATTTCGAAGAAATTGACTTTGGTTAATTTGAAGCAAAAAACTCAATCTCGATTGTCTTGAAATAGAGCCTTGTAATAGTGGTGACGCAAGTGTCGAAAAGAGTTGATAGAAGATCTTGAGAGGTTCAAAGAAAAATATGATGTAGTATGGGGCATATGGTTTTATATTGATTGTAAATATACACTTAAGTGTTTTAGGAGTCCGTGTGGTCCGAACTTTTGGATGGTCATGTCCGACATGGGTTACCTTATAGCATCGACATTTAATTGCATTGTGGTATTTCTTTCAAAAGAGCAATGTCTAACCTTTGTAACACTCAACGCTTCCGCCGAAAGGAAATGTACATCGAGTGCTTCCTATAGCATTTGTTTGTGATTGTCACTTTGTCAAAGTTTAGTTGAAGGATGGTGCGCCACTTTCTCTAATTGCTTCAAAGTGGCGTGTTTTTCGTACAAAGGAAGCAAGCACTTAGATGGATCATTATGTGTATATAATTGACCGATTTTTTGAAATAGCACTGAAACATAATCTTACAACAATATATTTTTCCAATCATAGTTAATTAGGTGATTGGCAAGTCTATTATTAGCTAACCCTTTTTGTTCATTTTTAATACTAATATGTAATTTTTGTTGTATATAAATTGTTTGATACCTTTTATTTTTTTGTATGAATGACAACACTTTTACCCTCGTATGTGAAAGGTCCTTATAATATAGTTACTTTTGACAAGAATATATAATTTTTTGTCGCATAAAAAGTGTTTGATACCTTTTTTTATGTGTATGAATGACAACACTTTGATCCTCGTATGTGAAGGGTCCTTACAATACAATTGCTTTTAAAGATACATAATTTACTATTGTCATGAGTGTGTTTGATTTACTTTTCACTTGGAACAAAACATAAGCCTCACTCGCCAAATAACGGGCGAGAAAGTATACTTCAATCGCTGGACATCCGTCTTCTGATTGCTTCATAGTCACTTAATGTTTAGCAAGTAATATATTCGTTAGATGTCAAGTGACATAAATTAGATAGGAGGTTTTATTCGTTCTAAGATTTTTAATCGTTGGACATCCGTTTTCTAGTTGCTCCTTAGTCACCCCATGTATAGTGAGTAAGTAAGCTTCACTCGCTGAACATCCGTCTTCTGGTTGCCCCATAGTCACCTAATGCCTAGCAAGCATTCTTACTTTAAGACATGGGGTCAACAGGTTATTCTTCGTCAAAGAAAACTTTGCCTTAATTAAATACTAGTAATATATGTAAATTACTCTTCTTTTTCTTCTTTTTGCAATAATTAGGAAAATAAATTATTTTAACAGTTAATATCTTACTCGTTTACTTATATCTAAAAATGGTTTATTGAGTAATGAGTGATGGAAATTTTTCGTATATGTACCTGGAAATTTTTTATTAATAAGAAAGAAATGATCAAAGTATGCATGCTAGTATTTTCAAAATGCAAAAATGGAACTTAAATAATGTAATACATGGACATTAAGTAAAAGCAAATACATTAAGCCAAACAAAACTACATTAACACATGTACTAAATCTAGAGCAAATACATTAATAAAAAAGAAGTATAAAACATAACTACATTAAGCCAAACGCAATTACATTTACACAAATATAACTACTTATTTATTTTCTTTTATGGGGGGGGGGGGGGGCTTTGCCTTTTTTGGCGGCTCTACGTGCTACCGGGGCTTTGTTTTTTATGCATTTTATGGATCAACCTTCCTCCTTTTGTACCTGACATATACCTTAGTTGTAGCAGCAGTAATAAACTTTACTTTCCGTTGCCTCTTTGAAGTCTGTCATTGGATTGTTGTTCGTCATATCTAATAACATAAAACAATAACAATTAGTCATTGGATTGATCTTAATCAGGGATGGAGTAGTGGAGTACCCAAAAATATGAAATTCCCATTTCTTTCTTTAAAAGTAAAATATTTTAAAATTATTTTCTCATGATCTTGAATTATTGTAGCTAAATATAGTACTAAGCCATATGCATATAGTATATATACATACATATGACCATAATTTCAGAATAAAGCTAAGTCACAGTTACCAATACGAAAGAGGCAACATAATACAATTATTGAAGTTGAATCACAATGAAAGAACATTTAACAAATCTAAGAAAGGTCTACACTCTATAGTTTGATTCTAAGATCTTAAGGAGCATATACACAAAAGGGTAAGTCTACTAACATTTCCTTTGTTTATTTCCAAAACTTTGTAAAGCCTCTTGAGAATGCTACTTAAGAAGATAAAACTTTCGAACCTTAAAATTCATCCATAAAACAAGAAAACATATGCAAGTAATAAGTCTTACTCGCTAGACATTGAGTGACTATGGTACAATCAAAAGACAGATATCCAGTGAGTGAGACTTCCTTTTTTGCTAGGACAAGGGGTGACTGATATCCAGCGAGTAAGACTTACTTTCCAGCCTATAATATTAATGGATAGTGATGGAAAAGCCACATGAACAAAGTAATATCCTTAAATCAAGAAGAAAATTAGGGAGTGAACACATCGTAACACCAGATTATTACATACAAAAGTGTAAAATTGTCCATAATAACTTTAAATTACTATCCATCTGGTGAAGACTTAAGCTTATTGAATAGAAAATGCCAAAAAAGGAAATTAAAATTGTTAACAAGATGGGAAATAAAAACGCCATAAGACTATGTAGAGATTCAATCAATGGTTTTAGATAAATCTCACGGGAAGTTTAGTTTCTGAATGAACAATTGGTCTCTCTATTATAGATTATGTCAAAATGTGAAACTTAATTGTTTGGTAATGATAAAGACAAAAGTAGGGATATGATAATGCCGATAGTGAAGCTTGGGATCATGATGCTTGTGATGAAAACGAAGACGAAGACAAAAGATGAAGAACGGTCGAATTTGTGCGTGCGTTCTTTTGAAAAGGGGGATTGATGGAATGTTTTTCTCATTTTTTTAATTTAATTATTAACTTACTTAACTTATTAATTAATATATTTAATTAATTAATTATTTTGTGTAATAGTAAAAGTGAAAAAAATAATTTTAGAATAGAGAAGAAAAGTTAAATTATCCAAATAATTATTAGTGTGTGAATAGCGTCAATCTTATTATATTCTATACCATTTTTATAAAAGGAAGCGCGAGGCCACTAGGCCTTATTTTCCTGAACAAGCATTCCGCAAAGCTATAAGAAAGCAGAATCTAATGGCGCCTTTCTTTTCAAATTAGCCTTTCATCTCCCAGTTTTGCACACACACAAACAAACAGAGACAACTATTTCACATTTCAGTGAAAGACATCGATTGAATTCGAGAGAATGATTCTGAGAACACCACCCCCGAGAAAACGGAGAGCCGATTCGGTTCCGCTCGACAATAGCCCTAACTCCGATCGCCGTCTCGTTATCTACGAGGATCGTCCGGTGCCACCGGAATCATCATCTCCTCAACCTTCCGAACACTTGCTCTGCACTTACCAATGCCGCCAAATGGTACTTCATTGCTTCTATTCTCAATTTTGTATCATTTGTATACTAATAGCCAATATACACATACGCACAGACAAGTCTTCAGTTCTCTTCATGCGTATTGTTTTCGATTAATTACCTGCTTGTTGAGCTCTTAATTTTATTATTATGACCTAGGTGGATTGAATTTTTCTGTATGAACTACAATCACGAGGATCAAGTTCTATTCTCAAATTATATCATTGTTATACAAACAGATAAATATACACAGCCGTTCACACAAGCCTTCAACTTTGTTCATGCTTATTGTTTTCGATTAGATACCTGTTTTTTGAGTTCTTATTTTATAGATTATGAAAAATCCTGCTTGCTTTACTATTAAGACAATAAGACCTAGGTGTCTTATATCTTTTCAATTTGTATCATTGGTATACAAACGGCCAATATACACATACGTGCACACGCAAGTCTTCAAATTTGTTCATGCTTATTGTTTTCGATTAAATACCTGCGTGTTGGGAGATATTATTTTATTAGACTGTGAACAATCCTGTTCATATTATTACTGTGACCGAGGATCAAATTTCTTACATATGGTGTTTTATAGGTCAAACTGGCCTGCATAGATTCATAGTAAATGTTTTTGAAGCAATTCTTGCTAGGTTTTATTCATTGAACTATTGATTGTTACCAGGTGCCTGGTGATTTACATGTTATAGGCAAGATTTTTGTTTGGAATAAAAAAATTAGTAATTATCTTTTGACCAGGTTCAGGTGTAACGGAATTTGTTGCAAGTAAATAAACTAGGTTATGTGGATATAAACTTGACACACTATGGATACAACTTTAGGCTAAATTCAAGATGTATAAGATAAGGACCGGGTTAGAATGCAACAAATACATCATATCTTATTAAATAATGTATTGCGAGTGATATTAATTACTCTAGCATTAATTTAAGAAAATTACAACATAGAACTAGGTATTAATCCTTCTAACTTCAGCAGAAGACAATAGGTTTTGGCTTATCTCATTTGAAAGTTGAAACTATGTGGATGTAGATAAAATGATTAACTGCATAGTCCGACAAAGTTCTGGAAATATAACGGGAAAAGAAGAAGTAAGACAGACTGAAAAAGCAGCATAGGAACGAGAAACAATTGAGAAGAATAGCAACCGTTAACCACTGGGCCAGCCTAGTGGCCCTGCTCTCACGTCCAATAGGGAGGTCATGAGTTCAATCCCCCCATTCAAGTTATTAGTAGGTTGTAAAAGGAAGAGACTCAGACCTTCCTTTAGAAAACAATCGATGAAGGACATAAATGAGAGTGAAATTCAGACTGCTTTGTATTTTGCCTAGACACCTGAATGCTTTGCATTTTGCCATTTGGTTTCATTTTTGGGCTACAATGACTGTGATTATTTTGTTTTTCTTTTTATAGGAAATGACCTGTCATTGTTGTAGGTTAAATCGGAGTTTTTTGATGCATTAAGTAGTGCAGAGAAGCAAGCCCGTGATTCTCAATCCAAATTGGAGGCAGTGAATGATGATTTCTGCAAAGCTGGTGAGTGGTCCACAACTTTTGAGGCTGCTTTAGTTGTAAATGAACCTTTTCACTTTGTTTTAAAATACCTTCACATGTGTTATCAAAAGTATTTATCTTGCATTTTTCCTGCCATTTATAAAGTTATTCTTTCGTCGTATTCTTCTCTTTGAATTACGTCATCAAGAATATCCATTGATCAGCTTGTGTAACAAAAGAACTTCACTTATCACAGAATCTGAGAGGAAGAAATTCCGAGATCAATTCTTCTATGCCGAGCAAGAACTTGCTGCTGCCAAAGGCCGTGAACAGGCACTGCAAGAGCAGCTCTTGAAAGATATCAACGATTCTCAAGAACGACTGAAAAAGCAAATACATTTGCACAGTGAACTTGAGGTTTAGCATTTGTCATTACCTTTTAGTTTTCTTTGTTGTATTCAATCATAGCTTTTCTCTATGAGATTGATGATTGAAAGCGTATAGTTCCACATCATTGTTTGTTGCTAAAAACTTCCTATATTTCTTGCTTTGATAAGCTCGATGCTTATCCATTGACGCTTCTGGTATATGAAATGGGAATAGAACAATTTATGCCTCCTGCTGTGCAATATGGTAATGTGGGTTGGAATATAACATTGTATTCTTTCTGCGCAAATTTTGTTTCTCTGCTTCCTGGTTTATTTTTGTTTTCATGTAAGTTTATAGTATTTTAATGGCATATGAGTTGTAGGTAAAGCTCCAAAATGAAATCAATCTTCGCAAAAAGGCAGAGTCTGTAGCAGCTTCAGCTGAAGAAAAAGCAAGCCTTTTAGAGGGAAAATTAAGCCATATTTCTGAAAGCACAGAAAGAGAAAAATGTCGTCTTCAGAATGAGCTTGCACAGCTGAAACGTGAATCAAAATTTTCAGTTTCTCGAATTAGTGCAGATGTGAGTAGAGGTTGGTGTTTTAGAGAATTTGAATATGATTTGCAATCCAGTTTGTAATCGATCTTTTGAAATTCTTGTGTTTAGCTTGAAAGAATGGAATGCAGAGCTAACAACTCTGAGAAAGAATCGGCGCTATTGAAGGAGCAGCTGGAGGAACTTAGGAAGCGATTTACTGAGGTTATAGCCGTTCGGGTTATTTTTTAATATACAAGTTTTGATCTTCTGTTCGTTCTTGATTGTTATTTATCATTTGACGGCAACAAAATTTTTGATTCACACAGATGCAGTAGGTTTTTTAATGCAAGTGTATATATATATAGTTGTTTCTTTGTTTTTGAGGATTAATCGCTGGAGTGTTAAGTCACTTCACCTATATCAAATTTCACAATCTTTTCTTTTCGGTTTTGTTCTCCGGCTTTGTGTTTCACATTCAATATTTTTAGTGACTTTATAGTTTTGCATCATCAGTGTCTGAACCAGAAGAGTGAAGCTGAGAAGAAACTATCCAGTTTAACATCTCAAGAGGTTCCTTCCACAGATAATGTATTGGTGAAGCATTTACAAGATGAGCTCAGAAGCTATGTAAGTCATGTTTTTCTACATTATTAGCCAGGTGTATTTTGCTAAATGCCTGTCCGTACCAATGTTTAATACATAGATTGTGGTTTACACCTTGAATCACTGAAAAACAGCCTCAAGCCCCAAGCCTTTTAGAGGCTTACACTTCACACATTTGAGGCCTAAAGCCTGTGTTTTGCTGGTCTCAGGACCTCCAGAAAGTAACTCTCTCTATCTCCACTAAACTGAGAATATACATATATATATATGTATATTATACCCTAATAATCTAATATATAGGCTCTCAGAATATTTTTGCAATTTTTTTTAAAGAATATGAACTTCTAAATATGCTTTGTACCACTAATACGCATATATACACTTGTAGATGTACATTGTAATAGGCCTGCACATTGTACTGCTATGTACCTAACCTGCACAACTGATTTGTACTCTGAATATATCTATGGTGATGCATAATTGTTGTGATGATTGTGATATATTATTTATGTGTTTTTTTTAGGACATATAAACTTTTTTATATAAATTTCGGTCTCATTTTGTGTGTAACTCGAGGCTTAAGCCTTGCCTCTCCAAATAAAATGCATTGAACCCGCCTTTAACTTTTCGAACATTGGTTTTCAAGTGAATTTGCTATTGATAAAAACAACATTAATGCTGAATAAAGATGATTCCACGTTAATCTTCTTGGAAGTTATTATTCTGTCCGTCTCAAATTACAAGTCATAATTCTAAAATTTGGGATGTAAATTCATGTGATTTACTAAACTTAAACTTTTTATTTTTATTACTATGGCTAACTACTAAGCTGATTTAAAGATTTTCATCAGTCTATCCCTCCGTTTCGATAAAAGATAACTATGAAGTTTGAACTTTGAAGTATTACTTAATATGTTTGTCTTTTAAATATGGACTCTTAATTTGAGGTGGTAGTACAAAACGCATTAGTATGAGATACATTTTATTTGTAATTATGCACTTCCTCCCTCATGTAGTCTGTTATGTGTATTTTAAGCTTAATGAGATTAGATGAAAGGCTGTTGGGAAGAGGGGAGAGAGAGATAAGAGTTACATCCCAGACCAAAGGGCCACTATACATAAGCATCACAGGGTTACAACTAGAAATGCGATAACCTATATACCCTCTCTAATGACCACATAAATATGCATGGAGCAACATGTCAAACATGCCCAGCTTTGGAAGAGACATATAAAAGAATGGGTTAAGGCCTTAAGGGTTTTGTGGGAATAATAGTTAGTTTATCATCAGAGTGTATGTAAGGCGTAACCCCTTTAAGCTCCAAGTATGGTGCTTGGGATGTTAAGTTACTTAAATATTGCTTCATCTCTTGCCGTAATGGTTTTTTGCATCATTCAGTAGTGGCATACAATTGATAGTTTTATTTTTAATGCGATATTTGTTATTATGTTGTTGACGTGTCTATCAAATATTCATCAACTCTACATCAGGAGTCTGAAGTGCGTGAAGCCAGAAAATTAAGATCTTCCCATGAAAACATTGAGTTACTGAAGGAGAAATTATTGGAAGAAAGGGGCCGCAGAGAAAGATCAGAATCTGAACTACTTAAATTATCAGAGATCCAGTTGAGTGCAAAGAAGTTGGAGGATGAATTGTCTTCCTGGAGATTGATGATGGAGGACATCCCTGGGGTATCATGTGCTGATGATATACCTTTTAAGTTTGCAGCTCTGCAGAAGTATGTATCTACTTGATTTTACAATTCGTACTTCATTATACCATCCACTTCTTTATCAAAAGAAAATTTTGTTGCACAGATACTGCCAACTTAGGCCATCCTTCAAGTCTCCTTAGACCTGTTCTTAGTTAGTTTTTTGCAGATTGGATCATTACATTTATTTATTTCTTCGTACTAGCTTCCGAGTTTAGTCAGGTTGGTCCATAAGAAAAAGTTTGAACCATAAATGTATCCGAAATAGTGGAGGGTGCTTGATACTAGAAGCTTAACATCATATACAGAAATACAGGATACATAGAGATGATATCTGCTATCCATATCTCCCTGTTTGTTATTTGTGTTTTTGGGTAATCGTGGTTGATATTTACTCCTGGCCTTCTGTTTTATCTGTTCCTTTCTGCTACAAAGCTTTTATCCTCAACTCTATACTTCTGTCAGTAAACTGACTGTCTATGTCAAAGTTTCTTGCTTTAGTTCTTTTGTTTAAGCTGCTATAATGTTGGGTATAGTGGTTTGTATTATGGTTTCTGTTGTCAGTGGTTATCTTGATGTGCTAGATTGAGCTTGTGGAATGCAGAGAGGTGATTGAAAGTATGAGGAAGGTGGGTGAGGTCAATGCACGCTTGAAACAAATGGAAGTTGCTCTGGACGATGCAGAACTTGCTAAACAGAACGCTGAAACTGAAGCTGCTTTGGCCAAGGAGAAGGCAGCTCTGTCAATCTCGGAGGTCAAGAGGATTGAATTGATGGTATGCATTAGTTGTTGGTTGTTATTATGCTATTGTTCCTCGTTGTGCACGACAGTTCATTTGTCTTTTTTGTTTATCACAAAATTCGCCCAATGGTACGTAAAGCTCACATCTTTTAATAGAAAATTCTGCATTTTACAGTTTTTTGCTTGCTGCAAACTTCAAAATACAAATGCATAAGGCCTTTGGACTGCATGCATAGACAAATCACACTTTATAGTCTGGAGGCCAGTAATTGTCATTTTCAGTTAAAAAATTGGCGTCATTATGTTTAACAATTTACGATAAATTAATTAATACATCAATGAATATCACTAGTAAATTAAAAAATGTAAATATTTCATTGATCAAGCAGAAGAAAGTTACTTATTCTAAAAGCCCCCCTTGTGTTGACTATCAAAGTCCCTTCCACTTAGGGATTCAAAGCTGCTTGTATGAACTAAATCTTTCATCCTAGTCTAACTGGGTCATTCATCTGTTGAAAATGATAATTGTCTATTTCAATGTGTAACCTTCTTAGGGTCAGGTTAATCATATCTGTTTCCATAATATTGTGTTTCATCGCTCTTAATTTTCTTTTGCTATACTTCTTCTATTTTGGTTTGACTTCTCGAATGTTGGTGTTTGTTGCACCACTTGTTACTCCTTTCCAAATTTTTTAGGAAAGTGGGAATAATCTGGAAACCTCTTTTGATTGCTTCTTCTCTTTTCCGCCATTCCTGCACTCACTCATTCTAGTACTTACGTCGCTTGACATGTCCTCCAATCCAATGAACTCCCACCATCGGTGATGGTTAAGGATGCTGTGCTGGGCCACTAGATCGGTATTAAAGTCCAGCTCCAAGTTGCTCGTTTTATTTTGGCTGTTGAAATGTTTGAGAAAATTAGAATTTCACTTTGGTTTGTCTTTGAGAATGTTAAGCATGATATTCATTACGGTTCCTTCTCCTAACAGCTTAAGCTTTTGGGAGAGATGGTTCCTAACATGGTATCAGACGTTGGTTTTCTGGGAGGTCCAAGGTTCAAGCCTTGGCACCTCCTTGCCCCATTTGTTAATCCGAAATTCAAAATTTGTATGCTCTCCACGTGTGAGTATGGGATCGCAGGGAGGGTGTTAAGCATGATATTCATTACGGTTTCTTCTCCTAACAGCTTAAGCTTTTGGGAGAGATGGTTCCTCACAGAGAATAAAATAACAATTCTCAAACTAAACGGTTCCTTTAGTGGCAATTCAGACATGGTGGGATGGGATCTTGCAAAAATGGCGAGGTTGTTCCTCCGTTGATCAAGAATTTTGATTTTTGGGAAGTATCATGATCATCCAATAGGAAGGTTCATTCCTATTACCCAAGACGCCTCGGCGGATGTCATGGCAAAAGTTGTTTTAACCTTTTTCTCATGGTGTGGACAAAGAAAAATTAAAATTAGATGAGGAACTAAAAGAATTTTTTTCAAAACATTCGATGAACGCAACAAAATTTAAGCATTTAATTTACTAAATCTTGTGCATTCTATATGCCCTGACGTGTTCTCTGATTCTCTCGCTGTTTTTGAAGCCGTGAAATTTGCTCACGGACTCTTGGCAAATGCAAAAGGGTCAACTGGACAACAAAATCTGTGCTGGCATTGGAGAGGCTCTAACTATTACTAGTGTTGTTTCCACTTTTGAAAATCAGTTGGATTGCTGCATGAAATAGCTATCTCTGTCCTTGGATTTATTGAAATATTGTTAACCTATACTAGTTTCTTTACATAATTATTAATATACAAAACGATCAACATATGATGAGAAGATTTGCGGTATTACCTTCTTAACTCAGTTGCTGGTTTGGAGTAATATATTTTTGGGTTTCTTAAGAATAAAGGAATCAAAATAGATGTTGCCAACTGCTAACTAATTTAATGGGCTCGGAGAACATTACAACTGAGAAGGATGTAATCGATCTCTGAAATAAGTTGGTTTGTATGATGCTTTTTTAAATATTATTAATAAAAGTGTTTTTGTTTCTGATCAAAAGAAAAAAAAAAGTCTGTGTATAAGGCTTTTGCTTTAGTTACATAAAGAATGAATCTAGTACATCTATTATACCTGCCTGAAAGAAGGAACAATGAAAACAAGTTTGGTTGCTAAAAATGAATAACCAGCAAGTATAATGCTCTTGTTAAATGCATTTCTTGTGAACATGCTTCTTTTTTTCATTATTTTCATCGGTTCATACATTCTTCTTTTTCTTCTTTCATTTGGTTTACAAATAGTATTCTGAATGCAGCTTTCTTCTGTTACCGAAGAAAGAGATCGGTTGAAAAATGTTGTTGATGAGTTGAAGAAGCACAACACTGAAACAGGGGCTGAAATAGCTGGCGGAACCCTTCTTCAGGTTGTAGAACATCGTTCTTTTTCCATGAAATTTTCGCTCTCTTTTTCTTGATGTTTGTGCCTGTTACTTGGTTTACAATGGCAGGAACTAGAATCATCCCTTACCAAGAAGGAACAATATATAAAAGAACTGGAGTGCAATTTATTTGAACAAAAAGAGATCAATAGTCGACAACATGGTGAAATAAAGTTGCTCACCGAGAAACTAAATAGTGAGGCAAGAAGAATAAAGTCATTAGAGAGGGAAGGTGACCGCCTACGTTCTGAGATAGCTCTCTTAGAGTCCAAGGCATGCTACCGAATTTTCTTGTGTTTGTATTTTGTTCCTTCTTTTCATATATTCATTGGCAGAAAATTTACACACGTGAAAATGGTTTGTAAGTGAATCTATATTATTTTAGTATATTTTGTTTATTAAGTTTTCTTTGTTTCTCTGCAGTTGGGTCATGGGGATTTTTCAGCCGCAAGTACAAAAGTTCTGAGAATGGTGAATACTTTAGCAGTTGACAATGACACAAAACAAACAATAGAGGCTCTACAAACTGAGTTACAGAAGACAAAAGAGAAGTTACAAGCTGTTGAAGAACTAAAAAAGCAGTCAGGTAGCTATGATTATTTACATTATACAGTTTAATAATGTGGTCTCATATTTTCCTTGGTAGTTGTAACTAAGTGAGTTTAGTCTGTGTTGCACGGATACGCGATACACAATACGAAGGGTAGAATTAAAAATGGATATGGCTGCGGAGTCCTATAGCAGTAGGAATGGATTCATAAGAGTTGAGCATCCTCTCTAAAATGGTTGGCAAATGATTTTTTTGATTGGAATAGATTTGGATGCCTTGATGCGAACAATGTTCTAAAAGGTGATAGGTGGAAAGCAGGCGGAAGAAGAGCGCCTAGCTACTAGAGTGCCTAGGCAGGAGTTAGTGGCTAGCCACCGGGCGGTTGATTATTTATTTATTTTAAATTGTAATACTAAAACTATAAATCTACTTACTTAGACACTATAGTTCATCAAACATTTCAGATGATTTAAACACAAAGCACCACCTAGCCTAGGCGAGGTGGAAGGCCATCCCACAGTGACTAGGTGTCCCTAGGCACAGATTTCAGAACAGTGGATGTGAAAAAACGTTGGCATTTTCCTTTGTTTTTCTAATTTGCTGAGACTTGAGTGTTGTTATATTTTAATATCTTAATTAGAATGTTTTTGATGTCGCCAACTTAACCATTAAACAGTGATTTCTCTCTTTCTGCCAATTAATCACTAAACAGTGATTTCTTTCTTTCTTTGATTGGTGTCCATGTACTATTCAGGGGATGCTGGGATGGTAGACTCATACATTTCTGGAAAAATTGTGCAGTTAAAAGAGCAAATTGCGACGCTTGAGAAACGTGAAGAAAGGTGATGATTGAATTTGTTTTGATCATGAACTGTTTTCAGTTATGATTTTGAACCATCTGAATATATCCATGAAACAGATACAAGACAGTGTTTGCTGATAGAATCTCGGTGTTCAGAAGGGCTTGCTGTGAACTTTTTGGTTACAAGGTATCATATTAAAATACATTGCATGTTTTTGTTGGTAATGTGGAATCCTACTGGAATCAAACTCCCTATTAACCTTTATTCCCAAGGTGAAAATGATGGACATTTGATGCCCTTTAATTTTCTGGGATCTCCAAGATAGTTGCATGCAGATGTTTCTCATACCAGGTAATATCTTTTTTGGCAGATTGTAATGGATGATCACCAGCGTTCAGATGGAATTCCAGTTACACGTTTTACCCTCCAATCTATTTATGCTCAAAGCGATGATGAGAAGCTTCAATTTGAATATGAATCAGGGAATACAAACATTTTGGTAAGATGATCTTAATGTTTCTGTTGACATAATCACAGTTGTTTGCTCTGTCATATATAAGTGAAATACTTTTATGTGTTTCAAACAGCAATTATGGAGTCTCAATTATGGAGTCTGTAGCTTTATTTAGCATGAAAGTGAAAATGATAACAATCTCACTATGTAGATGGTCATTCTCTAGGATTTCTAGACTTGATATTCTTGCAGCATTCCTCGCAAATCTTTATTTGATAGGCATGATATACTAATTTTATTTGTTGATCTTTTAGGCAAATGATTACACCTCACAGCCCGAGATATCCCATCAGGTACTAACCATACTTCTGCAAAGGTTGTCGTGTAATTTAAAGTGCATATTTCTTGAAACATGAAAGGTCATTTCTTTTCTGCAGTTCCGTTTGAGACAAAATATACTTTGGTGGTTTTTTCCTTAGTGGACTTTAGTTTTTTAATAGAAGTGGTACACGGATACACCCATTAATCAACTTGTTGGAAGTGGGAAGGGAACTGTGGTTCCTAAGGTTCGAAACATGGTGGGGTGGGCATGAGGCCCACCCCTTTGCCAACTTTGTTGCACCCCAAGGATCCAGTAGACTTAGTTTTAACAGTATTAATAAGGAAAGTTCAATAAAAGACGCGCATAGAATAGTTATGTTCCATAAGAGGCTTGTGTACCCTGGATTGTAAGAAAAAGAAGATAAGACTAGTTATGTGAAAGCAGGATGTATGTTGGAGATAAGACTAGTTATGTGAAAGCAGGATGTATGTTGGAGATAAGACTAGTTATGTGAAAGCAGATGTATGTTGGAGAATACTTTTGAAATCTTTAAAATTTCTGTTCCTTCTTTTTATTGATAAGAGACAGAACAAAAGAAGTGGAAAAGGGAAAAAGGAGAAAAACTAGCTGAAAAGAAGAATAGATAAAATGAAAAGGGCGAGGCTAGCATTCGAAAAAGAGAAATGGATTACGGAAATAAAGCCAAAAAAGCACCAAACCAAACCAAACCCAAGCCAGGATAAGGAACAAAATTCATTTAAAAGAAGGGCCTATTTTTTTTATCAAACCATATTGTGCCACACGTCCTTCGATTTCCTTGTCAAATGCCTAAAGTACCCATCCTCTTTGTTAAAAAAAATGACAAGGAAAAATTCTTTTAAAACAGGGCTTATTTTATATCAAACCATGCGTGCCACATCTCCTTTTGATTTCCTTTTCAAATGCCTAAGGTACACATCCTCTTTTTGTTAAAAAAACATATTTGTCATCGCCAGTGCACTCCTAGACAGTTGGTGACCATTGTAAATGTCGAATATTATGTTGTAATTTAAACCGGAAACATGAACTGCACAAAACTGGAAACACGATTTGCACAAAACCTGAAAAATTAAAACATGAATTGCAGAAAAGAAACCATTATCATAAAAAAGCATGTTTTGAAAAAGAATAAATTATGTTGAATATTACTATTGTAATTAAATGTGACAAGCCATAATTAAACAAAAATATGAGGGCACGGACTGCAGAATTAGATTTGCACAAATTCAGAAAAGTAGAACACCAAATATTACTGTAAAGTAAGTTCTTGCATAATATTGTTAATCATTCAGAGTGGAAAAAATCAAAACTAGAAGGGTATAAGAAACAAGTTCAGGGTAATTTAGGCAATCATAAAATTCTCTTGATAGTTAAATATTCTTTATACCTTGTAAACTGCTCATTTAGAACACAATTTTTAAATCGGGATCCTATCCTCATCACCATAATGAAATAGGCCCTTGTTTTTTTTTTTTTGATAAGAAACAATCAATTCCATAGGCCCTTGTTTCAAAAGGATAAGTTGTTTCCAAGGATTTTGTGTACGTGAGCTGATTTGTATACAATATCCTAATCATCATTTAAAACACAACTCTCTTAATAGTCCCAATTTCCAGAATAAGTTGTTTCGAAGGATTTTGTGTACGTGAGCTGATTTTGCAGGGGATAATTTCCTTGATTAACAAGGACTCCCTTCTAAAAGTCAAGGCATTGACCAACTCTAGTAATTAGTCTAGAACTTTGTAAGATGTTGGTTATATTTGCTCCAGTTAAATTGGTCAAGAAAAGGACCATCGAACATGTTGAGATCAATACAAGAAACAATGATAATTGTAATCATCAGCTCACAAATCTGCAGTAGAGAGTGAATACCACTTTTAAAAAAGGCCCTGCGACAAATGGAGGATTATTTGTCATAGAATAGTGAAGCGATTAGTTATGACTACTTTTTTGGACTCTTTGAAGCCCTTTTGGTTCGTTCTTTAGAGCTTTCACAGAATCCTAAATTCCCTTCTATCCAAGTTTCCAACGTTTGGTTGAAGTTTTGCAAAGGGATCCAGAATTCCTAGGAAATGCATACATTCCCATTTATGATGAAGATCAAGCTAAGCGGATTTCCGAGAATCCTCTCCTATATTATGTGGTTGAACAATTACCCCTTTTTAACAAATAACCATTTTTTTATATAATGTAATATAATAATATTTGATAATCTGATAATTAATTTTAGTTAAATTTCATTTATATGTATTAATATATTAGCAAGTAATGCTCAATATCAAGAAAGGAGAACTCCGGTCTTAAATCAAATATTTTTAATTAGTATCAAATGCCAGGAAAGGAGCTTTCCTAAAATCTAAAATTAATGCCTCTCCAGAGTCTAGAACCAAACCCATCTTTAGGGGGTATTTGCACTCTTTTCAATGAAGAATTCTGTAAATTTCATATCGCATCTGTAGTGATGTTTGATTGCATTAATTTGTAAGGAACTAATGTTTGTGGTACAACTTGCTTTTTCTTAATTTGCCCCTTTCCTTGGAATCTAACAACCATCTCCCTGTAAACTATTGTGTTCCATTGAAATTTTTCTGTAAAACAGTCTTCCATGGAGCTCATTTCTTTCCATGTAAACCAATCGAACTCATCATTAGTGCCTAATGGAAATTCTGGGTTGCTATTTTTTACAAAAAATTGCCAACAGAGAATGTGTTTTGCAGGTTGAGATATTTGTCCGGAAGTTGAATTCAATTCCCGCTTTCACTGCCAATTTAACTGTGGAGTCTTTCAACAAGCGAACACTTTCGTGAACTGGAGCCAACGTACTGTGATGTTTCCCCAGTAATTTCTTCTCTTTGGATACCGGTCCTTTTCTCTGTACATCTTCCCATGCGTATGGAAACACACATCAATTAGGCATGACCAGGCTGGTCTGTACTACTCTTGGTCTTCTCTTTGCATATCTTCCATGCTCATGTAATGCAGATTTGTGTCATTATGTTAGGCCAGCACTAGGTCATTCCCTTCAGTCTGACTCAGTTGCTACAAATCATTATCTTTGCGGATTCTGCTTCAGGTGCGTATTTTATCTTGATAAGATACTATTTTCCGATGGATGTATTGTGTTGGACCTATTATGGCCAGAATATGAAAAATAGAAGTGCTCTGTGGATTTCGTTTTGGTGAGTTTATCCCAACAAGATAATATTTTGTCCTTGAAAAATTGTGTTGAACTTTATGTAGTATTGGATATGAAAAATGTAATTATTAGTGTGGATTTTGCTTCAACTTTTCCTCTGGATAAATTTTGTTGGACTTAATATAGTATAGATATGGAAAATATAAGTATTGTTGTGGATTTTGTTTTGGGTGGGTGTTTTTTTTATCTCTATCCGGATAAGATTTTTTTCATCTGGATTAATTGTGTGGGATTTAAAAGAAGGGAATGCCTTAAGTCTCTTCTTCCTTTTATTACAAATAACTAAGAAACCTAGCCACCTTGGGTGAGACAAAAACCCGGGATCTCCAAGATCCAAGCGGAGCCTTTACCACTAGGCTAACACACTTGCTCATTTGTGTTGGACTTACTATAGCATGAGTATGAAAAACCCAAAGTGTCATTTGAACCCTAACTTTCAAATAGTGATAATTGCATAATTGTGTCAGATCTAGTGAATGGAGATGTTTGAGGTGCCACCATTTGTTTCATGTACATGATTTAACCTTTTCACCTGGGGGTTAGGATTGGAATGGATCTTGTTGTATTGAAATGGCTCATCCCAGACTTGACCCATTTATAACCGTGTATAGTTGGACTTGCACCATTTGTTGAAGTGGGCATGGTGGGTCAACCCGTTAAAGGATATACCTTAACCCGTTAACTTTGATCTATATCTGTGTTGGAGTGGTGTGATGTTATGAGTTAACAGCCCTATGTCAGTGTGATGCATATACATACAAACCCTATTTATATATGGAGGTTGGTAATATGTAATTGTCAGCAGTTTTGGTGTGTAATGAAGGTTAAAAGAGAGCAATTGGTAGAAGGGTGTTGGGGTGTTTTGGGTTTTGGTGGGGGGGGGGGGGGTCGCATATTGAATAATGGAATGAATTTAGGGCAAATGAATGTGGAATGTAAGGGGAGGTTTAGTGGGAAACACAAAAGGCATAGAAGAAGGTACCATGTTTTTTTTGCGCACATTGTGTGTCATTTACAAGGTGTGTTATATATATGTGGACAAAAATGGATGCATTGAATTAAGACATAGGATTCCTCTGATCTGGAAAAATTTAGGTAGTGCTGCTTCTCAATAGTCAAAATTACATTTTTTTTTGTGGATTAGCATTAAGCAGCAATCTTTCTTCTATTTTGTTTTTTTACGAGTGCATTTGAAATTTGAACAATGGTTTGTTTTCAAAGCAAGTGGAAATGTCAAAAGCCAAGTGATAAAATGAGAGGGATATGACGGAAAGAGGAAACTCATCCGTGTTTGGTTGGTTAGATGGAAAAAAAGGTTTGCCGTTTTTGCAGTGTCAGAAGGAAATTTAGGAAATCTCATACCCACTGTTGTGGCCTTTTTATCTTAAAATTTTTATTGTTGACCAATGCCATTTTATAGTTGTTTGACTTCACTTTTGTTTCTTGCGCATTAAGTTAGTACATAAAATAATGCGACAAAACAATTTATGATCACATGTCGTTAAAGAAGTATCGAAACGAAGACATCTTCGCAAAATATAATTTCCAACCTTCTCAAAAAAATTAACAAATTATTTAACCCCTCCCCCATCTTATATAAATCTCTACTTCTGTTTAATACTCAGTAGCAATATGATCTAATCGTACCAAGTTTATTTTTTATTTTTTTTTGCAAGGAATGAGTTTGTCAAACTTTAGTTAGTACTTTATTTCATAATTCTAAAAGAATCCTATCAAACCTCATCCCAAAAAAGATACGTGCATAAAATAGAACACCAATAAGAAGAAATAACATTTGTCTTAGTTGAGTGGATAGGAAGTATTACAGCCTCGCCTCAAGGCATATACCTCACGCGCTTTTTACAATAAATCCAATTACTCATTTTAGACTCATTTTACTCTTTATTAGTCAAAAGAATTTATGATTATCATCACAATGCTTATGTATATGCTTCATTCACTAAGATATCAAGCCATGGAATTGTTGCTTAGTAGTAAACAGTTGAGTCCATTGAAAAAGAAAGTAAAAAAGAGGGAAGGCCATAAGGCCGTGTTTGTTGGGGATGGGGATGGTGGTGTGAGCCGTGAGCCATTAATTGGAGAGATGCTAAGACACTTATTAGCCCTAGGGTTGGCCTACTTTGATTACTGCTGCCCAGTTGGAGGATTATGATGTAGTGTAAAGTCTTTATCATAAATCAATCAATCAATCAATCTCTCTCTATATATATATATATATATATGCAAACTAGCTTATCGTGGGTGTGCGCATTAATATTATTTGAAGAAAATAGTTTAACATAAATGAAAATGGTCCAATAGTTAAATATGCGTTTAGATAAATTTTGTTTAAAGCATATTTTTTTAGAAAATTAGATACAATATTTTTTTTTGTAATACTATATTAATATTGTTTGGGGTATGTAATATTGCCAAATATGGACAAGTTATTTCTGAATTAATATTAAAATAATTTGGGGACAAGAAAAAGAAAATTTCTCTACTATATTTTATGTTGCACAAAAAATGTTGTGGACAAAGTGTAATAATGTCCATAAAAAATGTTGTGGACAAAGTGTAATAATGTCCATCTTTAGTAGATTTCTGTTTAAGCAGTGGTATTATTAGTACCACTTTTATTCTCCCCTCCAGAAGGCCCGAAATTATTTTTTACTTTTTTGAATGAAATGGATATTTTTTTTATGATAAGTAAATATACCTATATTTTATTAGAAAATTCAATTTTGAAGCACGGTTGTAATAATGGGTGGATTTATCTATTCCCCACCTCCCAATTTTAGGATTTTATTTTTTTACTTATAAACGATGTATTATTGATCCATTTTTATTATAGTGATTGTGAATTCATAATTATATAAAAAAAGTTGTGTTATGATATTATCACTTCGTAGAAAAAACACAAACACTTCATATACATATATATGATATATATACACACTAGTAGTGGGGAACACTTTACGTGTGTGCAATACAATAATATGATACTTGTTACTTATTTAAATTGAAAACATATAATTATTTGGTTTGGCGGCAATAAAATGTACACTATAATACTAAAATGTTATGAGTTCAAATATTGTATTTAGTATTATTTTATTATAGTAATTATCATCGTGAGAGATGTAATTTAATGATTTTATATATACGCAAGCAATACTTCTAATACTTCGAAGATAATTTTTGGAGTGCAAATAGCCACGCCGCCCATGCTCTAACGTTTAGTGTCTATTTAAATTTAGTGCCACCTCCGGAATTTAGGGCAAAACAATAGGGTTTCTACATAAATCAAACATTTATGCGTGATTGTCAATCCAGAATCAACCAAATGCGTGATTGTCAATCCAGAATCAACCAAACTCCAAGTGACCTAGGGTTGACCTTTCCATCTCTCTTAAAAGTCAAACATTCCCACTTTTCCTTTTTCAACCAAAAAAGTGGCACCATAAATAATGGGTTATTAGTAGGGTTGTGGAGATTTTTTTTAAGGGTGTTCTTAAATGTACCCACAAAATCAGTCTTCTCACTTAAATATGAGAATACTTTCTTCTCACCCCATCAAATCTTTAAAAAATCTTGCATTTCACCCCAGCAGTGGGGTGGGTTTACTAAAACAATATAGAGACGATAAAATTTCGTCACGAAAAGTAAAAAACATTAAATAATATTAAATTTTTTATTAAGATAAAACATAATAATAAAATTTACATCATTCTTAATAAATTTTATTAAATTTTTTATCTAAATAATACCTCCAAGCAAGATACAAAATATTAATTGTCATAAATAAGTTTTAGTAATTATATGATATTTTATATAATCTTTTCTTAAATGGTTATTATTCACATTTCAAATTTATTTACAAATTTTATTTTTATCTTTATTAAATAAGTAAATATAATACTTAATTCACTAATTCAAAAATATTAAAAGATCAATTTGTTGTTTGTAAAGATATGTTATCTTTTGTGAAAAGGGAAAAAATGAATTGGAAAAATAAAATAGTTTTCATAAAAATAAATCATTTATTAACATATTTTGTTACTTTCGATTTCTATGATATATAATTTTTCAGAGATTCAAGAAAATGATTTCCTTACAAAATATTAAAATAATAGAGATTTTCTCACCAACTATTTCCTTTTTCAATATTTTTTTACGATTAATTTTAAGAAATTAAATATTGAAACAATAAAAACACAACATACAATACATATATATATATATATATATATATTTGTGACATATTACACACATGTTAACACTACATTTCTTTAACTTTAACATTAGATAACTTAACATGAGTTTTATTGAATTTTGCTTGCATGCATGCTCAAATAAAAAGATTGAACAAATTAAGAAAAACATCATTGAAAATGTTATTGTGCCGGTGCAAATAAAAATAAAAATAAAAGTTTAGTAATCTATATAAAATTATGAGAATACTTATTACAAGCATACATTTATGAGATGTATGCAATTAAGTGAAAATAATATGTGACGCCCTGAGTGATGAGTACTCCCTTGTGTGGAGGAATGGTAGCTCAAAGGGGGCATCTCACACCGGAAGTTGGGAGATCCTTGGAGACCCATATAAGTAAAATATGGTCGCTAATTAAGTACGAGGCCTTTTGGGTAGCTCACTGGCTTCGAATCTCATAAGAACTCTGAAGTTAAGCGAGTAGTGGACCAGAAACAAAGCCGTGAGGGTAGATGTCCTGGGCAGACAATATTGTACTGAGGTGGGACTGTGTCGTTACATTATGACAATTTTTTCAAAGTATAAAAAGCGGGGTGAGAAGATAAATTAGTGGCAAGTTTTTCAAAGGGTGAGAAGAAAGAATTTTACGCTATTTTTTAGGTTAAGAATAATGTAACTTTGACTTTTAATGGAGTGAGAAGACATATTATGTGGGTGCATTTAAGGACACCCTTTTTTAAATGTAAGAACAAATAAAATTTCTAAATAGAGTACGTTAAATGCAAGTTACTAAAATATAGTACAATATTGACGCACGTGATTTTGCATAGATTGTGTTTTATTATTTTTAATTAAATACCGTGTGATGATTTAGTTTGCAAGAAAAAAAATATGTTAATGTGTTTGATATGATTATAAATGAAAATGCCGATTGTTTTTCACATTTTGATCCAAACTAAATGCACATTAGAATGTAGTGCAACTAGTTTTCATCATTCACAAACGAAACAGTCACTAAAATATAATTTACATGAAATATATTTACATTGAAAACACCTTTTATATTTATTGAGTTCTTAAAGAACAAAATACACTTATATACCAATTAAATCATATCTTCGATAATGTGACAACTAATTATGTTAGTTCGCGTCAAAAGCATACTCATCCATGTGTTTCTCCCTATTTAAACAGATAATTATATTTATTGCTTCTTAATAGAACCAAATACACTCATATACCAATTAAATCATATCGTCGATAACGTGACAACTAATTATGTTAATTCGCGTCAAAAGCATACTTATCCATGTATTTCTTCCTATTTAAACGTATAAAATCTTTTTAACTATTACAAAATTTCATTATTTAACCTATGACACAAGATGACTTGAGTGGTGTAAATCTAGTGCATTTTATTTTACTTCATTTTGTCTTATCTATATATTTATTCTGTCTGGAAACTTCAGCTTATAATTTTCCTTTTAAATTATAATGATGAGATTTGAACTTTAAACCATTCTTCACTCTTTTTGAGTTACAAATAAGTCTATTGATATTAATAATTTAAGCTCGTAATTAACTTATGTACTTTCTAAGAAAACAACTACTTCAGTGTATATAATCATGGGTGTTCTTAAATGCACCCACATAATCAGTCTTCTCATCTCAGTGTGAGAATACTTTCTTCTCACCCCATCAAATATTTAGAAAATCTTGCATTTCACCCCAGTGGTGGGGTGAGTTTACTAAAACAATATAAAGACGATTAAATTTTGTCGCTAAAAGTAAAAATATTAAATAATATTAAATTTTTCATTAATATAAGACGTAATAAAAAAAAATTACATTGTTCTTCATAAATTTCATTAAAAATTTCGTCTAAATAGTACCTCTGAAGATACAAAATATTAATTATGATAAATACAATTTTAACAATTATATGATATTTCATATAATCTTTTATTATTCATTGCTCTTAAATAGTTATTATTCATATTTTAAATTTGTCTACAAATTTTATTTTTATCACATAAGTAAATATAAGTTTTAATTCACTATATCAAAAATATTAAAAGATCAAAAGTTGATCCATATATAGTAGTATGCTTGATATACAAAAGAAATTTGAAATATTTACTCCGTTTTCAATTAAATTTAGATCATCCTTTATTTTTTAAGCATTTTGAAAAAAATATTAGTTATTTTCAACACAATTATAAATAAAACAAAAATTAAAGTAATTCTTTTATAATATATATGAAAATTTAAGCATTAATTATAATTAAAGAAAAGCCCTTAAGCTATTTTTTCTTAATTAACATTTTTTTATACATACTTACGTAAACTCTCTATCTATCTCTCTCTCTCTCTCTCTCTAAAACGTACATGTGAGCTATATGGATTAATAAGTTAGGTTAGATTGCAAAGGTTCGGAGAAGCCGTTGAAGTTAACTAATTAATTAACAAAAGTAATAATTAATTCATATATTATATAAATATGTCTTAATTCCCTGCATCAAAAATATTAGAAGATCAATTTCATTTTTATCAAAAATACTAGAAGAAAGATAAAAACTAGCGGAAAAAAAAGTGAATAGTGATGAATTTTTCCAAGTGTTCTTAAATGCATCTACAAAATCCGTTTTCTCACCCTGTTTGTTCTTAAATGATTTTTTAACGACTTAAAAACATTTTCTTCTTTCTTTTTTTAAAAAGTTATCTTTTGTGAAAAGGGAAAAAATGAATTGGAAAAATAAAATAGTTTTTATAAAAATAAGTCATTTATTAAAGTATTTTGTTACTTTTGATTTCTAAGATATTTAATTTTTTGGAGACTAAAAAAAACGATTTCCTTGCAAAATATTAAAATGACAGAGATTTTCTCACCAAACTATTTTATTTTTCAATACTTTTTTACGAGTAATTTTAAGAATTTAAATATTGAAATAATAAAAGCACAACATGCAATACACATATATATATTATGACATATTAAGCACATGTTAAGACAAAAAATTTTGAACTTTGACATTGAATAACTTAATATGAGTTTTATTGAGCTCTACATGCATGCACAAATAAAAAGATTGAATAAATTAAGAAAAATATCATTGAAAATGTTATTGTGCCGGAGCAAATAAAAATAAAAATCTAGCACTTAATATAAAAGTATAAGAATATTTATTATAAATTTACATTTATGAGATATATGTAATTAAATGAAAATGGTAGATGATTGTTTGTTGGAAAAAAATAATATTTTTTTAAAATTTTAAGTGGGTGAAAAGACAAATTAGTGACAATTTTTTCAAAGCATAGAAAGTGGGGTGAGAAGAAAGGGTTTTATACTATTTTTTAGGTTAAGATTAACGTAACTTTGACTTTTGGTGGGGTGAGAAGACGAATTATGTGGGTACATTTTAGAACACCCATAATCATAATGAATTTATCAACCTATCTGTTTGGTAAATCGAGTTTCTTAATTTAGGACGTTTTTGCATTGTTAATTTAAAATTTTAAACTTTTAGAAAGTATTATATATGGCAACTTCGTCGTTGCTGTCGGTTTATCGTGCCGAATTCTAACAAGCCAACTAAAACAGTCCAAAAGTATTATATATGGCAAATAATAAGTTGATTTATGAAGGATTAATATATTACTATAATGAATCAAATCTTATTAATTAGCATTAATTTGCATTAAAGGAAATGATGATCAATGATCATTATTCCACAAGGATAAAATTAACAACAGTCCAAAAGTTCAATAAAAAAAGTTTAAATTAGTGCAATTGTGGGGAGATATATAGACCTGATTTATGCTTTCAAAAACAGTAGGAAAAAGTGACGGAAGTGGGTGGAATTGACCAAAAAAATAATAATAATTAAGTATATATAAATAGGTTAGAGTGGTCAGCTACCAAACTTATGCCCTTTTTGACCTTTTTTTTCCTTCTTTTTTTTTTTTTTTAAAAAATAGATTATAAAAATGTTCGGTTGGTTGATTCAAATTCATGATCACTTAAGAATTTACGTACAAAAGCAAGCGGATTATCTTAGTCGAAAGAAATAACCGCTTAAACTTACGAGATATTCTATTTTCGGGTTTAAGTTTTACCAAAAAAAAATTAGTGTTATTTTTGTTGTTTGTAAATTAAAGGGGGATATTTAAACATCTTCTTAAAAAAAATGGAAAAGAATATATATATATATATATACATATAAGAGAATGATCTTAAAAGAACTAATATTTTGGTCTTTAAATACGGACCAATAATTTTGAAGAGGTAAATGAATAAATTTTTTAATAAAATTTGATGAAGATGATCTCTATAATTAGTAGATCGTTTCCACCAAATGAGCTAAACACCTAAAGGCTACAGTCAGCTCATTTAAAATTTCAACGGCCATAAATGCACATATAAATTAATTTTTTAGATAATCCACTTCCCAGTTGAAGATTTTAATAAAATTTAGTGGAGATAATCTAATTATAAAGGATATTATCTTTACTAAATTTTATTAAAAAAATTCATCCATTTACTATCTCAATAATAATATGTATTCAAGATCCAAAAAAATTAATTCGCTTAAGATTCTTCCCTACACACTTATACTTGTTGATTAATTTGGATTGTATTGAGTTGAAACTATTTATGTTGACTATATAACCTATGATTCAAAATTTCAAATGGAATCTTGGAAACCCTCTCTTTCAAGTAATCCCTGATTTTTAAAGTAGTTATTATTATTTATTTTAATTTCTGCTTTTTAATTGTTATTTTTTTTTGAATTTGCTCACTTCCGTCCAATTCCCTAGTATAAAATTAAAAATGCATATAGTGAACTTTTGTAGTGTGGACATAACAAGTGAACGAATTACATCGTCTGGTGTGAAACATATTCTACAAATGAATTGTATAGATTGATGTGGAATATATTCCAGAATAAATTGTATCAACTGATGTTAAGTGCATTTGACACATATAGGGTTATAACTTATAAATTACATAGATGAAATATCATGTAATATTATATTAGGGTCCGTTGATAACAATATGAAAAATAAAAATAGAAATAGTTGATTATTGTGAAAAATTGAAAAATAAGTTGAGACATGTGTGAGATGTCCTCTTACTTTGTGTCTTTTTTTATGGAGAAATTTTCTTTGCTGGTTGAGAAAGAAAAACTTTTTACAAAAATTATAAAATATTGATGATATCTACTCATAAAATGAGTATGAAATGAAGAATATCTTCTTATATGTCTCGACTTATTTTTTAACTTCTTATCAAATTAAGTGCTTTTTTTTTCATATTATTATTATCAAACAAAGCCTAAAATTAGAGTATCTAACTCAAAATTAATTAACTAATCGAATCAACATCTTAGGATTTACATAATATGGTCCAAGACACCACTTAAATTTTCTTTTTTTTTTCGATTTTTTTATTCAAATAAAAACTCCTCAAAATACCCACAAACTAAGGGCACCAACTATGACAATATATACACGTCTATCTATAGCCACATTATTAAAAAGTAACATTGATTTCCATTTATATCTATCTATAGCTACATTATTAAAAAGTAACATAGATTTCCATTGAATATATTGTTTGTACAAAAGATGATGATGGTTGAGTTTTATGTCTAATACGTGGCATTCTTCATTTCAATAGTCCAAATATTTACCTATCTCTGGACAGATTTATATACAAAAGTAAAGTTGAAAGGTGACAAACTAAACTTCAATGGATATAGACATAGATAGGGAGAGCTTTTTGCTAGCTTTTGATATTAATTTTTCTATGAAGATTAGAATATGTACGTGGCATTAATTCTTCTTCATTTGGGTGGTCCATTTCTATCTCTCTATACGTAAATATGTGCACATAAAATCAAAGTTAGATTCGTTGAGTTTACTAAAAAGAAGTGATTTTTATTTAAAGAAGTAAATAGATAAAAAAAAATTATGAAAATTTATATAAGTGATTCATATAGTGAGTAGATCATTTCACTAAATTTCATTAAAAAAAATCAACCTAAAAGTCAGTGCATTTCAACCCTGTTAAATTTTTTGATGTTGTCTGACCCACTTGAATACTAGATTTACCAATTGGTATTTAAAATTAGAAACCAACACCAAACTACAAAGTTTTTTTGGTAATTTTTGATATTGGTTATTTTTGTTTGTTTTGTTTTTAGGTGAACAATATTACAAGTGCAAAAATACATAAATATATTCGATTAATTTTGATTTTCCATATACTAGGAGAGTTTTAGATTAAAAGTAGTAAACATTCGAGCATTATTTGTATTATGAATTGAGGAGTTACAATTAATTAAAAATGAGAGGTCAAAGATCACTCACAATCCAAGTCTAAATCTTTTTGAATAAATTTAGCAATATTGATGTATTAAAATTCTAGTATTTATAGTATTAACTATATTTGATTTTTTTTTTGTATATAGTTATTCAACATATTGGGTATATTACATATTTTTAATAATTTTAGAATTGGTGTTTTTAGTACGGTAAATTAGTATTTCAATTCTTATATATGTAATTCGAAAATCAAACCATTTTTTTTGAAAATTTTTTGATTTCGGCAAATCAATTTTAGGTAGTAAAATATGTCATATCAAACATTTTTTTAATAATTTGGTCGATTTTAGCCGCGCGATACCCTTATCTTAAATGCTAGAGAATATTTTATTAAAATTAAGTTTGAAAGGCCCATCCCGATGGTGCAAGAATGTACGAAAGACTAACAAAAATAGATTATAATTAGTAGCCTTTTTCTTATAAGAAATTAATTGCACATATATATATATATATATATTCATACACGTACAGATACGCAAGTACATATATGCAGTGGCATAGTAAATTTTTTTATTTTAGTGGGAAATCGATAAGTAATAATAATAATAATAATTACACGTAACGATAATACATCATATACACACATATATATTAATATTAACATTAACATTAACATTTTAATCGTTAGTAGTTTAATCAAAATACTCTTAAAATAGTTATGTATTGTGAACGTGATTATTTTCTATTATCTTTGACAGCCAAAGTTGAAGGAAGGACTAAAATGAATCTCGATAACTAATTTGAGTGTTAAACAACACTTTCTAATGTTGAGGGGCATAACCCATAGGGTCTAGCTATTTGCCATTTGCTATTTTCTATAATAATAATTGTGATATTAAGGTTTTTAAAAATTAAAAACTTAACCTCACACTTTCAATGTTTACACAAAGTTCCCTATGAGAAAAAAATAATACCATCCTTACAAAAGGAAATATCCAAATCCAAGACTCCAAGTGCTCCTTAAGCCCCTACAACCCCATAGCCTATGCCCTTACATAAATGCATAATAACAAAACAAAGCATATCAATATTATGAAGTTATATTTGATAACATGTTAGAAAATGATAATAAAAATAATTAAATATTATAAGAAGTTAAAATTGAGTTGAGGGATTTGGTGAGATATTTTATGTCTCATGCTTGTTTTCATGCATAGATGTCTTCTATTTTATTTTTTTAGTGGAATTTTTTTTTTGTCACCACCCAAAAAAAAAATTTCCCATGGAAAAAGCAAAAAAAGTAATTGATGAGTTAGAGTGGATTAGTGGGTACTATTTAAAAGTGTTAGTTTAGTATAAAACTAATGATTATATCATACACAACAAATTAAATATCAGCATAAAAACTTGTTTCCTTTGCTTGGATTATTAATTCCTACTTCCTCCATAACATTGAATAGTAAATTCATTAAAAATGTTATAATATATTATTATTTTATTATGCATTACGAATATAAGAAAAATAATTAATAATTAATTAATGTTACTATCATTAAGAACATAAAAAAATAGTTAATGAGTAATTAATGTTACTACTTCTTCTATAATACTATATATATATATAGTATATATAGAGATGAAATCCTTCCCATCTTATGTGAGACTCAAATCTAAAATCTCTTGAACTTGGGTGGACGCATTTACTATTAAACTATGTCTATTGTCATGATTTTATTTTCTTTTTGGAACAAAATGTTTGGGAAAGAGACACTTTATATATCTTTGGCAATGCTTATTGTGTATTTCTTGTAAATTATATATTTTTGTATGCATGATGACTGTTTATGGAATAAATATTTTTTTTTCTCAATTTTTTTTGTATGATCATCGGTCTCACTAATTAAATTTAAATGTTCTAGCTAGGGAGATATTTCTAGAACATGAATTTTATTAAAAGTCCTTTTTATGTAAATAAAAAGTTATGATGAAAAATGATATAATGCCTATCAATAGTCTTATAGCACAGTGACAGTACTAATTGGCATTAGGGTATGGGAGGGAAAGGAATAAGGGTTCAATCAAATCGTAGTAATTGAGTACTTCTAGATGGACATAGATATTTGACATAAAAAATTCAAATATCAATGTGTCAATAATTCATTTGTTATAATAGATTGTGATAATATTTTTTTAACTGGTACATGTTAGCCATATTTAATTAATATATCAATTTTTAAGTCAAATATTTATGTTTATCTAAAATTATTGGTCTAAATTCATGTGCATGTGTATAAACCACCTCTTGGAGGGAGACAATTCTCAAATGATAAATGTACGTTAACGCAAAATTGAGAATATTATATTGTTTGACGCCGCTTAAATAGCGCGTTGCGATAGAGCCCAAGTGCAGGCACGTCAAGTTGTAATATAGTCTCGGAAGTCCGAGTGTCGAACCACAGGGATAAGTGAAAAGGAATGGAATGGATTACGGATTAAATGGTTTTCCGATTTTGTAAGTTGGATTTGTTGTGAGACAACGAAAATGTAAAACGATTGCGAAAATTAACAAGAAAGCACTAAGGTAGGTGGAGATTAGTTACGATTTAAGAAACGGTGGTCACTAGCTCATACAAAGACTTCAACACAAGGTTTCTCGAGATATGGGAAATGTTGGTGTATCTCTCCATAGCAAAGGGTGCGACGCTAGGCGACTCATTCCCGGATCGAAGCTATATCAAGAAAGAGACAAACAACATTCCACCAAAGACAAAGTCATCATTCCTACCTCTTAGCTACGGGTGTGAAGCAAGGCAACCCATTCCGATGAAGCTAATCCAAGATAGATATGACAAACTCATCGTAAAAAGATTTAACATAAAGCAAGTGTATGAAAATCTCATGATTTAAAGAATGAAAATTAAAAAGTAAATCTAAACAATGAAACGGAATGAAGTTTATGGGATAAATTTGTCATCTCATCTTTTATCATTTATGGTAGAAAACAAAGAGTCTAAGTATCACATAAAGTGTAAGAAGCACTCAATGTATCAATAAATGAATCAAAAATGAGATTAACAAATTTATAATCCATCTATGGAGTTTTAAGAACTATTCATAATTTCTACGAAGAGGGAAAAGCTCCATGGATGGGGGAAAAAGACTACAAGCTTTCTAGAACCATATAAATATGTTGTATGTTCATTAACAACCAAGCACTAAATATACAAGGCATATAAAGTCTTAATTTATTATGAATATACCTAGAAAGCTTGCAACAATGGAGGAAATGAAGAAGAAAAGGATTCACACATATTTATCAAACCTTAAACATGGATTGAGCCATTAATCACCAAAAATCATATCGCAAACAACCTCCGTAACCTTAGTAATAGACTACTCCATAATAGATGCAAGAACAAATATTATAGAAGACGAAATCATTCTTACAAATTAAAAACTTACAAGAGAAATGAAGAACAACACCACAATGAGCTCTCACCTCTCTCTAGAACTCTAAGTGTAAAAAAACTAGATATCTTAGCCTAGAAGCTAAGAAAAATAACATATACTAAAATATTGCAAAATATCTAACTAAATATCTAAAATAACTTGAACCACTAAAATAGCCCATTTTGGGTGTGAAATGGACAAGTTGCCAGGGCCATGATCGATCATGGTTATGCCCATGATCGATCATGGAAGTGTTCTGCCAGAAATAATGGTTCCATGATCAATCATGGTTATGCCCATGATCGATCATGGTTATACCCATGATCAATCATGGTTCTGGAATTTCTTCACTCAGCACTTTGCAAGCCTCCAAGCTTACTCTTGATCAATCTATGCAATGCCATTGTATTCCAATCCTACAAACACATGGAATACTACAAAGTACACACCAACTTGGGCCATGTTAGATACAAAACTCGCTAAGGCACTAATCTCAAGATAAGCGGATAATTAGGCAGAATTAAAGCAACAAACGCGTCAAGCGACTCCGGGAAAGAGCTTAAACATGACAATATTATGCGTTTATCATTGTTGCATTGAATAACTTGTACGTTATTCTTTTAGTGCTATTGGCGCTAAAAACTGAAAATGATATTTTAGACCACACAGTTAAATAATCAGATTGAATGATAGAAATAATAAACACAACATGCTAACAGAGTCAGATGTAAAGATGAAGTTGACCTCGTATGAAGATATGTGTTAATCCTTCTCTGTGGAATAGAGTTAGGAGGTCAGTTTTGCCTTGTTATTAATAAAATTAAATGGCTATTACAAACTCACAATGATCTCTCTAACTAGTCTATCATCACAATATTACATTGACAGTATGTCATTGGCTACACAAATTCTAGCTTCTCTATTTTTGGAGCTCGATTGTGTGCTCAATATCTCTATCTCTTTTCAGGTTGTTCTCTCTCTGTTGTTCTTAGTTGTTCAATAGTAATTGTCTTTTGTTGAGTTAATCTTTAGGTTGTTGGGTCGTTAGGTTATTCAGAGAAGTAAACGATTTTTCTATATATATGACTGAGAGAAAACGTGGGGGAATTAGCAAAAAAAACTTGAGGTTTGGGGGTACAAACAACTTAAACCTTAAAGTATAAAATGTTGCAATATTAACCCTAAAGTACAATTAGTAAGGTAATGTGGCCCTTCTGTCCATCACAGTTAGAAAACACCAAATGAAGGATGACGTGGCTGCTGACAAGGCGTTGACGTGGCTAGAGAATTAGTAAAAAAAATCCTGAAGTTTAGGATTACATGCAATTTAAACCTTAAAGTATAAAATGTTACAATGTTAAAATACAATTAGTAAGGCATCGATGTCAATAATAATAATACCTTCACAATCTACCTTCAGCCATAAGTTTATTCCTCCATACCAATGCTGCTAACTCCGTTTCTTTCTTAATCTCCTTAGCCTCACCGTTGCATCCCATTAACAAAAAACACTCAAATCCGAAAATCGAAACCCCTCGAGACGTAATCATAGGTGACGGCAAGTCCTTGGTGTAGGCTTTAATCCCCTAAAAGTAGAAGCGGCCCAATCAATTAAGTATGAGCCTCACTGGGTCTCGAGATCTCTTCAATACTTTTGGAGCTTCTTCACGAAGCCTTTCGATTTTAGAGATGTGTGAAAGGAAATAGATACGGGGGAATGATCGCACCGATCTTCGCAAAGTTTTTTTTAACTCTAATAGAAGAGGCAATTTCTCAAAGTTTTATATTTTGGAATTAGGAGGCAGGGGGTCAATCGGCAATTTGGGGTCGAGGTTTATACAGATGTAATCGAGGTGGCCCTATAGGTCGTCATAACTGCGGAGGAAAGTGGAAAGAGTAGTGGAAAGACTGCAAAGCTCTGTCACTGAATTGATGAAAGGATAAGATGGTGGACTTGTGGTGTTTGTGTTTTTCTGTGGTTCTTGTTGGCCATACGTTGATTCCGATGTCGGTTTACGGTTATGTTTTGCCTTAAGGGCTGAGTGGCCATCGGCGACGAAAGGCTGGTAACTGTAGATCGGGAGTGAGATTTTTTTCCTAATTAGTGCCAGGAGGATGAATTAGAATGCTAGTAGCAATGGAAAGAAGAACCATATTTTTCCACTACCACCTTTTCTCGTTATATTTCTGATAGTATCTCCAAAATATATTGAAATGTTTAACATGTCGACTCCTTACTAATTGTACTTTAGGGTTAACATTGCAACATTTTATACTTTAAGGTTTAAATTGCATGTAACCCTAAAATTCAAGGTTTTTTTTGCTAATTCCCAAACCACGTCAACGCATAATCAACAGCCACGTCATCCTCCGTTTAGTGTTTTCTAACTGTGATGGACGGAAGGGATACTTTGTATTACTAATTGCACTCTAGGGTAAACATTGCAACATTTTATACTTTAAAGTTTAAGTTGCATATACCCCCACACTTCAGGGTTTTTTTGCTAATTCCCTGAAAACGTGTGTGAGAGCTCCCAGAGCAGGCCTGGATTCATGCTTTGATCATCACTAACTCTGACCTTACTTCTCCTTGAATTTCGGTGCATTAAATGCAGTTGGTGCGCGTTTAATGAAAGTGAGGGAGGTTCTGCGCATTCTACAGAGTAAGCAGTTGCTCATGCTTTTGTCAACCATTCTGGTAGAGTGGTTAGGCGATGAAACTCCAGAGCTCGTCAAAAGAGCTCTAGAACCCTAGCTCTGTATTTCGTTGTGCTTAATTAACTCTTATAGACACCCTAATTCGTGACCCCCGCATGAACCCTAAAAGAAAACTCCCATAGAGTTCACATCGAGTCTAGAACTCATGCACACACTAGAACGTGCTACGGGGCTTTTGTAGCACTACAAATGGGACATTTATAACGCGAAAGACATTTGTAGCACTACAAAAGGGGCGTTTGTAGCGCGAAAATACTTTTGTCGCGTTACAAATGGCTAATTTTGTAGTTTGTCGCGCGACAAACCCTCAAAACACCGACCAACCACTTTCTGACACATCAGTCTGTCAGAACCATCACTTCAGCCGTTTGTCGCATGACATATGTATATGTCGCGCGACAAACCCCCCCAAACACCGACCAACCACTTTCTGACACATCAGTCTGTCAGAACCATCACTTCAGCTATTTGTCGCACGACATATGTATATGTCGCGCGACAAACCCTCCCGAGCACTATAAATAAGGCATCACCCCCATGGGTTCTAGACGGCAACTTCTCACCACGGTTTCTACACCAAAACACCTCATTCTCTCTCATATTTTTTAGTCTTTAAGCCTTCTCCGGAAGCATCTGTGATAATATTTATTTTCGCAAGAGTCTCAGATCTAATCTTGGCACCCGGAGTGCCACTTTCTAGAATCAGACCGCTAGAAATATTTCTAAGAGGAAAGCTAATATCCGCCGGAGGTCTTCTCTGCCATATTATATTTTCTCTTTTTTATTCTTATATATATCGCCGGGAAGGTAACTAAAGTCTCTTCTAGTAATTAAATAAAATATCTGTATACTAGTTTTATTTTATTTTATAGACTTGTTTAAACTCTTATTTATGTTTAATATATATATATATATACATACGTACTTGTTATTTTCGGAAGTACTATAAATGAGTAGGGAGTTGGCTTGCTTGGGCCAACATAAACCGAAATCATTTACTTTCATTTGAGTTGTTTTGTAGACTCTTTTTATCTGTTGTTTTATCCACTTTCTAGCTGGATAAACTTATTGTCAAGTTACTGATATTATATTGTTTTCAAACAAAACAACTTGATAAAATCCTGATAAAATTTTGTAAAACTAGAAAAAGTAAGACTATTTATCATCCGACTAAAACCAAGTTTTCAAAACCCGGACTGATAAAGCTTACTTAGGAATTAAATTCAGATATATTCTGTCTTCCATATAGACTGTAATGTATCTGATACACTCTCCTCAAGAGTTCAATTCCATATCAAATCAATTTCGATAAGATCTGATATTTTCTAAATTAAACAAACGAGATAATTGATATTGTTATCTAAGAAAACAATAATGAATCACTCTTATTTCAAAATTGATAAAATAAACTTGTCACTAGTAATCAGATTTCGACAAAATCAAAACATCGGATCACGGAATACAAGGTTTTCATCCCTTTCCCCGTTTTTCCCAAAATCAGATTTTTATTAGTTATTTTCAGAAAGCAGTAGAATATCAGTAAAAGCATCCAAGTTTTTCAACATAGAATAAACATATAAGACCACTAGAAACCGAAAGGGCGGAATGGGTGCTAAACACCTTCCCAAACCGTAATATAGTTCTCGAACCCTATAGAATCCTGGTTTCGTAGACAAACGTGTAAAGAAAGGCTTATCTGTAGCCTTTTCTCTTACACAACTATTTGTCCGTTTTCTTGTAAAACGTACTGGCGACTCTGAACGAATCCTTTTGCATCTAGAAATAAGATAGAGGGACACCCGATATGAATTATCAATACATAGAAGCAAATGGAACAACAAAATCCTTTCCGATGTTTTAGACTCCCACACCAGAGGCTGAAAACCTGGGGTCGCATTTGCGGATTCTCACAACTCTCGAGCAAATGTCCAACTTATAAGGGGCTCCACTTTCCAGTAGTGGTTAAATAGGATTCTTCCGAGCTCCTCCCGTTAGGATAGGTCTGAATGCTGTCGTGGACGAACATGTGTCAACTCGTGGTTGATTAGGCAGATTGGATAAATAATTTGCACCATCAAGTGCCATGATAACATGTGCCCTTAAGAATTAAATTATAATACGTATTCAAAATTAAGCACATAAAATATTATTCTTTTCATTTATATTATGATTAACATGTACCAATAGATCATATGTTATCATTTAGTATGTTACTCCGACATAGTGAGAGAATTTCTCTTTCAATTTTCCCGAGGATGGAACCCTCCCCGTCTTTGTAAGATTTGAAAATTTCCTTTATTATAATTATATTTAGTTATGAATTTTTTTAAAACAAATCAAGTATCACCCCTAAGTATAAATAATTGCATATTACCTTATATCAATGGCGTAGCCAGAAATTTTTGTAAGTGGGATTATTTGATAAATCATTATTTACTTTGTGTAATAAATCAAAATACAATAAGGGTGTGTTTGGCAACCCCAATTCCATACTAATTGGAATTGGGGGATGGTTTTAGAATTATATTTTTTGGATATGTTAAAAGGTATAGTTTTGGAATTCTATTAAAACTCTAAAACCATAAATTATAAAGGATTGAATTCCATAAAAATAGTAGAGTTTTCTAATTCTAATTTTTATTGAATTGTAAAAAAAAATATTAATAAATAATAATAATTCACCATCACCACTCATATCACCCCCACCCCATGCACCCCCATCTCACCCACTCTAGCAGCAGCAATCAACCCCCCCCCCCCCCCCCCCCCCCCCCCCCCCCCAACCCACCATGCCCACCTCCACCCTTTGGGTAGCTCTTCATATCACCTTGTTTTGGAAAAAAAAAGAGAGGAAGAAGTAGCTACGCACTCATATCACCCTACCCCAATCCCAGCAGCAACAAACACCCCAAAACCCCCCACCACACACACAAAGCAAGCCTTCACAGCACCCTTTATTTCACGATCACCACTCATATCACCCCTACCCTATACACCCCCATCTCACCCACTTTAGCAGCAGCAATCAAACACCCCCCCCCCCCCCCAATCCACCCTGCCCACCTCCACCCTCTAAGTAGCTCTTCATATCACCTTGTTTCAGAAAAAAAAAAGAGGAAGAAGTAGCTACGCACTCATATCACCCTACCCCAATCCCAGCAGCAACAAACACCCCGCCACCCCCAAAACCCCCACCACACACACAAAGCAAGCCTTCACATCACCCTCTGTTTCGAGAAAAAAGAAGAAGAAAAGAAGTAGCTAAACAGACACATACATATATATATAAATTACGTATGTACACCTGCAACCCCCCACCTCACCTATTTAATCTTTCTCGTTATAAAAGACTTCCGTGTATACAAGTGTTTGTATATATATTGCATATATGTACATATACATTAAATATAATATATATGTATATATACACACACACACACATATATATATATATATATGTATACAAAGTATATATATTAAATGAATCTCAGCTATCACCTCCTTATTGTTTATTTGAAATTTCAAATAAATTTTACAATTTAGCCAAATAAATAAATTTTGAATTCTATTAGAATTTCAAATGAAAACTACGTACCATCCAAACAATGGTATTGTAATTCAATGGTATTGCAATTCTTGAAATTGTAATACTATAGAATTACAATTTTAATAGAATTTTAAAATTACATATCCAAACACACCCTAAAAGAAATTGGATCATTGACCTGTGACCCCATGTGTAGTTGGTTTTTTAAGAATTTTAATGGGATAAAATTGTAAATATTTTCTCATTTTTTTATAATATAATATATATTTCAACACTTTTTAAAAGAAAATTAAGTGGAGTCCGTAGACTCCACTTCCGAATACCTAGCCGCACTCCTACCTGGTGTAATATATAGTCAAAATGACCTATTTTTAAAAATACTATAGAAGTAAAATAACCATGTCACAAAAAATATGATGTCATTATGTTACAAAATAGTAGCATTAAATATTTTTTGCAGTAAAAATATCATCGTTGAAAATTAATATTTGATGAAGACTTTAGAGCAAAAAAAAAAATGCCGCTAAGACATTTGTGGCCAAAAAAAAATAAATAAATAAATTTCGCCCACATTTATTTTTCCCCTCCCAAAAGGTAAATTATGAGACTCTGTCTCTGAACTTCCCCTCTATGTTGTATTAATTTCACACATATTTATATTATATATTCATTTGGTGTGCTCTCACATTATTTGACTTTTGTATTTGAGATACCAAATTAAACCCTATCTAGGTCTCCACTTGATTTTTTTCCATTATCTTTCCATTTAATCTTGTTTAATGAGGCCTAATTCAAAGATAAAATGGATGATTTTTTTTATGAAATTTGGTAGAGATAATCTCTTTGTTAAGTAGATCATCTCCACCAAATTTCATTAGAAGATTCAATCTAAAAGTAGACGAGATGATCGTCAAAAATTTTAATAGTCGAAAATGAACATATGTATCAAATTTTTATCATGCCAACTTCTTGTTTGAATTTCATGATAAGACTTTGTGGAAGTGATTTAATCATTATGTAGATAATTTTCACCAAATTTCATAAAAAAAATGATCCGTGTATCTCTTGAACTAGACACTATTAGACATAATTAGACCGCAAAAATAGTGAAGAAGAGTAAAGTCTGGTCCCCACTTTTCCGCTGTCTCCTTCTTTAAATTATGGAATGATATCAGCCATTCAAGGTCTCAAACACTAATGTATTCCTATTTTTTCTAATAAAACATCTCTTTCTTCTTCAACTTTTGCCAATTTTATAACATATTTATTTCTAGTGCTATTATATTGTTACATGTAAGTTACTATACTACATCTATTTATGGTATACACATATATGTAAAATATTATTGGTTTCTAACAAAGTAAATAGTGCATTAAGATGTTGTATATTATACTTTAAATTTAACATCTTATTTTAAAAAAATGTAATATTTATTTTGGCAATAGCACTACGAAGGGAAATGCTAATGACAAAGCAATTCAGACTTATGTCAAACCACATGATTAATTTCTTAATCTTTTTAATTTTTTTATTTATTTTAATTTAGACCAATAAATAAGTGTACGTTGCTGTTCTATAATTATGTCTTGATACTTATTTTTGAAAATTTTCGTTTGTTTTAACTAAACTTCTTTTAGTAATTCTAATAATGTCTCTTAATTCAGATACCTCAGTTTTCATAAACTAACTACACAGGGCTTTATTCTTCGAGGTGATACTATATAATTACTTTGTCAGGAGCTCTTTTACTATAACTTGCAAGAACATTAGGGTATGGCTAAGCACTCCACATAAGTGTTCTAACACTCCAAAAAATATTTTCAACGCGTAAAAAGCGTCCAAAAAGATATAATAAAGTGTCACTAAAGATAATTATAGAGTACTAATGTGAAGCACTAATAACAATACCTTAATATTATTCCATTCTATTACACACATATATATATGGTCTGATTTTCGTATGGACCATTCGTTTTTCGGACCAACCCTTTAATTAGCAACAAAAATTTCTTCCTTAAAATATTGATAGATGTTTTTTGTGATAAAAAATCGTCACTAAAAAACAGTTGCATAATATATATATATATATATATAATACGAGATTATGGCCCTACAAAAATGTTAATGGGATCCACACTAAATAAAAAAGGCATGTCTCCACTTGGTCCCCCACAAAGTTCTCACAAAACTACACCTTGCCTCCACATTGTACTCGAGAATGCAAGCATAACCAAAGATTATAGATGTGTTTTGGGTTGGCATGCACTTAAACATCACTTCCCTTGCCGACAAACCAACCGCTTGATGACACGTGTCATGCAACACCCCCTACAATGTAGGAGTTTGGATTGAAGTTTCTGGAGTAACAAATCTGACTGGGAAATAGTGCGTTTTAATTTACTTTAAGAAATTGAGTGTGTTCAGCCTATCTAATGTGAGTATGGTATTTAGTCACTATGGATATATTAAAATACTCCTAAATTTATTGCATATAAAAAAGTTTGGCTAAATTTAACCATATGTTACATTATAATTAGTTGGTGAATGTTATTTGTCGACCTTACTACGGGCGAGTGATAGTCACCCGTCCCTCACCCCACCTTTCTTTAATTTGTTCTTTGTATTTTTTAGAGAAAGAAAGTAAAGACAGTAGGAGAGAGTATTGTTAAAATATCATTAGAGGTGGGTGACATTTACTCGTCCTTGCCTTAGGTGGGTGAATGTCACCCTTTCCTTCCCATTTTAGCACTTACTCATATTGTAATTCATCTTGATAAAATAGTAATTTAGCTTAAATCATATTGTACCCAAAGAAGATGGCCTACGGTTACACTGGTATGTTTACCTAGATTAAGAATGGGTTTGCACATTTCATCAATTAGAATTATGGGCTATCTAGTGTATTTAATGGGTATGGGCTTTGCAATATATAGAGACTTAATAATGGTCATATTATGATTAATGGGATTATAATTGAGCTTGTATATAAAGACCCCCATAGTTATGCCCTCAAGTCAAATCAATATACGCTATAATCCTCTCTCCATCTTAGAAAAAGAATCCATTGAGCACTTTGAGATTTTGACATTAGAACGTCACAAATCTACTCAAGAAAAATGCTACTTAATTCTTTAAGGACATTAAATAAACGTTTGACTAAAAATGGAAAGTTTGAAGTAAGCTGCCTTAATTTTGGCTAACTTGTTTCAATAAGGTATAAACAAAAAAGGAACATAAGAGAGTACATTATGAAAATGTCTAACCTTAATTTTGGCTAACTTGCCTATGTATCTAATTTTTTATTTCTCTTCCTGCACAATACAATTAATTTACAGTGATTTATACTCTAAGGATATATGATGAGTTGCAATACTCATATAGGATACATGATTTTTTAATAAACTCATATCTCATGGTGTGCAAAAAGAAAAAATGATCGAGTGACAAAAGACGAAAAATGCTCATATAGTAAATACTTCTAAAAGACAAGAAAATGACAAAAGGACAAAATTTAGGAAGCTCCAATTGGAATAACACAAAAGAAAAAAAAAACACAATGAGAAATTTGTCTGTTACTTTTGCAAGAAAGATATATTAATGTTCTAAACATTCTAAAATTTTTTTATACAACTTGGTAAAAATGATCACCATAATTAGTAGATTATCTCCACAAAAAATTCAACCATGAATTAAGTTAACTGAAAAATTGATATATTTGCGCATTTTTAACCGTTCAAATTTTAGATATTTAGTTAACTTACTTTTCGGTTGAATTTTTTCGATGAAATTTGGCGGAAATTATCTACTAATCATTGAGATCAACTTTACCAAGTTTTATTAAAATATTCACTTGTTTATACCCACAAATGACTTAATCCGTAAACTTAGTATGTAAGAAAAATATTTCATATACATATATATATATATATATATTATTCAAACAAATTATATAATTTTCAGAGATTTCGTTCAACGGAGAACAAAATTTAGGCAAAGGATAAATAGAAATAACCCATAATACGTAGAGCTCTCATTAGGGGTAAATCTAGCTATGTGGGGCCGAAGGGGACGGGTGCCCCTCTTGATTTTTTGGATTTATTTATCTATATATTATACTATATTAATTATACATGCAACGTGCGTGTTACTAGCATGTAAAATTTGAGGAGAAATGTTGAACAAAAATTTAAGATGATTTGGTGGCATGGTCAAGTAAAAGTGGAAATTGTTTAATCGTTAGAGTTCGGCTCTTACTACAAACAAATTGTTTATGATTGAACGTGTCATATTTTCCAATATTTTGAAAAAAGTAAAATAGATAAGCATTTCCAAGCCGCCCTCAACTAACCATGTCATTCACCACAAAACTCGTAACACACTTGATATGTGTAATAACATAGATATATGGTAATTTTTGACATTGTAAATTTTGATTCACATCAAATTAATGTGATTGTTTTTGGTTAAGTGGTTTTGTGATAGATGTTTATGGTGAGGTATATTTTTCAAATTTCATTTCAAGTTATATTTATTTTTATTAAATAAATAAATAACAATAATTTTAAGTGCACAATAATATAACCGCCAACTCTTCCTGCATGCCTTTAATCTATATTATACTAGACATCGAAGTAAAAGCTAGCGTGTGCACGTTTATTTACTTTTGACGCGCATTATCTATTATAAAATGAAAAATTAAAATAAAGGTTGTAGTTAGCTTAATGGATAAGACCTGTCTCATTAACCAAAATGTTTAGGGTTTAAGCCTCAAGACTTACATTTTTAAATAAAAATAATCATAGCAGAGACAAAATTGAAAAACTATAAATTTGGTGTCATAACTACCCTTAATTATAGAAAAGTATCTTATCTTTCTATATTAGTATAAATTAACCGAAAGTCCTCGTATTCAATTTGACACAAATATTTGGTAATTTTTCGATTTTGCCCCTACATTTAGTTTTTAAAACAAAAACTATATAAAGGAACTCACAAACTTTAGGTTATAAAGAAACAACCCTACCGTTGAACTTTTTCGTTAGTCATTATATATTTTTATTTTAATTTATACATTTATTTATATAAATAGAGAATGTATATACGCATCACATATGCTAGATATCTAATATAATATAAAGTAGCGCCTAAAGACAGGTATGGATTGAGAATTTTATTGAATATGGTCGCATATTTGGTTGTCAATTTATCCAAGTGAGACTAAAATTCAAAACTTTTTCAGAAAGAAATTTAAAAAAGAAAGAACTTTTGTTGGCAAACCTGCTCATCCATAGCTGGTGAATAACTAATTATTTTCTCCTACTTTTCTCTCTCTCTCTCTCTCTCTCTCTCTCTCTCTCTCTAAATGAAAGTTCCGCACGCACGTCATTAAATAGGATTGAAGCGACTGGCTATTGAAGAAAAGGAAATTTTGAAAAGATGAAAACATTAAGGGCCCGTTTGGTAACGTTTTCGGAGAATATTTTTTGAGAATATTTTCAAAAAATGAAAATGAGAAAATGAATTTTTCGAGAACGAAAATAGTGAAAACATTTTTCGAGAACGAAAACAGTGAAAATGAAGATTGCAAGAGTGAAAATGGTGAAAACATTATTTTGGCGTTTTTGCGTTTTATGCTTTAAACTTGAATTCATTTTCCGAAAACGTTTTTCGTGTTTTTGTCAATATCCCACCGAACGCATTTTTTATTCGTTTTTGAACTCCAAAAACAAAAACAGGTCTCTAAAAACGCTACCGAACGGACCCTAAGGTACCATTTGATAATATATTTAACACACAAAATGATAATAAAAAAAATATAAAAATTAAAAAATAAGTTGAGTGATGCGGTGAAATGTTTTCTTATTTTTGACTTTTTCTAGGAAAAAAAAATTATTTCAATAGTTGGAAGAATAAATTTACAAAAAAAAAGACACGCACTAGATAGGAAGATATCTAATTAAAAAAATTAGTGAGGGGACGTAAAAATTATTGTTAACTCTTGGGCCAGCCCAACACTTTGAGACCCACAAACCAAATCCGATATAGCAGTGTTGCAGTCAAATGGTCAACGAGAAATCATTTGGGTGCAAAAGTCGGCTTACCGCCAAGAAGGACGGGAACTTGGCACACCCCAATGTCGGCCACATCACATGATCACCACGCTCAGCAAAATTGAGAATGTGCAAAAGGATGTGACGGAGCCTTAATCATTATAAGGAATATGTGTATAGCCACTAACTTGTGACAAGAATCACCTCTCCACGCCGCTTCTCTCCGGCTTGTACAAAACGCAGCCACCAAATCCTGACATCTGTGTGATGTAAAAGTGACTGGTACGGTCTTTAATGTAAATTATTTCACAATTAATGCGGGAGGGCCCACGTCTCACTCTAGTTGTCTTTTAGCCATGTACCCTAACAGAGCATTGTAACCCTAATTCTATGCATATATAAATAGAAAAGGATAGCTCCGAAATAAGGGATGGATTTTCATAACCAAGGAGTTTAGAGAAGGTAAGAGATATAAAAAGCTGGTAGCTTATCTTCTTGTTATGAACTCTATTGTTAAAACAATAAAAGCATACACACACACAAAAGGAAGATGTACTACCAGTAGAATTAAAATTCATTGGAGGAACATACCTACAAACAAAAACATTGTTGTCTTGCTTCTCATACTACTAACGGTACACTTATACTCACGAAGAATATCATCTATGTGGGATCGGCCAAATTTCCAGCCACTTGCAATTAGTATGAGATGGAGAGTATTTTACAATGTTCTCATTGTTCAAGTCATCCACAAATCAATTGTTTTTGCGATTATTTTCCAACTAGTTATTAAACGGAGCCAAAGTCTAAGGTTTTTTTTTCATATTTTTTTATAGTAGTGTGATACACTATAAAGTTATAATCTCCATTTAGTTATATATATATATATAAAGTCAGTCCGAACTTGGGCTAGTTATATATTGGAATAACCTTCATATTGTAATAAGTTATACATTTTTGTCCCGTCATCTTAAGAAAATTTGCCTCCATATAGTAATATTTTTCAATAATATAAAACGTATGTAATGTCATCCGGTAGCGTGGTTGCTTTGCTAGAGGAAGAATGAAAGATATTTACTTGAATTAGTTGACTATTATATTCGTTTATTGTATGTGTTCATAGAATTTAAGGTTATAATCTCCATTAGTTATATATATATATATATAAAGTCAGTCCGAACTTGGGCTAGTTATATATATGAATAACCTTCATATTGTAATAAGTTATACATTTTTGTCCCGTCATCTTAAGAAAATTTGCCTCCATATAGTAATATTTTTCAATAACATAAAACGTATGTAATGTCATCTAGTAGCATGGTTGCTTTGCTAGAAGAAGAATGCAAGATATTTACTTGAATTGGTTGACTATTATATTCGTTCATTGTATGTGTTCATAGAATTTAATTAAATATTAAAACATCAAATACAACAACAAAATTAGTAGATTTGTATACGAATCCTCGGGCAATTCTATTCTAAATGTTTATATCTTGCAAATAAGCACACTAAGTGTATTTTTCTAATTATCCTTACAATTTTATTAAATCTAAATAAGTAAAAAAAATATCAATTAAAATTCTATTTAAGTTATAACTTCCCCATAGTAATAAAATTGGTTTAATTCTAATATTATTACTATAGGAAGGTTTTTACTATAGTCGATTTTGTTTGTGGCGGCAGAGTGAGAAAAAACTATTAATTAAAGTATTTTTTGGATAATAAAGAACACTCACTTTGTGATAAATTAACATCAAGTAGAAAAATTAAAAATACAATATAATGACTGAGTGGCTGGGCAATATTTAATCTAAACTGAAAATTAATCAGAAGTGACCGAGTAGTTAGATAGTAATTAATCGCAAATTTATTTTTTATATAAAGCGATGATTATATTACATAACTTTTTTCATATAAAATATAATTTTTTATATATAAGTTTAAATTCATAAGTATCATAATACGTGTGGATTTAACAAGGAGTTCGACAATTCTATTTATGTGAGTTGAACTTAAGACCTCATTATTACAATAATGGACTACATAACTATTCACAATTGAGTCACTATTTTGTGTTTTAAAATTGAGTCTTTTTAAAATTACTTTCATTATATTAGATTATTGTGTGCAAAAAAAGCAGTCACGCATACTGCTTTCTCTATTGATTTTCTAAAAAAATACTAAGTTAATCATAATAGATAGCTTCGAATTAAATTGTTTTCAGTTTTGATATCTTAATTTAAAATTATGTTAGAAAAATAATAATAAAATTATTAATTAAAAACATTTCGAAAAAGAAGAGTTATATCTTAATGAAAAATACAAGAGTATATAATCAATATATAATACAATTAAGCGTTTTAAATTCAGACTTTATTTCAATAACTAAGAATGTGATAATACGTATTGGGCGCTACGATTTAATCTCTATTTTATAAGAATTACTTGTATCCGTCATTGCTTGTATAAAAAAAAATACAATTAGAGGTTTTTTATATTGCAAATGAGGTATCAATCACCAACTTTGTGTGGAAGGGAGGGACAAAACCACCAACCAACCACAATCTATATTTTTTTATTATATTGGAGGACTATAATTAATAAAAATATACAATGGAGTCCAATCAAAATTATATATTATTTCAGCACCACCACACTAGTTTGATAAAATTAAAATAAAGATTAAACAGTATCCCCATGTGTTTCAACTGCCGACGACACTCCTTTCCGACGTAACATCCCCACGTGGCGCCAAATATTTTTTTTCCGAAACTAATAGTTTATTGACAAAATTATTTATTTAGACTCTGTTCAATAGTAAGATATAAAATAATTATAATTTATATAAAAAATTAAAAAATAAGTTAATGAGCGCATGTGGTGAGATGTTTTCTATTTTATTCATATTTTTATGAATATATGTAATTCATCTTTTTTTATTTTTGTAGAAATTTTTTCTTTGAAAAAAACCAAGAAGTAAGAGTACGTTTGATAACAAGATAAAAAAATGGTAACAAAACCAATTTATTTTTGTGAAAAGATGAAAAATAAGTTGATGAATGTGATAAGATATCTTATTATTTTTTGGTTTTTCCATGGGAAAATTCTTGAGTCCAGCAGTGAAGAAAAAAAAATCCCAAAAAAATTAAGGAGGATGGATGACATTTACTCATAAAAAGATAAAAAAAGTCTCCCCGCATTTATCAACTTATTTTCCAACTTTCATACAAATAAAATATTTTTACCGTCATTTTTTTTTGTTATCAAACTGAACTTAAGAGTTAATCTCATCACATTCTTAAAAAAAATATGATAAAAGCAAGTCGGCTCAGTTTTGTCATAACTAGTGTGTATGTGAATTTCACATAATATTAGATGTGGAAGGAGACGTAATGGTTGTGTATGCATTTTTTTTAAACATACGCATTATCTATTATGCCATCTACTTTTTTGAAAATATTTGATCCTTAAATTATGTATAATCAAATCCCACTAGTATTGCATGTGCACCAAATATAGTATCTTATTTACTTTTATGTTAGTCTCTTTTAATTAGTATTTAATCATTGCTCTTTGGCTCCTCCGTATACAATGTACACAAACTTAGGTCAACTCTATTGCCAAAACAATTAAAGATTCGCCAAAGTAAAATAATGTTAAAATTGTACATTGTTTTAGCAATAACACCACTCTAAATTTATATGTTCAAGACAACTTGTTTATAATAATTGAGTCGATCTGTACTAGACAACTATAATTCTAATACATCAACTTGGTTTATTCCTCTGAGTATTTAGGAATACTAAATACTTGAAGTGAGTCTAACCCACATATTCCTAATACGGTCTAATTTATTCGTTTTATTTAGGCCCAATCATTTTAAGTCCCTCCAATAACTAATTTAAAAAATTTATCTATAATGTCAATGATTTTATAATCCGTTTACTTGTTTTCGTAAGATTATTGTTGCAATACAAAAGTGAGTGGGTTTTTGGTAGATGGAAACAAAATTTTGACTGTGCTTAGTAAAAGGTGCATATATGGATAATGTTTAAGAAGTGGGGTTTCAATATAAATAATATTCCTCATCTATCAGTGCGTCAAGTAACCACATGTAATGTCTTATTTCTTCAAATGTTTTAAAGTCAAATTAAGGAGGACTATATTAATTTGAGATGGCCGGAGTATAAAATTTAAATATTATTTAAAGTTTTACATATATATTTTGTAAGATTGTGAATAAAATTATGTCAATTTTTTTTATTAAATTTATTAACGACTTTGTATCCCAGTGACTTACTTTTTGTTATGTCTATTTATTTTTATAATAAAAAATCTTGCATTCAATCTTTAATTCCTATGGTGCATGTCAAGGCAGAGTCATTTAATTTCTACGTTACCCAACCCCCTCTCAAAAAAAATAATATATATATATATATATATAAATCCTTTATTGAAAGGGAAAAAAAAGTACTAACCAAAATCTATAACATTTAATTTGATGTTTAATTTAACAGGTACATCCAAGAAGCAAGTACCTAGCATTTAATATGAAGTTAATTGAATGTAATAATCGTTGAAAAGATCTGATATGAAATGGAACACATTTAAATTTTGGTTGAAAATGATAGTGAGTGATGGGAATAATATTTAGTTTTTGTCAAGTTATTGACTTATTGTATATGTGACAGCTTTCCAATAAGAAAAGATTTTGATTCATGAATGAATCACCTCACATTATATTTGCAATATCATGTGTTTTTGCTAATGGAGCTATTGTAGCAAACAATAAAATGTAAGAAATTAATGAAGGAAACTGTTCTTGAAATTATAAATCCTACATTGAAAAAATAGGTTCTCTTAAAAATAATATATAAGAATGAAGAGCTACTCTACCTATTGTTAATTGGTTTTGGGTTGGATACTCCGAACTCAAATAACTATATAAGTACGCGCGTGTTCATCAAAATCAACTGACTTGAATAATTGAATTGATCGAATTTGTCAATTTCGAATTAAAAGTTAAAAAAAATAAAAATTAAAGGTTTTAAATACATAATCTCACTTTCTTTTTAACTAAGACTTAATCAATATATCATTGTAGCAACGTCAAAAAGAGATTTTTAATTCAAAAATAGGAGTAAGATTAGATCTAGTGGCTAGAAATCCGGAATAAGTTTCATTCTTTTTTAAGCACTTAAAATGGAATAATTTTATATAAATTCTTAGTTACTTTTTGTTTTCTACATATCTAGGGAGGGGCAATACAGATCCGATACAACCAAACAATGTAAACCCTACATGTAATTAAAGATGGGATGAATCACAAAAGTGTACGGCTATTACAGTAGTTTTTTTTTTTTTTTTTTTGACTAACAAAAGTTGATTGCGTTGGTAAACATTCAAAAATAAGGGTTGGTTTAAATCCCAGTTCGCCGACTATCCATCTTTATTGATGGGCAATCTGTAAAAATTAATAATAAACTCAAATAAAAATACTACTAATTTTAAATTCAGTGATATTAATTGGTTTGATTGAGAAAAAATAACAAAAAATATATAAATGAAAAGGCAGGTAGCTCATTAGTCAAGATTATTTTTCAACATTTATAAATAAATAAGAGAAAAATAAGATTACCACCTGAATTTTGTTAGTGTGTCATGACCGAATTCAATGCCATCTAATTTATAATCTATCTATGGAAGAATTTGCTTCATTTATTACCTTATGTTCCAGCTTTATGCCATGTGTCCCGTATTTATGATAATCTATCAGTTTCTATGCAATTATTCAATAGAAAAAAAATTAGGATCTAGCTCTTGTTCGATCTCGGACATGTTTAAGATGCGATCCCTATTATTTTTTTAAAATTTGTGATCTTTTTTTTTTGGTATCTGTCTCTAGCGAGAATGACATGTAACACTATTGAACTGAGTTTTTCTCGATCACAAGTATATTATATGTAACTAAGAAATGACAGATACTTAAATATTGTTGCCAGAGATAAATACCGTACTTGAAAAACAGCAAATTTTTAAAAAAATAAAGAAGTTAGTGAAATACATGCATCTTAAAATAATTTGCTGACAAGGACCAAATCCTAAAAGCCATGTATATGATAGCAATCAATTTGATTCTTTTGACGAGTCAAAAGCCTATCCTCTTTTCAATTCCCACAACTCTTTTTGAAAGCATCATCTAAAATATTCCATCACCGTGAAAACATCTCTAGAGTTTTTGTGCAGCCATTTATTTTTATTTTTTCGTAGAGAATTTTCTTTACAGTTCTTTGGTGATCAAATGAGTATGTCCCTTTCATTTTGTCTTTTTTCTTAGTTGCTTTATATATCCATGTTTTGGAATTTAATTATATGGCAATATATCCACATTGTTTGTTAATCTTATGCGCGCAACTACATTTTTAGTTCTATAAAAAAATTGATTATGCAGATTCACAATATCTAAATTTCTATAAAATTAAGGGGAAAATAATAACATGTGCCCTTAGGGCACATGTTAAAGTTACTATAAATAAAAATAATAAAATTAATGAAATATTGTACGAGAATTTGTGCCATATTTAATATATGTTAAGACTTAATTATTTTCAAAAATAAGTACTTAATATGTCGTCTTAGAACACACGTTAACATGACCCAATTAAAGGTGCCGTAAAAGTCATATATGTGGGCCAAGGTAATTAATTAATTAATTTATGTTCTATTTTAACTCTGAATAATTTACGATATATTTACTATTTATAGATAATTATATATATTATAAGTTCCAAAGTCAAATTGAACAAACATTTTATATGCATATGTTTGTAATTCTGTTGACTTGCCTCCTTTTTCTTAATAATAAATTAAGTGAAGATGAGCTAAGGATCAATTTTATGGCGCTTTCAGGGGAAAAAAGGGGATTATTTTTATGGGATTAATTTATTCTTGATTTGTGCCATTTTGTACAAATTTTGTTATACAAACTAATAGGGCAACAATTAGAAAAAAAGAAAAACAATTCATTAAAGGTGTAGCCTCACCATTAATTAAGTGTTACAAACCTTTTCTTCTCTGTTGCCAAAAAACCATCTTTCATCTCATTTGGTTAATAAAAACATCTTCGATCCCTCTCCATTAATTTTTTTTATACCTTGTTTATTTTATAATATTATATCTATATTATAAAACACGATCTTTGACCAAAAAATTTCTCTAAAAAGTAAAATAATGTAATGGTTAAAAATACACATGTTTTGGTGTGCATTAGTTCTATACCATTGGATGAGTTTTATACACACATCAAGATGTCACATCAAAGTTAAAATACTCACACCAATAATATACACACAATAAACTCTCACATACTAAAGCCATCTTTAGTGGGTAGTGTAAAAGTGTAGTGTAAAAATGTTTATTTAGCCTAGCAATAAATAAAGAAATGCACTGGGAAAAAGGTAAATTAGCCTTGCACGATATATGAAGTGTCGGGGTAAATTTTTTTCTCTCCCACGACACATGATGTGTCGTGGCATGTAAAATATATTTTTTTCTTTTTTTCTTCTTCCATATTCGAGAGAACCATGCATAAATGTTTTAAGGCTCGCACGACACATGATGTGTCGTGCCATGACAAAATTGTCTCCCACGACACATCATGTGTCGTGCCATGACAAAAAATTGTCTCCCACGACACATCATGTGTCGTGCCATGACAAAAAATTGTCTCCCACGACACATCATGTGTTGTGGCAGGTGTTTTTTCATGCCCCGATACATCATGTGTCGGGCGAGCTAAAAAATTGTCGGCCTGGATTTTTACCTTCGCTTTACCTTTTTTTCCACTATTTTACGTTTTTAACTTATGCGCTGAGCCACATAAAAACTCAAATTTGGCTTTTTAGCCTATGGGGTGGAGATGGTCTAATAATTTTCTCTACATTAAAAATGACATAACTTAAAATAAAAAAATCAAAATTTAATAAAAAATTAATATTTAAAATCTACTAATCAAGATCAATTAAACAAGATCCATCATGACTATATAATTATGCAAAAAAAAAATAAATTATTGTGTAACATTTAAGGAGGTACGTTATGTGTTCGTACATTATTGGTCATCTCAATCTGTCATATTTAAGACGTACGTTACGTGGTTGGATTATGATTAAAAGACTCTTTAAAAAATTAAAAACAAATCTGTCCAATTCGGTATACTTTTAGTTTTTTCAACATGAAGATATATTAAATTTACGTTTTAGTTGTTCACAACGTTAGACTAGATTAGACAATGAGTTCAAAATAGAACGATTGATTTTGTGGTTACGTAGTTAGATTATGATTAAAAGAGTGTTTAAAAAATTTAAAACAAGTTGGTTCAATTAATCTGGTATATTTTTAGTTTTTTCAGTATGAAGTTATATTGAACTTACGTTTCAATTGTTCACAACGTTAAACTAAATTAGACAATGAGCTTAAAATAGACTGATTGATTTTTTTTGATTTAAATTCGTCACACATTAAATTTTTTATCTTATTATCATTTTTTTTATTTCACCGTGCCGGATGGCACGGGTATACCGTAGTACTATATATAAAATACGAATAAATTAAGTGTTTTTTCCTTTTACATAAAGACAAATATGGTCTTGATTTTAAATACAAGATTTTAAGATTTACATTAAAACAAATTCATATCTATATTATAAAACACCATCTTTGACCAAAAAAATTCTCTAAAAAGTAAAATAATGTAATGGTTAAAAATACACATGTTATGGTGTGCATTAGTTCTATACCATTGGATGAGTTTTATACACACATCAAGACGTCACATTAAAGTTAAAATACTCACACCAATAATATACACACAATAAACTCTTACATACTAATAATTTTCTCTACATTAAAAATGACATAACTTAAAATAAAAAAATCAAAATTTAATAAAAAATTAATATTTAAAATCTACTAATCAAGATCAATTAAACAAGATCCATCATGACTATATAATTATGCAAAAAAAAAAAATTATTGTGTAACATTTAAGGAGGTACGTTATGCGTTCGTACATTATTGGTCATCTCAATCTGTTATATTTAAGACGTACATTACGTGGTTGGATTATGATTAAAAGACTCTTTAAAAAATTAAAAACAAATCGGTCCAATTCGGTATACTTTTAGTTTTTTCAACATGAAGATATATTAAATTTACGTTTTAGTTGTTCACAACGTTAGACTAAACTAGACAATGAGTTCAAAATAGAACGATTGATTTTGTGGTTACGTAGTTAGATTATGATTAAAAGAGTCTTTAAAAAATTTAAAACAAGTCGGTTCAATTAATCTAATATATTTTTAGTTTTTTCAGTATGAAGTTATATTGAACTTACGTTTCAATTGTTCACAACGTTAGACTAAACTAGACAATGAGCTTAAAATAGACTGATTGATTTTTTTGATTTAAATTCGTCACACATTAATTTTTTTATCTTATTATCATTTTTTTTATTTTACCGTGCCGGATAGTACGGGTATACCCTAGTATATATATATGGAAGGTGGTTTAATACTTGAAAATCTTGGAGAATGAGAGAGATTATTACATTACGTATAGTGTGAGTGAGTGAGTGAGGGTGCAGGTGCGAAACCTTTTTTTTATTTTTTATTTTTTTTAAGTATATAAAACATACTAATAAATTTAAACATCGACACTTTGAAAGAGGAATATAAAGGTAGAGCAAATTATGAAGAAGATATATAAAAGTACACTAAAGTTTAGGAGACGTGATCATATATATATATATATAAGTGCACTAAAATTTGAAGGGATATGAAGGACGTAACCCCAACTAAACCTCCACCCCCCCCCCCCCCCCCCCCCCCCCCCAACTCAAATCTAGTTTTGTGAGGAGGTGCCTAAAGAGAAAAAGGAAAAAAAAAAAAAAAAAGGAAGAAAACAAAATTACTTCCTCCGATCTCAAAATCACAATTTTTTATACTTTTTTAAAAAAAAAAAAATATTAAATTCTAACTAATTTACTTTGAAAAATATAACTAATTTTTTACTATAAAATTAATATATTTATTATGTCCTAAAAATAAGAATATTAATTAAAGATGTACCTAAAAAAACTGTGAAATTCTCATTAATTTTAACACAAATTGAAGGAAGTGAAGAGGTACTAACATCAAAATAAAAATGAGAGTTCTATTTTAGCTAGCCCTCGCAAAAGAATGCATCTATTGTCAAAGCAATTATATTTTTGTCAAATTAAAATATTACTTTTAGAAGTTGTATCATATGCTTCTAAAGTTGCACATTGCTTTAACAATAATATCATTTATCACAAAATCTATCAAAAGCTTTAATTTAAAAGTATGTGAAATAATGAAAATGTAACTCGATCAGTTGGAAAAAAAAAGTGGCTTTCCCACCCTCCCTTACAGTTCAATACTCAAGAACCCAAATTCCATTCTCCCTCTATCTCAAAGTCCATGTGTATGTATGTATATAGATACAAGTGCGGAGGCAATATGGGTCCGGGTGTGGGGGGCCATGGCCTCACCAGCATTTTTGAGTAATTTTGCTTGAGTCTTTGGATTCCTTTTGTATGGTATGGAAAGCTAGGGGGTTTTATGCAAATACGAGCATATTCAAGGTAGAAAATTGTATTTAGGTAACTTGGTTAGTGGCGAAGGGTGTAGATGTAATAAACTGTAAGAGTTCAGGGTGAGGATCGGTAATTAGGTTATTCTGGGTATTAATTTTGTATAAGCTTACCTTCCATTTCACTTGGTCCAGAGAGAGGATTTGTATACTCTTACTTTCTTTTTCTTCTTCTTCTTCCACAACTCCTTTTCTTCCTTATTTTTTCGTCATTGACAACTCCCTTTTTGCAAATACGTTAATATTGAGATTAATATATGTGTTTGTTGGTTAATGAAGTTGATTTAATATTGGCTTAGACAAAATTTGAATCTTATATAATAGGTTGAACATTGAGTTGATAAATATATTTTTACATATATATAATTAATTTTAGTATATCCCTTTTAACTTTTTAGAAACAGAACGAAGGAGTATTTTAGTAAAGTATCAGAAAGTTCCACTTTTCAAAATATTGGTTCAAGTTATACTCTGAATATCAATTCCACTCCGTTAAATATAAGTTCATTTGCTCTGAATTTGGCCCCTCCAGAAATCAATTTCTGACTCCGCCCCAGTGTGTATATATATATATACACGGCGGTTCCATATCCATCTATGTTGTTGTAGCCCATGGATATTTTACAAGTACTTTTGGTTTGGACATAGAGAAATAAATTAAACAAGCAAAAATATTTACATATAAAAATTTAATAAGTGGCCTTAATTTGTTGACTTGATTGTTGGTAGTGTAGAGTGGTATTCACGCGTCACTTAGTGTATGTGGTGGAATTTTTTTACTTTTTGGGCAAATCGTTGGATCAACTCATATGCTAGTAGTATAAATACAAACTAGAGAAGAGGTTACTCCATGCCTCAAATTCAACAAAGAAAGGAAATAATATATACAACACTTGCAACAAATTACCTTCACGCCTCTTCTCTTTTCTTCCCTTCTTTACACTAACAAACATACTTGTTTGTTTCAACTCTAGAGAGAGAGAGAGAGAGAGAGGTTTGTTGTGTTGTGCAAACTAATTAATTTGTTAACTACCTAGCTACCTAGCTAGCTAGGATTAGTTGATTAATTTCTCTCCTTTTCAAAAACAAATACTTGTTTAATTAGAGTGGTACAAAGGGCTAGAGAGAGGAGAGAGAGAGAGAGAGAGAATGGAAATGGAGAGAGGAGAAAGGGAGTTGTGCTACAACAACAACAACAAATTAGGAGATAATATTTGTGAAGAAGAAGAGAAAACATTTGACTGGAGAGGCAGACCCTCCAATCCTAGCAAGCATGGTGGCATGAGAGCTGCTTCTTTTGTCCTTGGTATGTGTACTCTCTCTCTCATTTAGTGAGGATGAATTTCATATCTATAATATTATATAAAAGTTACGATGGATTTTAATCGCCAATAAAATTATGTAATTAAATTGCTTATTTTATCATTGCAGTCGTTCGTTATAGTTTCATTCATACTACCATCCTCCTCATCCTCTCCTATCTCCTCTCTACAAATTTTTTTTTGACAATCTCTTTACATATGTTTTAAAATCTCCTTTTTAAACGATTGCAAGTGCGGGTAATAGTGCACGTACTAACTAATTTCCAAAAACAAATTAGCCTTACATCACTAGTGCTTGTTTGTAACAAGTTTTTTGTTTTTTCCTTTCAGAAATTTGGAAATTTACATATGAAATTTTTAGTTGTTGAGTAATAAAATTCTTCACGTGAATTATGTCCACGTAAACATAAATTCAACAACTTAAAATTTCTAAAGGGACAAGATACCTTTCCAAAATAAGATGTACTCTGACAATAGTCTCCTTTTCGAAAATCAAATATTTATCAAGTAATATTGATATTGATTTGTTCATGGGTGATTAAAAATAAATTAAATTAAATTTAAAATAATGTATGTAAATAAATATGTGCAGGGGTGCAAGCATTTGAGATAATGGGGATAGCAGCAGTGGGGAACAATCTAATAACATATGTGATAAATGAGATGCACTTTCCACTGTCAAAGTCAGCAAACATAGTGACAAATTTCATAGGCACAGTTTTCCTGCTGGCTCTCCTTGGAGGCTACCTCTCTGATTCTTATCTTGGTTGCTTTTGGACCATGCTCATCTTTGGCTTTGTTGAACTCTCTGTATGTATTATTCTTCTATATACTCTCTCTCTCTCTCTAAAATCTCTCTCAACCCATCAAAAATTGTTTCAAATTTTAATATTATTGGTATCTATAAATCAATTTTTTTAAAAGAAAATAGTTTTTTTAAATATTTAAAACTAAAATAATTTAGTTATTGAAATTTGGTATGCTACGTTAAGAAATAAGACTATTAATTTGAGACATAATTTTTTTTATTATTTTATGTGCGCACAAAATACACAATGTTTTCTATCCTATGATGTTATGAAGTGAATATAAATTTTGACAGTTTCTTTATATTTTTCCCAAAAAGTTAAGTAAAACTTTTTACACAAGTAGGGCAGTGCTTTAAGTACAAACAAGTAGTACTAAGTAGGCCTATTTTGTTCTTGTGATAGGCTGTAAAATCAGACACATCGTAATCAAAATATAATTCTACTGCGGGCCAGGTTATAAGTAATGTTTTGTAAATTTTGTAATTTGAGTGCGGAGAAGTTGTCTTTAATCAACCAGAGAGAAACCTAGTCCAATACAAAAATGGATTATTATGTCAATTAGTGATAAACTTAAACTAATTTCCATATATGGGTTTGTAATTTGTTTCACAATTAAACATAATTTAATTTCTCTATGTAAGAAAAAAAATAAAAATTTTATAAAGACATTCTTGAACTAATTAATTACTAACACTTGGTTTTATCTTATGACCAAATATTTACTAGGGTTTCATCTTACTATCAGTCCAAGCTCACATTCCCCAGCTAAAGCCACCCAAGTGCAACATGTTGACCAGTGGGGACCAATGTGAAGAAGCAAAGGGGTTCAAGTCCTTAATATTCTTTGTGGCTCTTTACTTGGTGGCTTTAGGGAGTGGGTGTGTCAAGCCCAACATGATAGCCCATGGTGCTGACCAGTTCAATAGAAATGAACCCAAGCAAGTAAAGAAGCTCTCCACTTACTTCAATGCTGCTTATTTTGCCTTCTCATTGGGTGAGCTTGTGGCCCTGACGATTCTGGTTTGGATCCAAACCCACTCGGGTATGGATATCGGGTTCGGAGTCTCAGCAGCTGCAATGGCACTTGGGTTGATATGCTTGGTTTGCGGTACTCTATTATACAGGAACAAGCCTCCTCAAGGAAGCATTTTGACGCCTATTGCTCAAGTAATTATTTATTATTAAAGCTCTTTTAACCTTCTTTTGTTTTTCTATTTATTGTGGGGCTGGGTGGGGCTGAGTTGAACCTACCGCATCTTATATAGGAGATTGAGGTTTTGGCCGCTAGGTCAAGGCCTCCTAAGCATATGTGTGTACATGTACATGATTATGGAGGCACCGAAAAAGTTGTTCGGTCACATACCAACTATATATTAAGTTAGAATATTTGTCGCTAAAAGTTGTCCCACGAATAATTCATAGCATATCTATATTTACATATGGCTTTGAAACGGACCAGCTCGTTCTTGGACTATCCTGGGATGGAGTTTTGTCGCTAAATTCAATTTGAGTGCATCTAGCACGCGTTGAAATATCAGTAGCTAAAGGCAGTCTGCGAAAGTAACCATTTTTTCTGAGAGATAGCCTAATATTCCCTGTGTTTCAAATTTGGCATCCATGTTTGACCATATATTTTTTTAAGCATATACTATTTTTACATGACCAATGATTAGGAATAAAATTTAATTTTATCAAGAGATTTTATACATTGATTATATCTTAAAAATGTAAATAGATTCTTAATTTGAGATAAAAGAATTATATACACATATTGGTGTGTCTGTGTATGTGTGGTGATGGTGGAAGGACCCAAAACTTCGTTTGCATTTGTAGTTTGATTTGTTTTGTCAATAGGGAGTCTTACTTATTAATTTACTTAACTGACTATTGAAATAATTAATTACTCTCTCCGTCCCACAAAGATAGACTCATTTTTTTTTCACATAAATTAAGAAACTTCATTTAATGTAATTAGAACCATAAATTTTTTACACATTTTTTCTATTATACCCTTATTTATTGTCCTATAATAAATACATTGGGTTAAAAGATGAACATACATTTTTTTTATCTTTCCTTTGGAGATAGGTATTTATTAGGTAAAATTAATTATTTTAGAGTTGATAACAATGTAATTAAATAAGGGTACATTAGGAAAAAAGAAATTTTAGTACATTCTTTAAAAGGCAAGTGACCTATAATTTATGACAGACAAAAAGAGAAAAGTGGACTATCTTTATGGGACGAAGGGAGTAATTCGTTTCTTTTAATGTTTTCATTTGGAAAACCATATATATATTTATTAAATGGCTGATTTGTCTAGAATTGGAATCTTTTATGATACTTAATTTAGTGTTCTTAACTGTTTGATTCTGCTAATTATGCATGCAATTTTGTTCCCATCTGAAGATTATAATAATTAAATAACAACAGTTGCGTTGATGAATAACATAAGAAATTTAATGCACTGAGTGGTCTTGGAAAAAGTTCATTATTATTGTGTCTTCTTGTGAAGGAACATTGCCACATGTTTACTAAATCATTTGGTTTTATTACTTAATGTCAATATTATTGAGTGAATTAAATAAAAGAGTACATATATATATATATATATGTATGTAGTGCAAACTGTTGTATATAGATCGTACTTTTAACGACAATTTTTTTTTGTTGGAAGGTCGGTCCATGTTAAATCTAAACCATATATATATAATATAAATCTGACAAAAGTACAACACTTATTTCTTGCTAATTATTTATCGATTATATTTGTCAGGTTTTTGTGGCTGCATTTTTAAAGAGAAAGCTAGTGTGTCCATCTAATGAACAAATGCTTAATGGAAACCAAAATAAGATGGGAAATGGTAATGGCACAACCTCCAATGATTTGGGTCACCTTCCAAATACCCAAAGGTTCAGGTAATTTTGTTTCCAACAAAAAATTTATCATATAAATCTTTTCATTTTTTATTTTAATTTATATATCAGTACACTATATATACATGACTAGTAGTCTATTACATGCATATATTAATCTACCAAAACTTTTTTTGTGGGGGTCTAAATCTTCCGCATTAAAAAAGTTGTATACATGTGGAACTTCTCATTATCAATCTAGGAAATTTAATAATAAGTAAATAAGTTTTATTTTTGACCCGTCAGCTTTGTTTATATGAAAATCAATATTTTTTTAAAACGTGAGAAAGTCATACACTCGCTCTTAATTTTAGACGGAGAGAGTCATTTTTACACAACACCCTTCTCCAAACTAATCATAATCAATCTATCTAGCTAACTATTTTCAATCCAAATTATCAGGTTCTTGGACAAGGCATGCATCAAAACTCAAGAATCCAACATCACCCCCAAAGAAAACCCATGGAAGCTATGCACAATAAGCCAAGTACAGCAAGTCAAAACCCTAATCTCAATAGTCCCAATATTTGCATGCACAATTATCTTCAACACCGTATTAGCCCAACTCCAGACATTCTCTGTCCAACAAGGAAGCTCAATGAACACCAAACTCACAAATAACTTCAACATTCCCCCAGCCTCTCTCCAAGCCATCCCTTACATTATCCTCATTTTTGTCGTCCCCATTTACGACACTTTCTTGGTTCCAATAGCCCGGCGGTTCACTGGCCACCCCTCGGGAATCGCACCATTGCACCGGATCGGGCTTGGCCTATTCACGGTAACATTCTCGATGGTTTTCGCAGCCCTAATGGAGAGAAAAAGGAGGGACATAGAGGTTAGTTCAGGCGAAAAAATCTCGATTTTTTGGATCACACCGCAATTCTTGATCTTTGGGGTGTCAGAGATGTTTACAGCCGTTGGATTGATCGAGTTCTTTTATAAGCAAGATTTGAAGGGGATGCAGTCGTTTTTAACCGCGATTACTTATTGTTCATACTCATTCGGGTTTTATTTAAGCTCGGTGTTGGTTTCATTGGTGAATAAGATTAGTTCAAGTTCATCAAGCAAGGGGTGGTTGAGTTATAATGACTTGAACAAAGATAGGTTGGATCTTTTCTATTGGGTTTTGGCTGTGTTGAGCTTCATTAATTTTGGGAATTATTTGTTTTGGGCTAAATGGTATGGTAAAAATGCATCAAATTATGGTGATCAAGAGCGACATGCCGACCGACGCATGGAAGAATTGCAGTATAACAGTTCCAATTTCAGCAGCGCCAAAATTGCCGGAGACGATAGTGTAGCCTGACACATCTATATATATATATATATGAAATTATGTATGGTTCTCTCAAAGTGTTATATTAAAGATAAGAGAAAAAAGGGTTATAAAAGAAGGCTATGTATGTATAGAAGATGCCATGTTAGTGGTACCTCTTAAGGGTGGTATCCAGTGAATTGTCTTTTAAATTTATGAAGTTTATTCTAAATGCAAATAAGCTTATTTTGGTTGTATTTTATTTTATCTTTCTAATTTTTGCTGTTGTAATGATTTTTTTTGTTTCTGAATTGCAAATAGATGTCATGCCGATGAGTAATGCTATGCATTTCAAATTATTTCAAGATGCATATTAAGAATCCCTCGTATCAATCCCTTATTAGTTACTAAAAATATAGAAACAAACTCGTAAGTAAAACAAACACTCATATTCTATTTTTCTGACGCACTTTTTGGACATCACAAAACGTTAATCAAACTATTGGAAAATGCAAAGCACTCCAGCACTGAGGTATTTGTCGTCAAATATATTTTATTTCACATTTTTCTTCGCTCTTTCTTTCTTTTTTCATTTTTTTTTTTTTTGAGTTCAATGAGGGGTGGGGGTGGGGATGGGGGAAGGAAAAATCGAACCACTGGCGCCCTAAGTGATATACCAAACACTCAACTATTTGGGTTAAAGCTCATATCTTATTTTGTATAATTGTTAAGAGGAAGAAAGAAAAGCAAGGGCCCAAGATCTCAAAGGAATTTAGGTATCTTTCCATTAACTAGATTCATTGAATTCTCCTTTACTGGTCCCCTTTACTACACATTAGTGTCATCGACTGATCATGGGAAAGAACTATTCACATCTCCTTTGGATGACACAAGAAAAAAAAGAAAGGAACAAGAATAATATGTATGGGTAATGGGGTAAAGTGGGATGGAGACAGGGCTAGGATTGAGAAATTATAGAAAGATAATATATATACATACACAGTCAGGATCAGGCATGAAATGGCCTTTAGTAACGAAATTTCATCGTTGAAAAATATTGTTAAAGATCGGTCCATACTAAATATCCTCCCTATATATATATAGATGTATAATACAAGTATTTTCACATTTTTGGATAGTGAGAATATGTTAGTCCTGACGTTTTGATAGTTCGTATACGAGAGTTACCATGACTAAAAGCCGTGACAGGTATAAATCAGAAATTTTCTTTTTTATTATTATAAAAGAATTCCAATAGAAATTACTCAAATTCTTGACTCTACCACTTAATGTCCACAGGGTGCGGTGGGGTGGTGTTTTACCTTCATAGGTAGCTAAGTATGGTGATGGGTGTTCATGGAATGGAACATAATGAAAGCCCCTATCAACTAAAGTCAAAAAAAGAAGTGATTGTGTGTTTGTAAAATCTACCAAGGAAAGTTGCCCCCATGTTGTTGTTCTTTTGTGAAATTGTTCATTTGACTTTACTAGGGGACATGTATGAGACATGTTGCAAAGTTTTGGAGCTAGGCCCCCACCCCTTCCCCTTTCAAAATCCCAAAATCACTAATAAGAGCAACGACCTAAAGAATTCTCATCACAATGTTGTCTAAAAGACCAGCGAAGTGTGGTCCCTCCTCCCTCCATGCATATAAGAAACAATACTTTTTGATGGCATCAAATGTCTATGTATCCTTCTAGTCATGAACTTGATGGATAGTGTTATATGCATATAGATATATAGGGAGGGTGTACTTACATTATTGGCATGAGGGAATACTATGTGCATTTTGAAATATTCTTTCATGAAAAGATTATGTATGACAAATGAAATTTGCTTGAAAATTTTGGCTTATTTTTCATTTTGGAATCAACACTAAACCCCCCCCCCCCCCCCCCCCCCCCCCCCACACACACACACACACCCCACCCTAACACCACCAAAAAAAATAAAAAATTATACTTATCTCGATATTTTCATAATCACTAGACTTTTATTCCTTGTTTTGGAGAATCTCAAAGAATTACATCGAAATAGGGGTAAATCAAAGAATCACTTTTGAAGAGTTTAAATATTGCTATCCTTTTTACATAATTCTTTAAGACACCCACAAATGCAGATGCCAAAGTGTAATGATTATGAAGCCGGGGAGGTAAATATAATATTGCATTTAAAATGGCACCCAAAAAAAGAATATGATTTTTGATAGTGGTTCTATTGCCCAAGAGCAATACACAACTGTAAAAGGCTAAAAGCATATTGTACAACTTTTTATGGCAATAATGTGCTCTAAGAAAGTCATAATTGCTTTAAGTATGGCATTCTTATTAACTAAAAGATTAGTTCTTTATAGCGTAGAAATATTGTTCCAAAGACTTCAAATAAAACAACTATTCATCATCTCTCTATCCCGCTCAAACCATTGCAACCTAAATCTCTCCAAACTCGTTATCCTTTTGTTTTCTCTACCACACCAGTCACGTCTCTCTATATATATCGACACTGCTACCAACATGGCTTCTTCACATTGTTGCATTTTCGCAACAAGGAAAAGTGTAACCCAAATTAATTTTTAGTCTCTAAGACGATTATTGCAAATATTTATATATGGTATGATTTAACATTTTCAAAAGTCTTTAATACTTGTATGAAGATATTCTTTCACTTGGTCTCTTTCACCCTTAATTCTTCCAGGAAAACTAAAATTATGTAGAAGTGAGTGTTTTTCAGTTAGGTGCATGTTAATTTCTGTTTAGGTTTAAAATTTAATGATAAATTTTAACATACTTATGGTTATGGCTTTGTTGTGACATAATTTAGGTCGAAATTTTGAAATGAAGGTAATTCTATAGAGAAATTTAGAAAAGTTACAGGAATTTGCAGTTTCGTTGTAGAATTTAGTTTGAGATTCTTTTGAGAGGGATAGCATGAAACGAAACAAATTCAACACGGAAACCTGAATCCCCATGCCCCTGTATCCCCAGAAAATGATGAGAAGGAAAGAAATTTGGCCCTTCAAGCAGATTTCTATGTCTACTTCTACATTATGAACCCCGGAAACCAAATCCACACTAATTAAATGAAATTCTTTACACGCTTGAAAAAGAAGGATAACTTCATCATTCTGTACAAATGTGCTTTGTTTCCCCCCTATCATCCGGGGTGTGTGGCAGATAAACAACTAAATTGGCACCCCCAAAACCAAACGTTTTAAAAATGGATTGAGGCTTACACCTAGAGGCCAGCGTTGAGGTGAGGCCAGAGAAAATAGCCTTGAAGATCAAGCATCACTGGGTGCGTGTATACGTACTATTAAATATGACTAGTAGTATACTACTATGTATATATGAATATATATCATACTTATCTGCTTTATTATTTTAGAAGCAGAAGTTGGAAAAAAAGGGCCACTAACTAAGCTGGAAACATTTCAGAAGCCGAAGATAAGAACAAAGAATGATCGGTAAAAGATACCATTAAATAAGTGTAATTAGAAATTAACAGGTATAGTTAGATTCATCCAAATCCTAAGTTATAATAAAATCCTAGCATCAGTGCTAATATTATAACATAATACAGAACAGGGGAAGAGGAGAATAATACCAATTTCAACTAATCTCTATTCATCGGTAGCATCAGCAGAGTTTGATCCACCTCCCTTGAGATGCAAGTGTTTTTCCCTCTTCTGAAACTCCGTCAAACCTTTCCCACTTCCCGTCACCCCTACTTTCCCAAATGGATCGTCTGGTGACTTGAATATACTTTCCCTCTTCCTCCCCGAGAAGAACCCAATCTGTTGAAAAAGGTAAAACCTCTTTTTAGATGCTCGTGAAATTAAAAACTCCTCCCGTCCCTAATTAAGAGTCTATGTTTGACTTTCACATATTTTAAGAATGCACTAATTTCATCACAACAATGGTTTACAACAAAACTTTTATCCGATCCTGAGTATTGGTACGTTGATTATGTCCTTAAAAGGAAAATGGACCCTCAATTAGGGACATCACCCAAAAAAAAAATTGCACTCTTAGTTTGGGACAGAGGGAGTGTACAGCCAGTAAGTAGTCTATAAGGGCCAGTGATTTTGCTGTTAAAGGGAACATGACTAACAAAGTCTACCACAAGTGCAAAAATGACTAAAAAAGCATAGGATACCTTCTTAGCCCGGCCTTTGGTGGTTTGGAATTGCTGCCAAGCATTCTGCCTCTTGTTCTGTGTCACCTCAAGTTGCTCCATCCTCATCTTTGACTTAAATGCATGTATCTTCTTACGTTTGGCCGCTTTCTGTAATTATATTTGGTTAAAAGATAATTAAGAATCTAGCATAGAAATATCAAGGACTGGAGGTTAAAGAAATCAAATTGACCCATCAAAAGTTAAAACAAGTATTAAAACAAGAATATTAAGCCATGATAATATTAAGTTTAGGAAGATGAGTATTAAAAATAAAGGATAACGAGATTAAGGAAGCTGAGAACAATCAATGGAAAGTTGGAAAGAATTAGCAAATAAATGCTTCTGATGAAAATGTGTTGGAAAATGATTGAAAACACTACTAAATTTATGAGAAGCTGGAAAAAGAGCCTGCTCTGGTGAGATGGTCTATTACATTTTCTGTTTCTCCATGGAATCAAATCCTTGGGGCGATGGGTATGAAAAGCTTTCCTTGGAAAAAGAGAAAAAATTAAGAACATCCTACCAAATCACTCATCTATTTTTCCAACTTCTCATAAATTTAGTATTGTTTTCTCAACCCTTTTATCAAACAGAACAACTTAGTTGTCTGAGAAATAGAAAAAAGAGATGAGTGATTTGGAGGGATGTTCTCCATCCTTTTTCTCTTTTTTCATGGAACATTTGAGAAAGTAATAGAAAATCTCACCAAATCACTCGTCTCTTTTTCCAACTTTTCATAAATTTAGTAGTGATTTCCACCATTTTCAACTTCTTTTTATCAGATACCCAAAGATACAATATTTTCCCATGATTAGGTTGCCATAACAGAAACTACAAAACTGGACTTGGAATTAAAACAAAAAAAGAAATTGACACCCCAAATCGGAGAAATTGATGAAAGCTCACTCTTAATTTTCTCAGAGGTCAAAGCCTATCATCATCAACCACATTTCATCGCAACAATTGGCTCCTGGAATTTAAACCATGGTTATATTTGGCAACCAAATTTACCAACCCCCCAGCACAGGTGGGGGTGGTCATCATTATACCAACGTATGATTTCATTTGACAAATACCAAGCTGAAAATAGATGATTGCTTTGTTTAAAAAAAAAAAAAACGTGTATGTATATGCCAGTTAAAAATGACAAGAATATGTAGGTAAAATGTACCACATCTTCGAGGTCAGCAGGTTCAATACGAAGCTTCACCGGTAAACTACGTGAGTGGAAATCAGAGTCAGCAGCAGCAGCTTTTGCAATCTTACGTTTAAGAGCTTGCCTAGTAGCCTCGGCTTCCTTTTCAGCCTCCAGAAGAGCATCAACGGCACCTTCTCTTATTGGCCTAACATTAGCAGGATCAACCTAGAAATAGTGATAGACAGTGACATTTATGACATTTACAAACAAATAAACAAAGGAAAAAATAACAAACTGCAAATTAAAATGCATAAGCAAGGGCAGTTAGAGCAAAAGGTGAAAAATTGTTTTCACTTGTGCAGCATTAAACTTTGTTCACTATATTGTTTAAAACCACATAACTATTGTTTGTTATTATTTGAAATTTTACACAAATAAAAAATATACCAGAAATAGGAGAAAACACTTTTCAGTTCTCACCAGTTCATTTTCACCTAGTTTTGCAACCTACCTTCTTTCTCAAATATACGATCAGAAGAAAATTACACTTCAACCTATCTAAGTAGCACTAAAAGTTTTTAAATTTCAGCTTAAGTAGATTTATGAGCTTAACATGCCGAGGATAAAGCTCAGACCGTTGGTAATGCAACAACACATGCAGGAAGAGCTTGAGATCAGGTCTGCTAAGTAATTAGTCATGCAAGCCTGAGTATCTCAAGAGTTAAATCCTATTAACTCGACATAATTTAGTCCTATAGTAATGATGGAGTTAATTGAACTCTTCCAATGTCTATCATGTCCAAGATATTATACTATTATAGGGTGGATATTGGCTTTCTTTTTTTAATCTTAGAATCCTAGTTCGCTTGAAACAATGATACTTCTTATACTAGTGATGTTATAAATGGAAATATAAATAATATTTAGCATATCCTCCTCTATGTAATAATGATACTTCTTATACTAGTGATGTTGTAAATGGAAATATAAATAATATTTAACATATCCTCCTCTTTGTATCCATATGACCATATCCTATTTTTATGATTAAACAAAGTCATGTCCCCGTACTCGTAGTGCATCAAAGAGAGATTATGCATGACTCAAGAGTGCTGCAACATGAATCATACCTCTTCCTTATTGCCCCATCCATCGTAATGCACAAAATACCCATTTGGTGTATGTGCCTCAATAGTAGCATTGTACCTGAACGCTCAACTAAATCAAATATAGAAAAGAAAAGCATGGGCAAAAAAATGAAAAGGGAAAAAACAATTGAGAAAATGAATATCTCCACTAAAATAACGTACCATTCTCCATCGTCGCTCCAAACAGCTTGAACTTTAGTGCCAACAGGAAGCTTGTCAGAATAATCAGACATTATGCTTGATTCCTGATTGGTAACATGAGTAAAAAATGAGAGAGAAAGAGAGAGAGGCAGGTTCCTCATTTATATGTTAGGTATTTCTACTATAAATAAAAAGGGAAAAGGAAAATCTGCCCAAACTCAAAAGTGCAATTCTACATTACCCTCAACTTCCTTGCCAAGGAAGGTTTAGGAAACAGGAAAAGAAAGAAACAAAATGTTATTAGTACTTCCACCAAAAGTTGTTGAAGCACCACAACCTCTAAATGAGATGCAAGTGTCGAAACGGGATTGATATAAAAGAACTACAGATCTAACGGATTAATATTATTTCTATTATTTGCATAAGGTACCTTAATGACCCTCAATTTTTTAAATTTTTTTTTACAATGACCTCAAATTGAATTGCTGAGAAAAGTATCAAATTGATGAATCCAAATTAAAATGCCAAAAACTGACTATTCAATAACACGCGGAGCCAACGAGCAGTGTTCTAAAAATAAGGCCTAGGTGGCGCCTAGTGTTGTAAGTGCTACTTATGTAGATATGTGGCTAGTCTAGTATTATTGTATATTATAGGGACCATTCTGTAATTATCAATATTCTTTGTTATATAAATAGAATGAGATGGGAACTAGGTCAAGACTAGTTCACCAAATCCTACAACATTGTTCTCCCTTTCTTCTCTCTATACTCTAACATGGTATCAGAGGCTTAGAGGAAAGTAATCCTTCCACAAAGTTAATACTTTCACGACTACGCGGATCCAGTTCGTGTTTCAATCTGTTTTTCTGCGATTTCGCCCTAGTTCGTGCTTCACCTCAGTTCGTGCTTCTAGATCTGGTATGCGTACTATCTGACTTGTGTAAGTCTTAATCTTTTGGGGTGTGTGTACACCTGTGTTTGTTTGTTGGTGAAGTATTCATCAGTAGGTATTTGAAAAGTGTTTCTCTATAGTAGTTGGTTGTTGCTTGACTTGTGTCAACGTAAGCCCTCTAGCTGTTTGATAGAATGCCTGAATCAAATATGTCTGAGGAAACCCTAAGCTCTTTGAGTCAAGTGACTACGAAATTTAGGGGTCCAACCGAATTCAACCCTGGGCATTGCATCACCACAGTTAAGTTGAACGATCATAACTACCTTGAATGGTCTCAATCTGCCTTGATTAGTCTGACAGGTCAAAGAGTGATTGATCATGTTAAAGGAACTGTTACCATTCCTGCCGAGGGAGATCCCAAACGTGCCGAGTGGCGGGGTGACAATGCCTATGTCAAAGGATTGATTCTCAGATTGATGGAGCCGGAGATAAGCAGGGGGTTCCTATTTGCTGAAACTGTGAAGAAATTGTGGGATGCTATTAAAGATACATATTCATCTGCTGGAAACTTTTCTAGGCTATATGAGCTTCAACAGGAAATTGCCCACTTTAAGCAAGAAAATCAGTCCCTCTCTGCATACTACCAGGCCTTACGGGCTAAATGGGACGAGTCTGATCATTACAAGGACTTCTTTCCTACAAACACAGCCGATGCTAAAGCGTTTAAAGCCTTTGTGGAGAGGACCAGAATTTTTCAGTTCTTGGGAGGACTGAATCCTCAATATGAAAATGCTCGAGTACAAGTGTTGGGTCGATATCCAGTTCCGACTACTATTAAAGAGGTATTTAACTACATCTAAAGTGAAGAAAGCAGGAGGAAGGCCATGAACCCTAGGGTAAAAGTTGCTACACCATTCTCAGAAAGGGTTGCTCTTGTCTCACAAAGGGGGCGATTCGATGATAAAAGCCACCTAGTGTGTACTCATTGTGAACGTCCACGCCACACTAAGGAAACTTGCTGGAATTTGCATCCACATCTCTGTCCGGCTAATTTTGACAAGAAACAAGTGGCTGGAAAATCCAAGCAAGCTTCTTCTCGTCCTCCACCTAAGGCCAATAATGCTTCTGCCACTACTGTTGATGCTCCTGGCCTCCCACCTGGAATAGATATGGAGCAGATATGCCGAATGGTTGCAGCTGCATACCAGAACGCTTCCGCATCTTCTTCAGCATCACAACCAGTCCAGTCAGGTACTAATCCCTCGGCACATCATGCTTCCACATCTTCTGATGGAAGAACCTGGATTATTGATTCAGGTGCTAGCGATCATATGACTGGTATGGCTTCTGATTTCTCCTCATACACTTTATACTCGGGTAGGGAAAAAATTACTCTTGCAGATGGCTCTTTATCCTCCATTGCGGGGAAAGGAAACGTTCATATCTCAGATAATCTTACATTATCCTCTGCTCTTCATGTTCCCAACCTTAGCACACCTCTTTTGTCTGTTAGTTCCATTACAAAAGATTTGAATTGTAGTGTGACCTTCTTTCCTCTCATTGTGTCTTTCAGGACTTGAAGACGAAGAAGACGATTGGAAGTGGGCGTGAAGACAATGGATTGTATTTGATGGATTCTCGGGTCAAAGCCGTTTTTGGTGCTACCAAGTCTAGTGTAGCAAATAGTGGTGTCAATAAAGATCTGTTAATGCGATGGCATAATAGATTAGGTCATATTCCTGTTTCCGTTTTAAAGCATGTGCTTCCTCAGTTTTCTAGTGTAGGTTTTTTTGAGTTAAATTGTGAACCGTGTGTTCTTGCAAAACATTATCGTGTATCTTATCCTATTAGTATTAATAAAAGTACTGCCCCTTTGCAACTTGTTCATGCAGACGTGTGGGGTCCCGAAAAAACTACTTCCTTACTTGGTTTTCGATATTTTATTGTGTTTGTTGATGACTTTAGTCGCTATACGTGGCTATATCTTCTAAAAACAAAGGATGAAGTACAGTCAGTCTTTCAGGTGTTTCATAAAATGGTGTGTACTCAGTTTGATCGTCCTTTAAAAGTTCTTCGATCTGATAATGGGGGGGAATTTATGTCTAATAGCCTTGCCACCTTTTTTTATGATCATGGGATACTTCATCAAACCTCGTGTGCTGATACCCCACAACAAAACGGGGTAGCTGAGAGAAAGCACCGTCATATTATAGAAGTGAGTCGTTCCCTTCTTATTGGTATGGGGGTCCCAAAATCGTATTGGGCTGATGCTGTCCTAACAGCTACTTTTCTTGTCAATCGAATGCCATCTAAGGTTCTTAACCTTGAGTTTCCCACCTCTGTTTTGTATGGTCATACATCGGTCTTCCCTATCCCTCCAAAAGTATTTGGTTGTATTTGTTATGTTCATATCCACCATAGAAAAGACAAAATGGATCCGAAAGCAATCCCTTGCATTTTCCTCGGGTATTCAGCTACTCAAAAGGGCTATCGTTGCTATGATCCTGGTTCTCGTCGTCGTTTTGTCTCTCGGGATGTCACCTTCTTTGAATCAATTCCGTACTTCACCACTACCAGGTATTCTCTACAGGGGGAGAGTGCTGATTTACAGGAAATTCCATTGCCTGTTCCTGTTACAGGTGTAGAGACGCCTGTTACTGTTCCGTCTGTCACCGTTTCTCCTCAGGGGGAGAGCTGCCTTATTACTGTTCCCACTCCTCAAATGGAGCATCAGCCTCTAAAAGTATACACGAGACGAGAAAAACAATCTATTGTCTCTCCCCACGACCAAGAAGTATCCTCTTCTCCAGGTAATCCCTCTCTTGATCTTGATGTTCCTATTGCCATTCGTAAAGGAACACGTACTTGCGCTAAATATCCTATATCCCACTTTGTATCGTATGACAAATTATCACATTCCTATCAAGCTTTTACGTCATCTGTTTCCTCTGTATCTGTCCCTTCTAAAGTTTCAGATGCCCTTAAACAAACTCAGTGGAAAGAAGCAATGCTTGAGGAAATGAAAGCTCTTGAAAAGAATGGTACTTGGGATATTGTTCAGTTGCCAAAAGAAAAAAAAACCAGTTGGCTGCAAATGGGTATATACGATGAAGTATCGAGCTGATGGGACAATTGAGAGGTACAAAGCCCGTTTAGTTGCAAAAGGTTATACTCAGACTCATGGAATTGATTACCAGGAGACATTTGCGCCTGTTGCAAAAATGAACTCCATACGTGTTCTCATTTCATTGGCAGCAAATTTATCTTGGCCGTTATTTAAGCTTGATGTGAAGAATGCTTTCCTTCATGGGATTTGCATGAAGAGGTGTATATGACCATGCCTCCGGGAATTAAACTTGCCGATGATCAGAATTTGGTGTGCAAGCTAAAAAAGGCTCTATATGGGCTTAAGCAATCGCCTCGAGCCTGGTTTGAAAGGTTCAGTTCAGCCATGAAAAGGGGAGAATACAAACAGAGTCAAGCAGATCATACTCTCTTTGTCAAAAGGTGCAATGATCGAACTACAGCTCTTATTGTGTATGTGGATGATATTGTGGTCACGGGAGATGATCCGGAAGAAATATATCGGTTGAAGAAATTCTTGGGCACAGAATTCGAGACTAAGGATCTCGGATCTCTGAGATACTTTCTTGGCATTGAGGTGTGCAGATCTAAGAGAGGAGTGTTTATCTCTCAAAGAAAGTATGTTATTGACATGTTAACCGAAACAGGCAAGCTCGGTGCTAAACCTGCAAAGACTCCGATTAACCAAAATCACAAGCTTAATGAGGAGGATGGTGAGCTATTAGAAGATATTGGGAGATTTCAGCGATTAGTGGGGAGATTGATATATCTCTCACTTACACGGCCAGATATTTCATATGTTGTCAGTGTAATTAGTCAGTTTATGCATGCTCCCCGTTCCCCTCACCTTGAGGCAGCATATCAAATCTTGTGTTATCTTAAGGGTTCTCCTGGGAAGGGAATTCTATTTGGTTGCCATGGTCATTTGCGGGTTGAAGCCTACACCGATGCTGATTGGGCAGGGTCAGTTATAGACAGGTGATCTACATCGGGGTATTGTACCTTTGTTGGTGGGAATCTTGTGTCTTGGCGTAGCAAGAAACAGTCGGTAGTCGCCAGATCTAGTGCCAAGGCTGAGTTCAAATCTATGGCACTTGGAGTTTGTGAGTTAATGTGGTTACGAACTATGCTCGCCGAGTTGGGGCACCCAGTGCATGAGCCAATGAGCTTATATTGTGACAACAAGGCGGCAATCAGTATCGCCCACAATCCAGTCCAACACGATAGGACAAAGCATGTTGAAGTCGACCGACACTTTATCAAAGAAAAAATTAACATTGGATTGATTTGTACTCCTTACGTTAATACTCGTAACCAGTTAGCTGATGTGTTAACCAAGGGGGTGAACAAGGTTTCTTTACAAACTATATTAGGCAGCTGGGTATGTTAGATATTTTCGTACCAGCTTGAGGGGGAGTGTTGTAAGTGCTACTTACGTAGATATGTGGCTAGTCTAGTATTATTGTATATTATAGGGACCATTCTGTAATTATCAATACTCTTTGTTATATAAATAGAATGAGATGGGAACTAGGTCAAGACTAGTTCACCAAATCCTACAACATTGTTCTCCCTTTCTTCTCTCTATACTCTAACACCTAGGCGGAAATCGTTGCCTCCCCGCCTGGCCTAGGGCTAATCCTTTGTGTTTAGGCGCCGATTAGGTAGGCTAGGCGCCGATTTTTCCCTCTTTTTTTTTCTTTTTTTTTTCCTTCAAAACAACATAGTTTCTTGTAAAAAAAACACATTTATTAGCTAGCTCTTTTAGTCGACCTAATTCCGTTCTCCTCATCCTCCTCATCTCAGTCTCCTGTCTCCATCTCCTCCTCTCCTTTTCGGCTGTATTTTGGGATGTTCACTTGGGTTTGATTGTTTGAACTTGTTTATTTTGTTTTTGGAATGCATGTTTTATTGGAATATTAATGTTAGTTTGAAAGGTATATTATATTTTGTTAGTATTATCATATTATATTATTTAAAATAATATTTTTAATAAAAAATCATTTGACCGATTAATTCCCTAGGCGCTAGGCCCCCCCTCGTCGACCTAAGAACGCCTAGCGATTTTTAGAACATTGCCAACGAGTGTTCAGGGGGATAAATAACGGCCAAATCACCTTCTCGTCAGAACCAATCTTCCTAGTTTAACTTAAACCTTTCCTTCACAACGCATAAAGCAATTTTATTTTTTTTTTATCAAAAACAAAGCTTATATATTGATTGAAAAAATCAGATACAAGCAAAGGTGCTGGATGCGGATGAGAAATCCACTACCAAGCACACCAGAAAATAAAACAAAAAGGAACAACTCCATCCTCGATCACAAAACAAACAAAAAGAACCCTACTACAAATCAAAACTGATCCCATGCCCAAAAAAAAAGCAGTACCCCCTAACAACAACAATCATACTCCTAAGCACTAGGCAAACCTCTAAGGCCTAAATAAGGCTACTGCATAGCCAAGCCCCAATCCCTAGCAATCTCTGATATAGTCCAGATTCCAAAATTCTTCGAAGAAAATGCCCAAAGTGAAGCCAGGTTCTTGATTCTGTCCCAAGTCTTTTCTAATTCTTCTTCAGTTTCTTCAAAAATTCTCTTATTTCTCTCTCTCCAAACACACCACATCACAGCCATGCAACTGCACCTCCATAATGTTTTGCTTTTCTTTTTGTCACCTATGAAGAACCACTTGATGGTAAGTAATTCATACCAAGAATCCGGAAATACTGCAATCAAGTCGAATTCCTTTAGGACCTTGTTCCAGATTTCTTGAGCAAAAGAGCAGTGTAATAACAAATGATCAATGTTCTCTCTGTCCCGCTTGCACAACACACACCATGAAGGAGATAGATGCATAAAAGGCCTTCTGAATTGAATTAAATCCGCTGTGTTGACTTTCTTTAATGCAACTAACCATGCCAAAACACGAACTTTAGGAGGAATGCCTGATTTCCAAATCATATCCGCTGGAGCAAAGATATAACCTGCATCAGATTTAGTAAGAATTTTAAAAAAAGACTTCACTGAGAACATTCCATTTCTATATCCTCCCCAAACTCTACTATCATCTTCATCACTAGCCACTTCAACACCATGTAACCTTCCCAACAGAGCCCTATATTCCTCCTCCTCCGATTCTGTAACATTTATTCGCAGTATCACATTCCATGAATGATATTGGGTAGAATCCCAAGAAAGATTATCAGCAAACATAGCCCTCGGATTCTGCACTACTCTGAACAGACCCAGGAATTGATCCTTTAAACCTATATCACCAACCCATCTATCCAACCAGAATTTTGTTCTTGACCCATTGCTAACTCGATAATTCACATTAGCCAAGAAGGTCTCCAACCCATTTGCAATCACCTTCCAAGGGTTTCTGAAAGTACCTCTACTTGCTTTATTCGCATCCCAGCCATTCTTGAGGACTCCGTATTTGCTTCTGATAATACGGTGCCCAAAAGCACTATGTTCATTTGGAAATCTCCAAAGCCATTTACCAAGCAATGCTTCGTTCCTCTTGATCAAATTGCCAATGCCAAGCCCTCCCATCTCTTTGCATTTGGACACCGTTTCCCAATCAACTAAATGATTTGTTTTCCCTTTATCCATTCCTTCCCATAAAAAGCATCTCATTAATTTTTCAATCGTCTTAGCTACTAAAACCAGGATCTTGAACAATGAAAGAAAGTATGTAGGTATACTATCAAGAACTGATTGAATGAGTGTCAACTTCCCCCCTTTAGATAAACATCCCTTGAACCACCCTTTGAGCCTTTTAGTAACCTTTTCTATCACCGGATTCCAAAAATTTACTTTCCTTGGATTGTCACCCAAAGGAAGTCCTAAATAAGACATTGGCCAGCTACCAACTACACACCCAATTCTCTCAGCAAGGGCCCCCATCTCACCGTCACCTACATTAATTCCCACGACTTCCGTCTTAGACAAATTGATTTTCAATCCTGACGCATACCCAAAGATATCAAGGATTCCCATTAAGTTACTAATTTTGTGTTCATCATTTGAGAGGAAAAAAATCGTATCATCAGCAAATTGAAGATGAGACAAACTTACACACTCCCTACCAATTGAAAACCCTTCAATAAGCCCTCTTGTTTTCGCCCTTTCCACCAACAGATTGAGCACATCCGCAACTATAACAAATAAGAAAAGTGATAACGGATCACCTTGTCGTAACCCTCTCGAAGCTTTGAAATTCCCTCTTGGTTTCCCATTCATCATTACTGAAAAATTCACCGTCGACAAACACCCTTTGATCCATTTCCTCCATTTCTCTCCGAAACCCTTACGTTCAAGAACATGGTCCACAAAATCCCACTCTATGTGATCGTATGCCTTCTCGAAATCGATCTTCAAAACGACTCCTTTCTTCTTCATCTCCCTATCTTCTTCCACTCCTTCATTAGCGATGAGTGCCAAATCAAGTATTTGCCTATCCTTAACAAACGCACTTTGAGCCATGCCAACAGTCTCGCACAACACCTCACGTAACCTCAAGGATAAAACCTTAGCTAAGATCTTGTAAAGGCTAGTGACAAGACTAATAGGCCGATAGTCTTTGAGCTTGAATGATGCTATCTTCTTCGGGATTAAGCAAATGTAAGTAGAATTTGTACAAGCGTTGACCACTCCCTTCTTGAAAAACTCATTCATCACCTTCATAATATCCTCCTTTAAAACTGTCCAACACTTCTTGAAAACTTCCATTGTGTACCCATCCGGCCCCGGAGCTTTGCTACCTTCACATGAATCAATTGCCGCTTTCACCTCATCCTCTACAAAAGGCCTCTCCAACCAAACCTTGCTCTCGGATCTAATGGGGTTCCAATTTAACCCCTCAAATCCCACATGCGTTCTTTGCTTCTTTGTGTACAACCGCTTAAAAAAATTCACCAACTCACTCTCAATTTCTTGCTCTGTACTTACCACCGACCCATCCTCTCTCTCAAGCTTGCTTATAAACTTATTGGCCTTCTTTTGATTGACAATCCTATGGAAGAGCTTCGAGTTCGCATCCCATTCAATTGCACCTTTTATTCTAGCTTTTTGGTTCCATGATATCTCCTCCTTCACTAACAGACTCTCAAACTCCAATTTCAATTGGTTTCTTTCTGCTTTTTTGTCAACCCCAATGCTTCCCCTAGCCTCTTCCTCGTCAATTTCCTTGATGCGCTTCGACAATTGTTCCTTTTTTATTCTGACATCCCCAAACACTTCTAGATTCCATCTCCTGATCCTGAATTTGGTTTGTTCCAATCTTTTCATGAACTTGTAGCCTTCCCACCCATCTAGCTGGCTCTCCTTCCACCCCTCACTAAACATTCCCATGAAATCTGCATTGCTTAGCCACATATTCTCGAATCTAAACGGCGAAGGACCCCACCTAAAAGGAGTCGTATCCAACAATAGAGGAAAATGATCCGATGCAACCGCATCAAAACTTCCTGCCTAGCAATTGTCAACTCCTCCCACCCTCCTGAAAAAAGAAATCTATCCAATCTTGAGTGTATCCTCCCATTTGACCAAGTAAAATCTGCGTTGCTAATATTCGGATCTGCTAGTTCCGCATCTCGGATAAATGAATCAAATTTGCGCATACTCTTAGTCCATCTCCCAATCACTCCACCTTTTTTCTCCGACGGAAATCTGATTGTGTTAAAATCGCCCCCTAAGCACCATTTATCGCCGCACAAACCGGATAAATCCGCCAACTCCTCCCAAAATTCCTTCCTATCTCTGTATCTACATGGCCCGTAAATACCTAAGCAATGGCTTAGGATACATTTATGGTCCGTTTGGTTCGGTTACGAACAGAATTTAGGTTCCAGGAATACTCCTCTCCTAGCATTTGAGAGTCCTTGCCAATGTTTGGTTAAGACTAGAACTCTCCTCTTCCCATATTAAGAATAAATTGCATATTATTAATTATATATATATAATTTGATTATAATTAGTTACCACGTTATAATATATTATTAAATGTCACTTTCTACAGTGCAAAAAGAAAACATTTAATCTTTTGTTGAAAATAGAGGCAACTTTGTCACAAAAAAAAAATAGGAAAGGATTCCCAGGAATCCTCTTAGCTTTCTCCCAACTAAACATGGGAATATTTGTGCGGAATTCTCCTTTCCTGAAAATCTTGGATTCCTTTCCAAAACTTCAACAAAACGTTGGATTCTTGAATGAACGGGAATTTAGGATTTAAGGAACAATGCAAAGAATAAACGGAACCTTAGACTCGACTTACGATAATATTATGCTGAGAGGTCCTTTCAGAATTCTGCAGACCAGGAGAAACATCAGCAATTCTCCCAACATCAAAACCAGATTGCTTATTATGCTTTGCAGTAGCCAGAAGTTCTTCGGTCAAAGCAATCACCTGCAGTTCCAAAAACATTTCATTTAGCCAAGTCCATATTAATTCGACAAGTCTTTGTAGTACACAGACCAAACTGACGTTGATTTCGGACTTAGAATCATAGTGTCAATGTCTGAAATCAGGAGAGAGGAAGACTGGCCATCATGATAGAAAGTACACCTGCACAAAATTGAAGGTAAAAGTGATGGGCATCTTTAGAAAGTTTCTAGATCCAATAATTTTTCAAATTCATCATAAAATATTCCTCACCTTCTGATTTCTGAACCAAAAGAAATAATTATATAAACAATTCTTTATAAATTAGCAATTAAATCATGTTCTTGCTTGAGAACGACATAATTATGAAACAGACAGAGAGACTGCAATGAAGAATTAGACAATCAAATAATAACCCAGACCAGATCTGGTAATCTCTCATATCCAATGGTGGCCGAATCTGTTTCTTCAAAACAAATATTCAGATATAGAGTCCACATTATGAAAACTAGGAGCTTGTTACTACATAATTTGACTGATGAAACTAAATGAAGTTCTGGAACAAATTACATATTTATAAAATATAAAAAGAAACGAGAACCCACTGAAGAAAGATCACCTCTGCCAGTTCCTTTTCCATATCTGCATATTCAGAGTTCCTGGGGTCATCATCCAAAAGCTTTCTAACCTGATCCATACTCAAGGAAGAAGTCATTGTAAGCAAGAGTATACATAAAGAGAAAAATGTTTATTAGAAGACCCAAACCTGGAAAAGCTTACAAGGCAGAAAAACAGACTACAGAAAAAATAAAATATTCAATTACAAGACTAAGAGTCTAAGAACTAGTAAAAATTATAGAAGGGAGTCAATTAAGATAACAACCACCAAAAACTCTTACATGCTACGTTCTAGAACTACTCTTTAATGTGTAAAAATATGGATCAGATAATACAGATGCATATAGTTACCCAAAACAGCTAACATGAACGCATAGCCAGTCAACTCACTCAGTCCAAAAACAAGAAAGAACAAACTTCCTAATTACATATCTAGCACCCTTTTACTCCCCAGTTGCAAGAAAGTACATTAAATTAAGTACCCATTACTGTAAGTCAATTGCAGTAAGGAATAAACCAATTCACATGTTAATAGGAATGCAACTCGAGTTGACCAAACAAAAGACTAATCCATAGTATCAGGCTTGGACAGCATTTTTCAAACATCAGATCAGGCATGGGCTTAAAATCATCAGCCTAGCCTGAATTGAACTTGGGCATAGCTCACCCTTGCATTAACTATCACCAACTATGCGTGGCTGTGGCACTGCGTGTTTTTAGGGAACTGTATGTGCCTAGGACACAATTCAAATTTGTCTATATCAAACTATTTGTAAGCATGTTCATTTTGTTAAAATAACATAGTATACTTGTCTAAAATACTTTTTATGTTACGAATCGACACTGGGTTATTTTAATTATCACGAACAATTCAATTTCAGAGATATACTCAACCTTTCTTTATTCTACAATGGATGCATAAAACTATCTAGAATCTACAATCTTGCAAGGAATAATAGGATAATCCAGCCAATGAAGTGATAGATACAATTAGAGGAAAATTAAGACCGACATGTTAACAGCTGAATTATGTATAAGAGTAAAACAAACCCTAGATTGTAAAAGCGTTACCCAAGCAATTAAAACAAGTACTCGAAAAATGCAAATAATAATATTAATAGCTAAGAAATAATCAAATAAGAGGAAAGAAAACACATAGAAATCGGCTTAAACAAAAATTCGCAACGGTTTCTTTAAAAACCTAAAAGCATACATTTTATTTTGGTGCAACCTAAAAGCATACATTGAGTGTTAGTTTGGTTCGAGTTTTTGTCCGTTCTTAATTCATATCAAGAGGTTGAATAATAAGTTGATGAGACTCAAATTTTTCATGTTAAATTATCATTTTGAACTTCAGGAACGAACAAAAACGCGAAACCAAACGAGTGCTGAATATAGAAATATATGTGTGTATATAAATATACCTGTTGAAGCTGGTGTTTATAAGTAGAAAGATTTGAAGCGAGTTCTTCTATGCTGAGCTCGTCGTTGCCTCCTTGCATATTTCTCTTCTTTCTTTTTTGTTCTCATTGAATTGAATTTGGCTCGGTATATTCTTAGGGTTAAAATTTGATGATGTTGAATTGTTGATGATGAGAATTATAGAGCAACAACGCGAATTAGGATTAATTCTGCGGAGAGGGTGGAACTGAACGAATGGCAGAGACAGAATTAAGATTAATTCTGTTGAATTGTTGATGATGAGAATTTAAGAGAAGGGGAGTTCTATATTTTTGATTTAACGACTAGAGTTAATTACACGTAACACCTTCAAGTTTACCTCGAATTACCCATTTAAACATTTAAAATGAAGTTTTAAATAGTTATTTATTTTTCCCAAAGGTTCATTCTCACGGGTTTCCAAGCTAACTTTCGCCCTTAATCTGTGTGTAGTTCGTGCTTGCTATTGGTCACATTAGATTTTTTGCTATTGAAATTTAACCTAAGGAATTCGCAGTCGAACTCAACGTAACTCAAAGTAGACAAACCACTAAACCATCTCATAAAACCATAAAATTTCAACCGATATTCACTTTTTCCCAATTTTGAATGCCCTGGTAAAAAAAAAAAAAAAGTGTTAGTACTTAACTATTTTTTGGAAGTTAAAAAATCTTGTTTGATTTATAGAAAAGTTATTGCATTAATATTTCATTCATCTCATAAAGAGTCCAAATTTATTTTTAGCTCCTGTTTGGTACAAAATTTAAAAACACTTTCTAAGTTTTTTTTTTAAATATCTTGTTTTGGTACTCGTTTTGAAAACCAAATTTAAAATCTCATTTTACAGCTCCCAAAACCAAATTCACTTTACTTTTTCTCTCATAAAATTTTTAAAAAATTTAAAACACCAAAACTTTAAATCCAAAAATCAAAATTAGATACTATATATATATATGAAACCTACTCATCGAGATCTATAAAATAAGATCCATTGTGACTATTTTATAAGTTTTTTTTCATGAGTTTTAACTTTCTCTCATTAGTTTTTTCCTCATTCACCAGTTTTAGTTTTTTGTACCAAATACAAATCGAATTTAAAGCCTTCTTTTAAAAACTCAACTTCAAAATATGAATAAATTTTAACTCAAAATCTCCTACCAAACGAGCCCTTAAGGTTTTACTTAGTTTTAGATGTGAAATAGTTGATTATGCTTTTATAAAACCCTGATGGAATGGGTGTTCTAATTACATACAACAACCATTTCGTTAGGACTTTTAACAGGATAGCCAAAATTTGTCAAAAGTGAACTCTGTTGAAACTTTATAATTTTATGAGTGCTTTTTGAAAATTCGTGTTTAAAAGTGTAACTTGCTCTAATTACTAAAACCCCTCCGATAACTCCCAAATCAAGACTCAAAAGTAGGGATGAAACTAGGAATTAGTCTGAAAGTATATATATATATATATATATATATATATATATTGGCGTATTGTTGGTGCTAAAAAAAAAACAAATTGCACCAATAAACAACATTGCGGCAAAAAAGTATATTCGTTCTCATATCATCATTAAAGATTTAGTTTGTACAACGATGCATTCGGTGGTGAAAACATTAATTTTAATTATTTTATAATTGCATTCCATAGAAGTATACTTATAAATATTTTGTAATTGAATGTGACTTATAGCGTAAATATCGTTATTTTTCTTGTTCAAACTAATTATGTGATAATTAGACGGAAATTATATTGTCGTTTGATTGGATAATTCATTAATGTAATTTGGTAGATATAAACGGAGATGCTTTGCACGCGAGTCTTGGATATGAATGTTACACTGCTAAGGTCGGAAAATTAGCGTGGTTGGTAACTAAACTTGAGGATTACGTTATTATCTTTTCAGTTTTTAAGCTAAAGAGATAATGGGTCAACATTTCTGTGGTTATTATTCAGAAGGTGCTAAATGCACATTTAACATTTTCTGGTTATTATTCAGAAGGTGCTAAATGCATTTAGCACTAGGTGGTGCTAAATGCATTTAGCAAAAATGCATTTAACCTATAAATGCATTTATTCTGGATTTAACATTATTATTTAGAAGGTGCTAAATGCACTGGTTGTGCATTTAACATTTTTTTGTTATTATTCAGAAGGTGCTAAATGCATTTAGCACCTTATGGTTGGTGTCCAGGTCCATTTATTTTGGTTGTGCATGTAACAATTATTCAAAAGGTGCTAAATGCATTTAGCACCTTAGGTGGTGCTAAATGCATTTAAATTTAGGTTCAGAAGGTTGTTGTGCAAAATGCATTTAGCAACATTTAGCATTTTTTGATTAAGAAGGTGCTAAATGCATTTAGCAGGTTGCTGTTAGTGTCATAATGAGCGTCGAAGGGGTCATAGTGTCCGGTGTCATAATTACATTATTGTTAGAATGAGCAGCCTCTTAAAGATTTAGTTTGTACAACGATGCATTCGGTGGTGAAAACATTGATTTCATTACATAGAAGTATACTTATAAATATTTTGTAATTGAATGTGACTTATAGCGTAAATATCGTTATTTTTCTTGTTGTGTCATATGTAAAGGGGGCAAGAACAAAAAATAAGAGGTAAATCCAATTAACTTTGAAATATTTATAACTAAATATTAATATAGTATGGAATTATCAGATGTTGTCCCGTAGGTCCATCCTTATTGTCTACAAATAAAGTTGACTTATTGTGATTAAATGGATTTTAAAATATTTAAAGTGAAATAGATTAAGTTCGACATATTAATTTTTCAGATTTCACACATATTTTTTTATACAAATAATAGTCATATTATTAAATAAATGTTTGCCAATTGTTATGAGTATTATAATATGATGGTGTAAATTATTAATCTGATTTATCCTGCTAACTTTGAACTGACGCGTGACCGTCTATGTCAGCTATCAGATTTGCTTCAGAGCTCGGAGGAGCTCTGTTGGACATTGTGAGAAAGAATAGAGCCCCTCAAGAACTGAGTACTCGCTCAAAGGTTGATTACATACGACAAATTGCGAAGCCCGGGCTCCAGAGCTCTTACAGTGAGCTCTGGAGCTCCCTCTTGCCCAACCACTCTGCCGGAGTGGTTAGCAGAAGTGTGGACAACTGTTACCTGCTCTGCAAAGCGCGCAGAACTTCCCTCATCTTCACTAAATGCACACGAACAGTATTTAATGCACCGAAATTCATGGAGAAGTAAAGTCAGAGTTGGTACTGATCGAAGCATGGCCACAGACCTACTCTGGGAGCTCTGGCCACATGTCTCTGTCCAGTCATATATATATACAATAAGTATTTACTTATTCCAACAACCAAGTAACAACCAATTTTTCAACAACAAGAGAGAAAAAAAAGAAAATGATCAACCATTTACTACAAGTATGAAGTCCAGAGACAAGGAGTTCCACAGCTCGCTTCAGAGCTCTTAAATTAGAGATATTAAACTCTAGATGGCTTAACCCTCCTCTTATTGTAACCTTGAGAAGATAGAATAGTTAGAGATACTTTTGTGAGTTTATAATAGTTGTTTGTTTACTATCAATACAAGGCAAACCGAGTTCCTAACTTTATTCCGCATGAGAGGATTAACCCGTATTGTCATACGAGGCCAACCTCCTCTATAAACCTTTGACTCCCTGAAATTCAGCACCCGTACCGTTCTAATTATTTGATATAATTATTTGACTATGTGGTCTAAAATACCCGTTCAGTTTTTAGCACCAACAGTTTAGCGCCGTATATGGGAAAGACAATTTCTCAAAGTCATATACCTTCCCAAAAGCTACAAAAGCACCCAAAATTTACTACGTCTTCTAAACAAACTCAGCCATACCCTATACTGGTCCTACAAAAGTGACAAGTCGCTCTTTAAGTCCGAATTGACAGACTCTTAGCCCAGAGAGAGTCCTCAAGCCAGCTCGAGGAGCAGGTCATTTTCAGCCTCTGTATCTGCTGATGTTCACCCAATCCCTCCACGAGTCCCAGTTAAAAAAAAGACTTGGAGACTGTGGCAGAAGATCTAGGGCGAGCCGCAGCAAAACTAGTGAGCTCGAATTCCACCGCTCCAGTTCTACCAGGGAGACCTCGATTGAAGAAATTTCTTCTATGCTCCCTCCCCCACCGGCAAGAGACCCACAGGTGAAAGTGATTTGTGAAAGGCGCTCGAATAGGGTTTCGCGACATTGGAATCCAAGTATAGGCCTACCTCCCCTCCCGTCAGTTCGGATACCAGAGCGAGAGGTAGATGTCAGACCTTGAGGGTTCGTATTCGATAGGATCTTTCACAAATAGTCTGAAAAAGATATCGAGAAAAGATTGATGTCAAGGACGGAGGCTGAAATGGCAAAAATGATGAAAATTGTGAGTCATCTGGTAGAGAGCTCAGTAGCAGCTCTTATAAAGGACTCCAAGTCCCCTTTCGCAGATCACATTCAAAATTGCCTGGTCCCTAAGAAGTTTAAGCTCCCAGTGCTGGAATCTTACGACTGAACTACCGACCCTGTAGACCATTAGCAACAATACAAAAATATGATGGGACTCCAGAAATGTCCCAGACGGCGTGATATGCAGAGCTTTCGTTATTACTCTTAAGAGGGCAGCCCGAACGTGGTGCATCAACCTGCTCCCGGGGTTAATCTCGAGCTCGCAAGAGCTCGGTACCAAGTTCATTTCACATTTTATAGGAACCAAGAGGCAGTCTAAATCCTCTACTCACATCTTCAACATAAAGCAAGGATCTGCAGAAAGTCTGAAAGAATATGCTCGCCATTTTAACCAAGAAAGACTCATGGTCATAAATCTAAATGAAGGTGTGGCAGTAGCAGCCTTTATGGAGGGGGTAAGCTCCTCATACTGCCTCATGACTCTGGCGAGAATGGCCCCTAAAACCATGTGACGCGGACAAGGCTACATGGGCTCAAATCAACTTGTGTAGGCCCATTAGAATAAATTGGAAGCTTTATTTTAAGTAATTTTAATTATAAAAATTATTTATTATTTTCATTATTCAATTAGGAATGTTTTCCTTAGTCAATTAGGATTTAGATTAATAGTTTCCTTATTGTGTTTGGATTAATATTATTCAATTAGGAATGTTTTCCTTAGTCAATTAGGATTTAGATTAGTAGTTTCCTTATTGTATTTAGATTAGTATTTTCCTTATTCTATTTGGATTAGTATTTTTTATACCCTATTTAAATGGGGTTCATTGTATTATTTTTATTATTATCTAAGACTTTATTCATAATAATATTGAGTGAATTAATCTTCTTTGGTTCTTCACGAACTACTTGAACTTATCGGTTTGTCAGTGGCGTTCATCCGACTTATCAATCAGTATTCTGCACCCGGTTGTGGCGTCTTCGATTTTCATCCTAATCTGATTGTAGAAACAATTCAGGTTTTTAATTTGTTGCGGTTTTCGTGTGTACCTGTGTCGAGGTTCGCACAACCAATTCGTTGTGTTTGCGGGTTTCGTGCGATATTACCGTAGGTCGTATCAATTAGTATCAGAGCAGGTTCTACTATCAGGTTTTATCTATCCATTAATTAGTAAATTGTTTGATTCGTATTTCTGTTCATTGTATTTTTTGTTCTTCGTTCTACTTATTTATTTATCGTGATTGCTTTGTGATCTTCGTCTAAAAAAAAAATTGAAATTCTCATTATTCCGCATCTGTTCTTGCTTAGTTCTTATTGAATTTGTTCTTGATTGCTAAAGTACACTCGAAATTGCACCTATTACGAATCTGCTTCATCTATGGTTTAAAGTCGAATTCCTTTAATTTTTCTTTTGAACCCTAGTTACGAATCCGTCCATCATAGTATTTTTTGCTATCGCGAATCAGTTTCTGCCTAGGGTAGGATTTCGACATAGTTAGGGTTAGTTTTCAATTGTAATACAGCTCTTACTGCCTTGCATTTTGCTGAGATACGAGATTGTTAGGGCTATCAAAACGGCGATTTCTGCATATAAACCCTATCTGCGATTGATTGTTTCATTAATCATATAAATCCTAGCTGTTGCGAATCTATTGGCTGTTCATATAAGCTTCGTTTGGTGCTTAAAATTCGATTTTGTTGAGTTTCGAATTTTGTTAATTATTTCAGTTAAAATTTTGAATTCTAGAAATTTCGACTACACTAGATTAAAGTAGAAGTCGAAAGACCCAGAATCAAAAAAAAAAGAAAAAAAAAGTGTGATTTGCGAGTTTTAGTTATGGATGATTCAAAATTGATTACCGAGGCTTTCGTAGCTGAGGTAAGAAAAGTCTTTAGAGAGGAATTTGATCCACTTCATAAGCGGTTGGAGAAAGTTTGTCAAAATCTAGATCAAGTTGAGAAGAGACAAGTAAAGCTATCACATAATGATCCTAATAGGAAAAAAAGATTTCATCCTATAAAAAATAGGGTTGAAGATGATTGGGATCCGGGAATTGCTAATAGGAAACATGATGGTAGGTTTAAAGAAGGTAGAGTTTAGGATAATAACAATATGTGTAGTATCAAGAAGAAGACTCATTCGAATGATCCAAAAAATTGGCATAAATTGGAGAAGATAATGGAGGCTTATCTTGAATTCAACATGATGGGAAGCGTAAAGTCAAGTTCGAATGCAACCTTTTGCGAATCAAATCAATGTAAAGAGGAGGAGAAGGAAGCCATATCTAAGCCACTATCAAAGAATAAACTAGAATCTAATTTTAAGCCGCCATTGGAAGACAAAGAGAGTGATCTACAATTTGAATCGTTGAAAGTAATTATAGTTCCAAGTGTGCAAGTAAAAGAAGATGAAGAAGTACGGCAAGAAGATATCATTCAAGTACAAAACATCATGCATGAAGCTCCAAAGATAGGAATTGACACGAGCGACGTCATCATCACTAAAAAAAAGAGGATATTCAAGTTAAAAGATTAGATTTAAAGATTATTGAAATTGAGCATATCGATTTCATTGGCGTTGATAAGTTTGATATTCATCCGAATTACCAGCTAGTTAACTTCTTCAACAAATTAAGAAAAATTGAATTATTGCATGGCAAGAAGTTTGATGAGTTTTGAGAGGCAAGGAATTTCCAGCATCGTAAATATTCAAAATACTTGTTCTATTGGCATGGAAGATATCAAGCATTGAAGAGGCATTCGAGGATTAGTTTTGTCGAAAAATGGGCAATTTGTGTACAACCTAACATGGATTTGAGGGCAAATCCTTTTCAAGAGGAGGGGAATGATGCGGACAAGACTACATGGGCTCAAATCAACTTGTGTAGGCCCATTAGAATAAATTGGAAGCTTTATTTTAAGTAATTTTAATTATAAAAATTATTTATTATTTTCATTATTCAATTAGGAATGTTTTCCTTAGTCAATTAAGATTTAGATTAATAGTTTCCTTATTGTGTTTGGATTAATATTATTCAATTAGGAATGTTTTCCTTAGTCAATTAGAATTTAGATTAGTAGTTTCCTTATTGTGTTTAGATTAGTATTTTTCTTATTCTATTTGGATTAGTATTTTTTATACCCTATTTAAATGGGGTTCATTGTATTATTTTTATTATTATCTAAGACTTTATTCATAATAATACTGAGTGAATTAATCCTCTTTGGTTCTTCACGAACTACTTGAACTTATCGGTTTGTAAATGGACAGTTCACACAACTAATCAATAAAAAACTAGAATGCCAACGATTACGCACACAATAAGGGGCAAAAAAAACGCGAAATAGGTGCGAAAATTCAGTCTCGTGGAAACGTGATTTTTGAAATCCTTGGATCCTATAGAATCCAAATCTAAAAAGAAATATTGCGAATTTCAAAAATTTTTGTACTCTTTTTTTAACTCTCTTTCTTTTGGTCACTCTCCCTTTGCAATTTTAATTAATCTTCATACACTTGCTTTGGTAACATAGGGACAAGAGTAATCGTCTTATGATTGAGCTCAAAAGAATATTTGTTGGTAAATCCATCATGCTTCACTCGGCGATCAAATTGCCATGGTCGCCCTAGCAGTAGATTACCAGCTTGCATTGGTACTACGTCGTTTAAGACCTCATCTTCATACTTCCCAATACGAAATGCGACTAATACTTGTTTGTTCACCTTGATCTCCCCACTATCATTCAACCATTGCAACTTATATGGCTTGGGATGCTTAACAATAGGCAGCCCTAACTTCTCCACCATAATAGTACTTGTTACATTAGTACAACTTTCGCCATCAATGATCACATTACATACCTTATTGTTCACTAGGCATCTAGTATGGGAGAATGATGTTTGGAACTACATACCTTATTTATCATGCTCGTGTCAATTCCTATCTTTGGAGCTTCATGCATGATGTTTTATACTTGAATGATATATTCTTGCCATACTTCTTCATCTTCTTTTACTTGCACACTTGGAACTATAATTACTTCCAACGATTCAAATTGTAGATCACTCTCTTCGTCCTCCAATGATGGCTTAAAATTATATTCTAGTTTATTCTTTGATAGTGACTTAGTTATGGCTTCTTTCTCCTCCTCTTTACATTGATTTGATTCGCAAAAGGTTACATTCGAACTTGACTCTACGCTTCCCATCATGTTGAATTCAAGATAAGCCTCCATTATCTTCTCCAATTTACGCCAATTTTCTGGATCATTCGAATGAGTCTTCTTCTTGATACTACACATATTGTTATTATCCCAAACTCTACCTTCTTTAAACCTACCATCATGTTTCCTATTAGCAATTCCCGAATCCTAATCATCTTCAACCCTATTTTTTCTAGGATGAAATCTTTTTCTCCCATTAGGATCATTATGTGATAGCTTTACTTGTCTCTTCTCAACTTGATTTAGATTTTTACAAACTTTCTCCAACCGTTTATGAAGTGGATCAAATTCCTCTCTAAAGACCTTTCTCACCTCAGCTACGAAAGCCTCGGTAATCAATTTTGAATCATCCATAACTAAAATTCGTAAATCACACTTTTTTTTTTTTGCAGGTGCTATCGTAAAATTGCTATAACTTTTGATCGCACTGTTGGATCAGGCTGATTTTTGGATATGTTGTTCGGAACAAAAAATTACTTTTATTGTGCGAAAAATTAGGACGATCCAAGCTCGTTTTGATAGCAAAAAACCACAATTTTCGACAGCCAGTGGGATTTTTAAAAAAAAAATCTAATCTTAACTTTTTTTTTGTTTCTTTTTAAATTGAGTTGAATCTCTAACAAGAATAAGAAATAAAAGATACAAAAACCTGAATGTAAAAACTCTGCTCTGATACCAACTGATACGACCTACGGTGATATCGCACAAAACCCGCAAACACAACGAATTGGTTGTGCGAACCTCGACACAGATACACACGAAAACCGTTGCAAATTAAGAACTTGGATCGTTTCTACAATCATATTATGATGAAAATCGAAGACGCCACAAACGAGTGCGGAATACCGATTGATAAGTCGGATGAACGCCATGGACAAACCGATAAGTTCAAATAGTTCATGAAGAACCAAAGAAGATTAATTCACTCAATATTATTATGAATAAAGTTTTAGATAATAATAAAAATAATACAATGAACCCCATTTAAATAGGGTATAAAAAATACTAATCCAAATAGAATAAGGAAAATACTAATCTAAACACAATAAGGAAACTACTAATCTAAATCCTAATTTACTAAGGAAAACATTTCTAATTGAATATTATTAATCCAAACACAATAAGGAAACTATTAATCTAAATCCTAATTGACTAAGGAAAATATTCCTAATTGAATAATGAAAATAATAAATAATTTTTATAATTAAAATTACTTAAAATAAAGCTTCCAATTTATTCTAATGGGCCTACACAAGTTGATTTGAGCCCATGTAGCCTTGTCCGCGTCATAGGATTTAGATTAGTAGTTTCCTTATTGTGTTTAGATTAGTATTTTCCTTATTCTATTTGGATTAGTATTTTTTATACCCTATATAAATGGGGTTCATTGTATTATTTTTATTATTATCTAAAACTTTATTCATTATAATATTGAGTGAATTAATCCTCTTTGGTTCTTCACGAACTACTTGAACTTATCGGTTTGTTCGTGGCGTTCATCCGACTTATCAATCGGTATTTCGCACCCGGTTATGACGTCTTCGATTTTCATCCTAATCTGATTGTAGAAACGATCCAGCTTCTTAATTTGCTACGGTTTTCATGTGTATCTGTGTCGAGGTTCGCACAACCAATTTGTTGTGTTTACAGGGTTTCGTGCGATATCACCGTAGGTCGTATCACTATGTCCAAAATCCTAGATGAGGTCAACAAACAGATCGGCGTGAAAGAAACCCTGCAAGGAAGGAACTTGTCAAGTCAATCAACCCTTTTATTCTCATCTAAGCGCCAAAGGGAGGCACAGCCCACCCAGCGGTCAAGAAAGAGAGGGTAAGAAGGAATCAGACAAGCCTAAGCTGAGGGAAGGCAAAGCACGCCAGTAATTTACTCCTCTAATAGCCCCTTTGGGTGAGGTCTATATCCAATTAAATCCAAAGCAGATCCCAGAAGCTCGAATGATGAAAACGTCTGACAAGAAAAGGGATACGACTAAATATTGTCGATACCACATAGACCACATCCACGAGACAAATGATTGCTGGAAGTTGAAGGAAGAAATTGAGAAGCTCATCTAAAAAGGGCAACTCAGGCAATACGTAAATAAGAAGAAGAGGTTCTCCCAGAAGCCAAAGAAAAGGCACCAGAAAATGAGATATTCATGATTGAGGGGGGTTTCTCCTATTCTATGAACAACAACAAATCCAGAAAGGCCTATATCAAACAAGCTAAATCTCCAAGCTCGGAGGTAGAGTACTCTAACTTCAGACCTATCAAAATGGTGAAGTATGACGTCAAGGAGCTCGTATTCACTGACGAAGACATGAGCGGAGTAGAGTTCCCACATGACGACCTTTTGGTAGTGACCGCGATGGTGGGTAATCACAATGTCCATAGAATCTTCGTAGACACAGGGGTCACCTCCAACCTCATGTACTATAGCGCTTTCAAAACCATGGGTCTCACTACAGAACACCTGACCCCTTCTTCGGCCACCCTGGTTGGTTTTTTAGGAGAGAAGACTAAGTCTCTAGGAACCATCCAACTCACTGTAATCTTGGGAATGGCCCCGAAGCAGGTCACTACTATTACTGAATTTTTGATACTAGATAGAGTTCCCTATTATAACGCCATCCTTGGGAGGGCGTCACGGGGCGTCCTTTGATGGCACAAAGGAGGCCGCGTGAGCGACCGTGCAAACAGATAGCTCGGTCGAGTTCAATCGAATTTTATATACAATCAACAAACAACACGCAACAATAGTATTTTGAAAAGAGCTTGAGCATAAATTGAAATCACTTCATTACATTAAACTTGATTACATGAAAAGTTATTACAGTATAAAAGAAAGTAAGAGCTTAAAACAGAGTGCTAGACAACGTGCACTGGTAGGCAACTCGGATGTGAGGTAGATAGTCTTATCCCCACATATAACCACTTAATGAAAATATTAAAGTTGTAGCAGTGTACGTTGGCTCGCACATGTTACAAGAACATAATTACAACGGAAATGAAAATGCAATTACAAACGAAATTCCTAAATCTATTTACATGGAAACAATATTTACATATGAGAATACACTTCTCCAAAAAAAACTAGCCTAAGCACAAGTCTAAAACTAGATGATACTTGACAACCTAGTTGTGCTGGTGCTGGATCTCCTGTTGGGCTATGTTGCACTCGGGCGCGTGCACGATGTCGTTGAAGTATAGCCAGTCACGAGTGCTGTTGAGAAGCACCCCGTGACATAGGAGTACGCTTAATGAGACCAGGGTTGTTATTTCGAACTCGAAATTTTTTCTATAACTTTTTTATAACACATAACAATATCAAGAAACTAAGAACTTATACATTTTTATTCAATGAGGGTTATAGGCTTGAACCTCGTCAAATTACTAGCTTTTTACCTGATCTTGCTGAATTTGGGAGCCAATCAGTGATTGAGCCCAGAATTTGCATTTCTAATCTCTTAAATAAGGCTCAATTAGCTTTTAATTACTACCTAAAACCAGAATTGCATGTAAATTCAATTTAAACGTGAAAAGAAGGTACTACATTGTATTTCTGTATTACTAAGCCATTTTGCAGGCCTAAAGTGGTTAAGCACCTGAGGTTGGATGCAAGAAATAAGGTTGAATGCAAAAAAGTGCAAGAATAAGGGCCAAAGAATAAGTCAATATCCATTTCGAGGTCCGAGGCGAGGAAAACTCCGCAAATTACCTCAAAAGCATTAGTAAGAAGAGAATAAGCAAGTCCCCAAGCATGAATGAAGTGAATGAAGTGTCCAAGAATGATTTCAAGTGAAAAGAAGTTCAATTGAATTGATTCCAAAAGTATTCGAAGAAAAATCGAGAATTACCGTAAGAAGCCCAGTTAATGCTTAGTCTCCGTTAGGGCGCAAGCATTGGGTTTTGAGTCTTCTGTACTTGACCCGACACCTCTAGCATGCCATAAGGGACATATTAAGTTCATCAGAACAATCATTTCATTATTTGGGTGGTTCAAATTAAAATTGTGGTGAAAGTTGCGTGTTTTAACTTTTCGTGACCCGTCAATTTTTAGCCAACTTTGAGAGGCCATAACTTCTTCATTCGATATCCAAACGACTCCCTATTTATAACCACATTTTCATTTCTTCTCCCTATAAAATTTTCATGTTTGGGCCAAATTGAGATTCAGACATTTCGAGGTCCATTTCGGGCTTAAAAAGTCAGACACTGGTGCAATGACCTCCATAATTGATCATGGTTAAAATCTGGCGAATCTTTGACCACTTTTTGGGCCGTTTAAGCTCTTTTCAGCCCGTTTCTTCAAAAATTATTCAAGCCATGACTTGAGACACTTGTTTACCATATAAAAGGTCATATATCTCATATTTTAAAGTACGCAATAATTTAGAATCGATTAACAAATAGGCTGAGAGCACTACAACTTTCTTGGGAGCTTTGCGCTGCATCTGAAGATCGAACTTAAGAGTTTTATTGTTTAATTCCTTAAAATAATTGTTAGATTAGTTTATTTATGATCTTTAAAGGCTGTAACTTTATTATTATTAACATTCAATTCATCATTCAATACAGTTTTCAATTCAAATCTTAATCGCGTTCTGGGTAAACCCTAGTTTTTTGTTTTCTTTTAATTCGATTGCTTTTATTTATTTGTTTGCTTTGATATTCATAGATTAGTTACTTGAGTTCATATGTATTCTGGAATCAACCTTACACTCATATTTTTGGGGTTGATTCTAGGGTTTATAGATCTATTTTGTCGATTTTTCGATTTTTCATCGATTATGCTTGATTATTGTTCTATATTCAAATAATTTATAACTTTTTTATGTTATTCATGTGTGATTCATCCTTTATCATTTTTCATAATTCTTAGGATTTAGGTCGATTTTGTTTAGTTTTTGTCGGTTTTGAGTTTATTTACCGTTTTTACCATAAAATTTTCGTTTTAAATCAGAATTGCAAAATTTCAAAGCCAAAAGTTTTCAAATATGATTATCTACATTATTAGGTATTTTTTAATGTTTTTCATAATTTCTAATATTATTTTCATATTTGACTTTATTATGACAAACTAAATCCTTTATTAGAGGTCCGTAGTAAAAGATGCGTAATTAATTCTTGAATGTAATCTAATCTAGGTTTAAATTTAATTTTTGTATTGGTTATAGATCACCTATTAAATGAATAAGTATTTTCTTATCTTTGTATGCATTAAAAATATGTTCCATAAGTAAGCTCAAAAGTTCCATTTGATTAATAACCGCAAAAACGCCGATTCACGGATTTTTGCACCAAAATTCTAACGTGATTGATTTGAGGACAGTCTTTATTCTTTAATTATTTGAGTTATTTTCCTAAGTGAATTGGCTAATTTGGTATTTATTCACATAAGTGTCGAGAAAGTGCTAGTTTTGACTTTCGACTTTCTTTTTAAGTTGGATTTGCTTTTCAGACCTATTCAAATCTTGTAGGAGTGTTAGGCTACTGATTTTTTAGAAGTTTAATTAACTTAGATTATTTTTGTCACACACTAGCAATATTAGGTTTTAAATTATGTTTTTTTCAAAATCAAAAGCTTCATCGTTGAATTCTATTGCTCAAAGTTAGTCTATATAGTCTTTGTCACGCATAGGCTATCATTTACTTGTAGTAATAATATAATTAGATGGTAGGAGAGTCTAGGAGCTGAATCTCAAAAAAAATCTTGTTTAAACTTAAATTTAAATTACCAGATTAGACTAGTTTCGTACTCCCTAGTTACGGATACTACTAACATTTGTTTCCTGTCGATTTAATTTAATTTAATTTAATTTAATATTTTATTTAATTTAATTAGTGCACTTTTTATTTATTTTATATATTTTTAGATTATTTGCATGCTTTCTTAATGTATTTAGAAGCATTTTTGGTAAATAACTTGTGCTTGTGGATTTCTTTTACTTTTGCATCCTAGGATTAGATTTTCCTTTAGTTTTAATTTAGTTAATTGGTAGTTTTATCTTAGTTACAATTTCCTTTCTTTTTTCCCAAGTTTATCATCTTTTCCTTTCTTTTTTCTTCTTCTTTTTGAGAAAGATAGCTAGAGAAATAAATTCATTGCCTTCCCTGTGGTTCGACATTAGATATTCCTAAGTAGACATTGGATATTCCTAAGTATACTATAACTTGACCTCTTGGGTGTAAAAACTTGCTCTTTTTGGGCGTAGTCAATCAGCCAACTCTAGGGGCAATAAAACGGATCGACTATCACTGTAACATTCAAGGCCAGCATAGTCAATGATCACAATCTAAGCTACTGAAACGAATCTAACCACTTTTACAACTGGCACGGAGTCACATGTAGTTGCCGCCGCCAGAAGGTCACAGTTTTGAACTTGTGGTCTCTACAAATTGTAGGATCTGTATCCCCACATGTCGACAATCTTAGTTTCCTAAGGGATCTAAACCTACCGAACAATAGTTTGAGCAATGAAATCCCAGCCGAAATTGGAAATCTTGAAAATTGTATAATTTAAGCCTCGACAATAACTCATTTACTAGCGAATTTTTAGCAAATATATCTAGTTGCCTTAACCTCATTTCCCTAAACTTGTCTTATAAAATACTGCAAGAAAATATTCCTATGGGCTCAATTTTCTATTGAAACTCGAGTATATAATTATTCACAACAATCGTCTAAGAAGAAGTATTGCCCCTATTGGGAACTTGTCTTCTCTAGTTGGAGTTTTTGCAGCAAAAACTAATTTTAGTGGCACTATTCCTTATTATTTAGGCCAATTGTTAAATCTTCAAATAGTTTCTTTAGGTGAAAATAGATTGTCTAGATTCATCCGTCATTCGATCTTCAACTACTCTTCTATTACGTCATTCGAGGTAACTAAGAACCAAATCGGCGGAACTCTCCCCTAGGACTTGGGGATTACTCTATTGAATCTAAAATACTTTAACATTAAAGTTAATAGCTTCACTAGAACCATTCCTAGCTCGATTTCCAATGTGTCGAATCTCTAATTCATCATCATTGTACAAAACGAACTCGAAGGAAAAGTACCAAATTTGGAAAACCAGGGAGAGCTCGAGTGTTTAAGCATAGCAGATAATCATCTAGGAAGTGGCAAAGCCAATTATTTAAACTTTATTTCCTCATTGATGAACGCAACTAATTTTCACTATTGGCGGCTAACCAAAACAATTTCGAAGGGAAGTTATCAGAGTCCCTTGGTAATCTCTTGACTCGGCTTAAAGTACTGCTTGTAGATAACAATTAGATATACGGAAAAATCCCAACAGGGATAGTGAATTCTTAACTTGCAGAGTTTATATATGGAAAATATTCAGCTCACTGGCACCATTATTACATATTTTGGAAAGCTTTGAAACCTGCATGAGTTGAATCTCATAACAAACAGATTGTTAGGAAATATTCCATCCTCAATAGGAAATTTGAGTTTGTTAATCGAACTCAGTTTAGGACATAAAAATCTTCTTCGTACCATCCCACTAAGTCTAGAAAAATACAAGGATCTGCAAAAGTTGTTTCTTCCTCAAAACAACCTTAATGGCACCATACCTGTAGAAGTTATAAGCTCCCATCATTGTCCATATACATACATCTATCTTAAAACCAATTTAGTGGTTCTCTACCAGTGGAAGTTGAAAGTTTGATAAATCTTGGGCTTTTAGACATTTCTAATAATAATTTATCCTATGAAATTCCGAGCGCTCTTGGGAGTTATGTAAGATTAGAGACCATCCGAATAGGGGAAACTTATTTAGTATAATTGTTCCTCGTTCTTTGAGGCCTCTGAGAGGCATCCAAGAGTTGGATCTTTTACGCAATAATTTGTCAAATGAAATTCCAGACTACTTTATGGGTTTAAAAGTGCTACAAAATTTGAATATGTCATTTAATGACTTTAAGGGTGTGGTACCAAGAAACGGGATATTTGATAATGTTAATGCAATATCTGTAATGGGAAATGATAAACTATGTGGGGGTGTAGTCGAATTATAGTTGCCTAAATGCAACATTAGAGTGTAAAAAAGAAAACATATGGATGCATGCCTTAAAATTAATAGTGTCAATAACTTTTGGGGTTTTAGGAGTTACTTTCGCAGTATGTTTGTTTCTTTAAAAAATAAGAAAAATCGTTTCTTCTTCAAGTTCCATGGAAGCTACACTTTTGAAAGTGTCTTAACAAAGTCTCCTCAAAGCAACTGATGGGCTCTCTTCAGCTGATTTGATTGGTTTAGGCAGCTTTGGGTCCGTATACAAGGGGGTTTCGAGCAAGACAGATCAGTAATTGCCGTTAAGGTATTCAAACTTTTGCGCAAAGGAGCTTCAAAAAGCTTTATGGCCAAGTGTGAGGCCTTGAGGAACATTAGACATAAAAATCTTTTAAAGATTATAACTGTTTGTTCGAGAGTTAATTATTAGGGTAATGATTTCAAGGCATTGGTTTATGAGTATATGAATAATGGGAGTTTGGATAAGTGGCTACATACGAGTCTAGATGGGAATTTGACGCTCGAGGAACCCATGAAGGTAAGCCTTCTTCAAAGGCTAACTATTTGTGTGGACATTGCTTTTGCACTTGATTATCTTCATCATGATTATAAAATACCAATAGTTCACTGCGATCTTAACCCAAGCAGTGTTCTTCTCGATAAAGAAATGACTGTGCATGTTAAAGATTTCGGGCTCGCAAGATTCATTTGCAAATAAGAATCTTCTATAAACCCAAAAAGCTCTGTCAAACTAAAGGGATCTATTAGTTATACTTCACTAGGTAATTTTTCACTATAATCCTTAATATATTTTTACTTTTTTTTTCTCAATCTTCGTGTTTTTTATATAATTATGAATGCCTTCAATTGAACTTTTAAGTTGTTTTTAAAATGTGTATTGTGCATTTTTCAGAGTATGATTTAAGGAAGTGAGGTGTCAATAGATGGTAATGTGTACAATTTTGGGATCCTATTATTGAAAATGTTCACCAGGAAAAGAACCACGAATGGCATGTTCAAAGACTTTTGAATCTTCACGAGTTTGTGAAATCTACGTTGCCCGACAAAATGGCAGATATTGTCGATCCAATACTTTTAGAGGAAAAAGAAAGGAATACAAAAAGCGATGATAAAAGCATGTAGTTTCGATACTCAAAATAGGAGTTGATTGTTTAGCATAATTGCCTAGAGAAATAATGAGTAGCAACAAAGTTGCAACTGAATTGCAAGCTATAAGTTACGTTTTTATTTGAACTTTAAGCCACACAGAGCGATGAATTATAAACTCGACCATGAATTTGGGGTTCTGTCTTAAACTTAATTATATTCATTTAAGATAAAAATAGACACAATGGTGTGATGATAACTAAAATAATTTAACCTCATTGTGTCTAAATCCTACTTTTGTAAATCTATGATCTAGTTTTCAAGTTATCTTCGAAAACAATATTTTGGTACCATTTAACTTTGAAGTTTGTTATAATAATGTCATTGAAATAGTGTTGGTTTATGTTTTATTCAAGGAATTTTAGATATCATTTTGTGTTAGTTCCATCATTTTTGAAGTTTTATTTTTAAGGTTAGAGAATACGGACAAGTTGTTTCTATATGGATGCCACATTCGATGATAAAATTGACGGAGAATATAAATGTAGGCCAAAAAAACACCAAAAGGACAAAGAATAAAATATTTGTGCAATAAGTTTCTAGTTGGGTCCGCGTATTTCATTTTAAAATACCCAAACACCCTTCCATCTTTTAATTAATAGGATCGCACAGGAGCTCCGATAAGGTCAGCAGATGCTAGCGTTAGTCGGCAGAGATTCAGCTATGGTCGTCAGTGCTCTAAGGGTGGTTAATCGAAATGGCTAAAAGCTGGTGGTGGTGGTGGTGGTCGATGTGTAGCAGCCACGCACAATGAGAGAGAAAGGAAAAAGAATGTCATAAGCATGTTATTATTGTACTAATAATAATTAATTTTGCATTTAAAACACCAATCTACCTAACCATCATTAGAAAATAGGATTTATCTTAGAAAATTATTATTCCTTAGTGTTTCCTTAAAAAGTTTGGTTATGTTTAATTAAGGTCTTTTCTGGTAGAAGTAACTGTACATCTTAATTCATAATACGTATATTATAACTCACGAGCATACTATGATATTTTCCATACAATAACATAAAAAATAAAAATAAAATAACAAAAGGGATAAAATAACTATCCAAACATGTATTAATACTATTGTATATAAATTTGATACAACATTATCATTATATTTTAGACCGGATAAGAAGAAGAAACTGAAATTTAAGGGGGTAGAAGTCAAGAAAGTTGGGTTATACTCTGTCTATGGCAGATGAATAAATAAGGTTAAACAAGTGACTCAAAAGTTGAAACTTCTATTATTTAGCAAATCTGAAGGAAACACAGACTGTTTCTTGAAAAGATTCAATTTGATTCAGGTAATGGTACTTTTCATCTATTTTAGTGATATTAAATATGATTGAACTAATAAACAAAGCGGTATTATATAAACTTTGGTACATGCATAATGAGAGAAATATATTGATGCATTATTAAATGGGGGCATTTTTTTATTGGAGATTTTGTAGGTTGGAGGTTTTTGATGGGTTGGAGTTTGATGAATAGGTTGATAAGGCTTCAGCACCAATTGAGTCTAGTTTGAAGTTGTATAAAGAGGTTGTAAGACTTGGATTTAAGGTTTTCTTGCTGACTGAATGCAGTGAAAAACAAAGGAGTGTTACTGTTCAGAATCTGATTAAAGTTGGATTTCATGATTGGGACAAAGCTCATATTAAGGTCAGTGCTGAAACTCTTCTTTCTTTTTTTTCTTCTTTCAGATTGTTCTGACAGGTTTGTACATTAATGTACAATTTTTCCCACTTTGACTAAGCATCCTCTTGGGTTCAACATAATGGTATTTATACTTGTAGAATTGTTGAAAAATGAATGGAGCTTCTTCACAAGGTTGTGAAATGAAGGGTTGGCTAACTTAGATTTTTAAAGGGTATGAATAGATCCCAAGATAGTAACTCTTATATTGACTCTAATTGACCTGATAAAAAAACAGGGAAGAATCACTGGAGGTTTAGTTTGCTACAATTGCTGATCAAAATAAATAAACAAAAATTTCTAAAAAGAAAATGGAATTTATCATTACTTTGTGACACAGTTTTAATAATACACTGGGCCAGGATGGGGGCTTGCGTTAAGGTGGATTGTAAGTTTCAAGAGAGTTCGAGTCCCCCAGCCCATATCCCCTCCCCCTCGAACGCCTGATCCGCACTGGCAATTATGTAGGCTTGTATTTATCGAATTAAAGGTCTTTCTTTATGTGTGAACTCCTTTCTCTTTGATAATGGCCTAAACTCTCAAGTGTAATCTTCTTTCAATATTAACACCAATTTGGGTTATAGATAAAAGTTGGAGGTTAGATGAAAATTTAAAAAGCGGCTCTTTTTCCATTGTTTAGCTTATCGAGTCTTCCTCCCATCGAATGTCATGTTTTTGAAGATGTATATGTAGTGTTGCCCTAATGTTATGGATGGTTTTATATGTGCTTTGGGATGGCATGTTGTTTATCACACATCTGCTTGTTGAGGTCAATTGATGCAGTATATATGTGTGGTTACTAGTCATTCTTAGTAAGAGGCGTTCTATAAAAAAGCAATAGTGTGCAAGCATAGACCCAAAACAGACGATATCTCATTGGGCTGGACCGGGGCATGACATATTTTATGAGGTGATAGAGTTTAAGGCTAGCCCTGTGGATGTCCTGGTTGGGCAACTGCACATGGCCAAGAGTAGGGCCAACTATATTATATTTAGGGCCCTATATTAAGAGTATATAGTAGTATTTTAATAATAAAAAGGCCATAATTAGGGCCTATATCAGTTGGTAAGCGTGTTCTTTTTATTCTACAGGAAACAAATAATTCTTTTTCTTGTCTTTAGCCTTTTCCACGTCATCTCTTTTTCCAATCTTATATTTCCAACTTCTTTCTCTCCTTTTTTTTAATAAAAGTTATCTTGAAAAAGGATATTTTTTTCGCTCCCTTGTTTTAATTGGGGCTCCTTCTCCCCCTTTCAATTTCTACAACGATTTGTTTAAAGAATCTTATTAGAATATTTTTTTAATAAAAAAATTTCTTCGCTTTGTCTCTTTTCTTTTTTAATCAAAGTTATTTCCATTCTCTAATTCTCCCACACCATTTAGCCTCTCTCTACATATATTGCCTTATAAAATTTTACATAAAACTTAAACAAGTAAATATAATACCAAAAAAAAGCTTCAATTGGTACAATGTTTTTAATGTCGTAAAGTAATATAAAATTTTTAGTCCATTTTTATTCAAGATTATGTAAATATACCATATTTTTAATTTTCGCTTATAGTGCCTCAAGCCATAGGATCGGCCCGGTTTGAGTTTTCGGGCTTATTCCCTTTTGAAATCGTAGCCGCATGGTGGCTTGAGTTATATATCCATCATATCATAGCACTGGACACTCTGCCGCAGTAAAAACACATCATCCCTGAAAGAAAGAATCCATCTGTAATGTTTTGTTTCAGATAGAGATAGAGAGGGGGAGGGGTGTAACCTTCTTTTCCACCACCCACCTGTTTTTTTTTTTGACTCATTACGAAATACTAGAGAATTTGAGGTTACATGGAAGTTCATATCATGTCCTGAACCAAGGGATATTATCATTTTTCTTCTTAAAATTTATATGGTGAATATATGATATTTTGGATCTTATTGATGTTAGAAGAATGGAAACAATCTTAGCATTATAAATCTTCATCATTCCACCACTATTTTTTCTCGAAAAGGAAGGTTCAAGTCTCTACTTTGTTACAACCCACAAGTGAAAGAGTCCTACGAGCTAATCAGAGTGTTTGACTAAGGGGACTTGATTCCCTATGTTAAAAAAATGGGGGAAAATGTCAATTTTAATTAGAAGTGAACATTAAATGAGGTTTTCACCTTTACTTCATCTCGCTAAAATGTTGCTTGTACTTTATTAGTTGAGGTTGCATGGGTGAACTCTTAGATTCTACATTGGTGGTTTAAATGTAGAGATTATGCAAGTTGATGTTGCAAAATTTGAGTTTATATGATTAACTTTGGAGCAGCATTACATAGTGCTGGAACACTATTGTAGCTGTAATGTTAAGCCTCAGTAGGAGATCTACATACTCTTATTGACTTATTGTCAACTATATTCAAACAATTTTTCTGTGTTTGTTGTGCTATATTTAGATAATTTGTTAATGTGTGCTTTCTTACCAAATCTTTCAACAATTTCGATGACTTCAGGGAACTGTTGGGGAACTTACGGAGCAGGTTGTTTCTCATTTGCAAATGGTTGACTCAAGAAGAAAGCGAATAGGCCTTCCTGCCTCTAGTGGGAAAGAATAAAGGAAGCTTATGCACACTGTCTTAAAAACTATTACAAAGGGCCTTCCGCCGTCTGTACACTTCAAAGTCACTATTAAATTGTTATGACATGCAAATAAAAATGTTAGAATAAAGGTAAAGGATTAAGTACCCATCAGTCTTACTATCTCCTCCATTGATTCCTTTTGGTCTGGGCCCGACCCCAGGGGGTAGTTTTTTGTGAACTAGGGTGGGTTTGGGTTTAATGTAAATCCTGCCTCCGGTTCAGTTTACATGTTTGACACACCCTGCCCAGAATATAATGCTTTTTTTCCTTTAAATACCCTCATAATACCATAGAATGCCAAAAGGTCGGGATAGGTCAACACGGGTTTGGGTCCAAGCATACAAGTAAACGGAGTGAGTTTGGTTTTTTAAAGGAAAACCCCATTGGGTTCGGGTCTGATGTATTTTTAGGCAGGTCAGGTTTGGGTTTAGCTTAAGCCACCCAAACTCGACCCATTGCCATCCATAGATGTAGTCCATAAAATGAACTACTTAAATTAATATTGCTCGGTCGAAATTGGTTGTTATTATAACACTATGACATAATGGTCCAAATAAGAATTTAACTTTATCAACAAAAACCACCATATACTAATTGGGTGCCTGTATTTAAATTTTTGTTATCCTTTAAATTTTTAATCACTTTTGAATTGTTTAAACTTTATTTTCTTTTGGAATTTATGCCGTCATCTTGGGGCTGTTAACTAATACATCCCATGCATGAAGGCTCTTGGTTTTCTATGTGAGACAGTGAAGGACTCTGGCACAGTGACCACGAAGCATGGGAAGAAGGGGGTTGACTACAAACTCAAGAATCTCTTGGCTTAATCTGGATGAGAATTCTTTGGAGTTCTTCAACACAATGTGCTTGGAAATTGTGAAGCTAATTGATAATTCTGATGATGATTCAAATACTTCATTGAAACTTGTAGCAATTTTAGCTCTAGAAGTTTTGGTTGATAGGTTCACGTCAAATGATTCAATCTTCAACACTTGCCTTGCAGCTGTGACCAAGAAAATCCAGTCCGATAACCCATCTATCTCTTATAGTTGTCTTCATACAACGGGTGCTTTAATCAATGTTCTTGGTCCTAAGGCGTTCTTTGAGCTACCTTCTATCATGGAAAACTTGCTAAAGATTTCTTCATCTGTATGCGTAAAAACCAAATATAATGATGAGAATACTTCTAAGGAATCTCTCTTAATGTCCATCCTCGTCACAATTGAGGCTGTATTTGACAAATTAGGTGGGATTTTGAACCTGTACCTTAAAAATATTTTAGAACTTATCATTTTGCATCCGGAGTATGCAGGCATATGTGATCAAAAGTTGAAAGTTAAAGCTGATGTCGTTACGAAGCTTTTCACTAAGAAAATCCCGATATGTTTTTGTAATAAAACATGTAATGTTCGCTTTGGCTTTGCATTTAAAGGTACATCAGATGATAAGTTGGAAAATGATTAAAAACACTACTAATTTTCTGAATAAGTTAGAAAAAATGGGTGATTTCGTGAGATGCATGAAAAACCTAAACAGTTGTAGAACATTGCACCAAATCAGTCGTCTCCTTTTCCATTTTCTCATAAAGATGAGTAGTGTTCTCAAATCATTTTTAAACTTTTTTTATCAGATGCACCCTAATTGTATAATTATTTATTTTCCTCATCACCTCTTCTGATGCTGTTTCTTATTATCATGTTCGGCTCTTGCTTCCATCTCTTATTAGTATATATTCTAAAGCAACTAAATTTGGGGATTTAAACTTGTCGATTGTATTTGGAATGTTGGGGAACCTAGGCGGTACGATGGATAGATCATCTGTTGGAGTTTATCATGCGAATATTTTTGACTTATGCTTGCAAGCGCTTGATGTTCGGTGTCAACACTTTGTTACAATTAAGAACATCGACGTTATTGAAAAAAGCATCATCAATGCGGTGATTTTTCTAACCATGAGACTTACTAACGTTTTTTCATCAGGAGTATTGAATGGTCAAAGTCAAATATTGAAGAAAGTGAATCTACTGGGAGTACAAACATTGATTGTGCTATATCTTTTTATGGGTTGGTAAATAAACTTGCTGAAAGCCATCGGTGAGTCTATTAAACCCCTTATATTTTTGAAGTATTATTTTGGTTCACTAGTTTATTGAACTAATCTCATTCATTATAGCAGATTGACGAATTATAGCGTGACCATTTGCTAGTGGTCATTCCTTTTTAAATTTAATTTATTAATTTATTATCATTGATACTATTATATTTTGAATCAGATCCTTGTTTGTTCCCTTCTTCAAGTACTTGCTTGATGTCATCTTACTGGTTTTGAAGAAGCAAAAATTATCCTGACTTGAAAGAAGGCGGCGGCCAAGCTTGAAGAAGCAAAAATTCAGGGTAAGGACGGAGAGAGTTTGTTATCTATTAGAGTGTGGCATCTCTGTTCTTTGGTTTTGTCTTCCCTGCATAAATGTTTTCATTATGATAGTGGGACCAAAAGTTTTTGGAGTTCTCAAATTTCCAGGCGAACCAATTAAATGTTTTTCTTAATACATCCTCGAACATGCAGTATCGCACTGTTAAAATCCCCCATCTTGGACAATCTATTAGCAGCTTGTATTTGTTTCTGTTGGTTGTAATTTTCACCTTCACTTAAATTATCCTCGATGAAATAGTGCAACTTAATATTTAAATGCACCAGTAGAATGACTTAAGAATCGAGATAACTTTTTGCAAGAATTTGATAAAATTTATGAAGCGATGATTGAATTTTTTTTTATTTTTTTGGTTAATTGGAATAATGGTAGGGAAAAACGGGGATACGCACTACCAATGCTAGGGCAGGGGCCAAACTCCAAGGGAATTCAAAAGTGGGCCGCACTGGATATTTTAATGTGCTAACCCCTTTAGCCTGCACTAGATATTTTAATGTGGATCTCTTTTGTTGGTTATATTTTATTTGGTCGAATACTAGGAAAATATTAGTGTAAGATTTTATGTTGGGGTTTTAATATTCAGCATGGCTTTTGTAACAAAAATGCCAATTTGCCATGTTTACAAGGATTGTTTCAATACTTTTATTTATTTATTTATCAATTTGTGCTATAACAGCCTCTTATCTTCTTGAGGAGTCGAAATTGATTTTTTTTAGATTTTGAGTAAGGAAGATGAAGATTAAAGGTTCAAATGGGTGTTTGTCAACATGATTAATATCTCATAAGATTGGAATTATTTAGACTAACATAGAGGTTATAATTGTTTTAGGTTAATATAAGAATATCATGTGGCAATTTGATCACTTTAAATAAGCTTTTCGTAAAATGTAATGTTTTCTGTCAACTTTTTAATGGAAAAGTAACAAGCTAGTGTAAGTGCATAAATGTCATAAATGAAGGGGGTAAAGCATTGGGTAAAAAAGTTCAAGAGGTCGACCTAGAAACCCGACTATCCACGGATGGTTAATTATACAATTTGTCCTAAAAAGATATAAATTTATTAAAAATAAAAAGTCGCCGAAATGGGAGAGAGGTGGTAGAGGTGCAGTGGCGAGAGGGGTTGGAAAATGGGAATGATCAAGTGATAGTGTACTAGTATAGTTAAGTAGATAATTTACTTAGTGGAGTGTTAATGAGACACCCCGATCCGTGACCCCGCAAGAACCCTAAACCTACGAGACTACTATTTTTTGGAGTTAGGACCACCCGAAAGGGGGGTTTGTTGCGCGACAAACCTATTTTTATGGTTGTCGCAGTTCAATTTCGCGCGACAATTTGGAATGTCGCGCGACAATCCCACTTTCGCGCGACAATCCCTCTATGTCGCGCGACAATTCTCTGACCCGAAACCACTTTCTGACACATCACAGGTAGGACCCATCACTCAGCCGTTTGTCGCACGACATACAGGAATGTCGCGCGAAAACAGATCGCGCGACACTTTTTTTTGGGGAAATGTCCCAAATCTTCCCGACTTAAATAGGCCACACCCCCAAGGGTTAAGGCAGCAATAACAGAATTGGAGCTTTAGATTTGAGTTTTATCAAGCACTTTTCTATTATTTATTTTTGAAGAATTATCAACTTCCTCGAATCGACGTTTCAATCGATTTCTCGAAATATCTGAGAAAGAGAAGATTATTATCGCCAGAGATCCCTCTGCCGTATTATATTTTCTTTCTTATTATTATTCTCGCGGGAAGGTAAAGAAAGTCCCTATATTTAAAATTAGATATCTGTGTATTGTTTTACTTCTGTTATTATAATAATAAAAATTCTCTAGCAATTTTCAAAACCAGAAGAATAAGTACAATAATTGCTTCAAGGAATTAAAAATCAATATGATCATGTGTCAATTTTTTCTTTTTATTAAATTAGTCTAGTAAGTAATCACAACCCGGTTTCTTCGGTTTCTTTAAAAATAAATATAACTTTTATCATTTGTTGTTGATATTTTCCTATTAGGGTTTTCATTTGAAAAGTAGTAGACTTTAATCCAAGTCTAGAGAGGCCGAAAGGGCGGAATTTTAACACCTTCCCAACCGATTGGAGTTTTGCTAAGGGCTTGTCTTTAAGCCGTTTTCTCGTAAGAATCCTAAAAAATGAGAATTCATTACATCCATTACCGCATTTAATGTGGCGCGTTCTTGCGGGGGAAGCTAAGAGAATTTTCGGGAATCTTTTACTATTATTTTTTGACTAAAATAGAATTCTTTTACCGCATTTAATGTGGCGCGTTCTTGCGGGGATAAGGGATTTTCGGGATTTTTAAATTTTTGAAATACTTTTACTTTAATAAGGGATTATTTAAAAAATAGCAAAAAACCACCAAATGTTTACAAAAGTGACAATGTGTTATTTGTAATTACATAATATATCAGTCTAGCCAAACAAATTACAAAAGTGATAGAAATCATTGTTCATTAGTGCAATAATTGCCTTTCCCATCTATTACAAAATGTCAATTTTGCCTTTCACTTAATCCCTTATTTTACCACAAACTTATTTTGACAAAAAATAAATTATATCTCCTTTTTGACCTTTAACTTCCAACTATCTCCACCCACACATTAAATCTACTAAAAAATCTCCTTACCAAAACCCATTAGAAAATCCACTACCATCCTATTTGTTTCTTTAATGAATTACTTTCTCCTTCTGAAAGTGAATCTTAACACTTTCTCTTTGTAAGATGAGAAAAATCTACCATTAGCATAATTTTTCTCTCTAAAAGTGCATATTTACATTTCCTTTCTTTAAGACCATTTGAAAATCCAACACTTTTCCTTTCTAAAAGTGAATCCAACACTACCCCATATATTTCTCTCCAAAACTGAACCCTAAACGCACCACTTCCATTTTTTGCATTGGTATGGTAAGTTAACATATTTGATAAAGAAACAAATGATTTTGAATGAATTTTCTCTCTATCTTTCCTTATCTCTCCAACATGTTCTTTTTATAAGAATAATTTCCTTATTAATTAGAACCTACATGTATGTGATTGGTACGTACTTATACATTATTGGCACCTCCACATACAAAATTGGTACACGGTTAGATTTAGAGATAGAAACTCACGGGAAATTTGGGAAAAAGAAAATGACTCCGAATTTTGTATTTCAAATGATATTTTTGGGATAATTACATAAATAGTTGAAGACCATTGTAATAGTTTTTGGATAGGGTGGTTGCGTTCTGGATTTTTCGGTGGATTACATTTTTCAGTGTCATATTATTTTTTGGTGTTAGTACCATTAGGTTTTTCCTAACAAGGATTGAAAATGATGGAGGTGGGAAAGGGTTTGTGTATAGTGAAATATGTCATTTAGATTTTATCGGGTAATTAGCAAAAATGACCCCTGAAGTTTGGCCAATGTCCCTCGCTCGCCCTTAAAGTTTAATTTTTAGTTGAAGTATCCTTGAAGTTTCAAATTTGTCCCTCGCTCGTCCAAAACCAGACCTCTCGTTAAAAATTGGATGAAAACTACATGGAAACTCTATTTGAAGGGCATTTTCGGTACTCTTGCTTTGGTGGGACAAATTACGAAGATTAGGGTTGCTTTTGAGAAGGATCATATAGAGAGAGATAATCAAATAGCGAAGCTAGGGTTTTAGTCACTGTGATCGAATTAGGCTTTTCTAGTGCAATGAGTCAGTGTATAAGGGAGAAAGAGTTCAAGGACTTGGGCACACCACTTTATGGTACGTTTTATTCCATTTTTCCTGTTTTTGTTCCACTTTTTGTCCACTTTCTTTTCACTTTTATATCGAATGGCGAGTTGTAGTCCCAATACAAATACTGTAGTATTTTTTCATTATTGGTGGTCCCGATTGTTATTGTTTTATTTATATGTTGTGGTCCCAACAATTATTGTTATATTTATTTGTTGTGGTCCCAAATGTTGACTATTGTATTGTTTATATATATAATTGTTTGTTACTGTGTTATTGATGATGATGATGTAATGTGCAGTAATGATTTTTTGTATATATATGTATATATGTGTGTGCATGTCCTTTATCTGAACTATTCACTATTAAATTACACCATGGAGGTAGCATTACGGATGTTAGGTTAAATTTTGAGTATAGGTGTGGGAAGGCCACTTATTTTGACTACTGTGAATTTGATAGAATGTCCTTAGTAGAGTTAAGTAGTATGGCATCAGAATTAGGGTATTATGGTCATTTCAATTTCTATTGTTTTTTGTAAGGGATATTTAGGCATTTAGCAAATGACAAAGATGTAATGTAGATGTCTAATTACTTGAATAATTATTATGAGGTAGATGTGTACTTACAAGTGGATGAGCCTATCCAACCAGAACCTACACAAACAAAGCCCACCCATCCAAGGCCCACTCAAACAAAGCCCACCCAACCAAGTGATGCACAACCATGTGAGGAGGAGAGTGATAATTCATCTGATTGTGAAAATATGTATGACCCAGAGTATGGTGAGGGGAATGATGATGAGTTATTTGACAAAAACGTAGATGTAAACGCAGAGTTTTTTGGGGTTGGTAAAGGCATCAGTGGGGTCAATACTGAGGGGGTTGGAGAAGGGAACAATGGGTTAAATGAATCAGAAGATGAGGGAAAGGACTTTAAAAAGCTGCATATATAGTCTAAATGAATCAGATGATGATGGTCTAATTTATAGATTCCATGCGTTTAACTTTAAAACTGGAATGGCTAAACCACAGTTAAAGTTATAAATGGTTTTCAATGATCATAATGAATAGAAAGAGGCTGTTAAATAGCATAACATTAAGTTAGGGAAAGCAGTTAAGTTTCTAAAAAATGAATCAATTAGGCTGAAAGTTGTTTGTTGCAGCGATGGGTGTCCTTGGCTTCTATATGGCTCAAAGATGCAAAATTCCTCATCTATTCAAATTAAAACTCTTGTTGATGAACATAAGTGTGCTAGGAAGTTTAAAAACAAGCATGTCACTTCTAGATGGCTTACAAAACAGTACTTTGATAGTTTTAGGACTAACCCCAAGCAGCCAATTGAGAGTTTTAGAGCAGCAGTGATGAGTGATCATGTTGTTCAAGTGTCTAGGTATCAAGCATATAGAACTAGGGACATGGCAACGCAATTGATTGAGGGGACATATAGAGAACAATATGCAAAGTTATGGGGATATATCATATATGGAGGAATTAAGGAGAACTAACCTAGGTTCAACAGTGGTCATGAAGCTTCAAGAGGGAACCTTAGAATAGGGAGAGCCCAGGTTTCAAAGATTTTATGCATGTTTGGGAGCTCTTAAACAAGGCTTTAAATCATGTTGTAGGCATTTTGTAGGTGTTGATGGGTGTTGTCCACATGGTGGACAGCTTTTTGTAGCAGTTCGGGTTGATTCAAATAATCGCATGTTCCTAATTGCATACGCAGTGGTTGAGGGTGAAAATAAGAGTTCTTGGACCTGGTTTTTGAAAATATTGATAAAAGATTTAAAGTTCAACAATCAAGAGCAGTGGACAATCATATCTGACAAGCAAAATGGGTTGGTTCCTGCCTCATTTGAGCTATGTCTAGAGCTGAACATAGGTTTTGTGTAATGCACCTTTATGCAAACTTTAAAATAGTTGGGTATACAGGGAAGGTGTATAAGGAATTGTTGTGGAATGCTGCAATGTGTAGTAATGTTCTTTACTTTGTCAATGCAATGAAGAACATAAGGGAGCACAATAAATTCGCTTATGAGTGGTTCAAGGATAAGCCACCTGCTCACTGGTCTATATCCCACTTTAGTTGCGGGTCCAAGTGTGATATGTTACTTAATAACATCTGTGAGAATTTTAATAAGTGCATCTTTGATTAGGTTGCTTGAGAAAATTATGGTATACTTGATGGTGATGATGCAGCAAAATGGAGAAAAAGCTAACAAATAGGAATGAAAGTTGTGTCCTAAGATTACATGGCTTCTTGAGAAGTTCAGGCTTGAATTTGCAAATTGTATTCCCACTTGGTCAGGTGTAAGGAAGTATGAGATTACTTGTATCCATGGCGACAAATTCACAGTCGACTTGGATGATAAAACATGCTCTTGTGGAAAATGGGCACTAAGTGGTATGCCATGCCCATATTCAATATCAGCTATGATTTTTAATAGCCTTGAGCCTGAGGATTATGTCCTTCCATGCTATCATGTTAAAATATTCAAGAAGATCTACAAGCCAATTGTTAACCTTATGAATGGACCAAGTATGTGGCCTGATACACAACACTCCCCCAATTTTGCCACAAATGGTGACCCCACAGCCTAGAAAAAAGAAGAAGAATAGAATGAAACAACCATATGAAACTGACAGGAGTCAGGGCAAGCTTGGGAAGAAGCATCAACAATCATTGAGGTGTGGGAACTGTGGCACTCTAGGCCATAATAAAAGAAGTTGCAAAACTGATGTAAGTAAAACTCTTTTGAATATCCTCATTTTAATTGTTTTGCATTCATAATCTGTTTGGATGACTACTTGTGCTCCTATAATCTGTAGAAGGGCAATAACAATGAAGCAGAAATGGAGCAGCCACAACAAGAATAGAGCATAGAGCATCCTGAATAAGAACAAAACATAGAGCAGCCTCAAGAAAATATTATTCCACCAATTGTGTCATTTTTATATATCTATATAACAAATTATATCTATATAAAAAATTATGTCATTTTTATAGGTGAGGCAACAAGATCAAAGTGTTGACCTTAAAGTCAATTAATCTTATTTTGATAATTACAATAAGTTAATAAAGTGTTATTTAACTCGGTTGTTCCAATGATGAAAGCCATTTTAACCGATATATTTTCCGACCAAGTGTAACTTCAAACCGAAGCAATCAAAATCTCACACAAGCTTTACAAACGCCTATACTCACAAGAAATGAACTCAAGTGATATACATGTACTATACAAAGCCAAGAAAAGATCTAGAACATTAAGCAAGTGAAAATATGCACAAGAATGATCTCCACATGTTCTACAAGTTATTAAAACCAAGAAAGGATCAAGAACATCAAACAAGTGAAGATACGCACAAGAAAATCAAGCATCACGAAGAATTGAATTATCATTAAATTGAGTGAGTGCTTAGATTTTATGTAAAGTTACTTTATTGATCAAATCCCTATAGCCCAAACATATTCTTGCATATTTTAAAGATTGATTCAAACTAGCTTGAAATTAAGTTTATTTGAAAAACATCATTTTACAAAGACCGAGTTTCAAAATAAATTCATATTAATTTTAAATGATCATATTTTAAGCTCTAATAAAAATAGGTATCTTAGAAACATATCTTTGAGGTTCAAAAATCATTATAATTTTATTTGGAACTAAATTTTTAAATTGCAAAAATATTTTTATTTTACATTTAAAATTCGCTCAATTTTTGCCTAGTTTTGATCTAACGGTAAGATGGAGGCCTTCCCGAACTCTGATCATTTTGAAATTTTTAAAATAGTTAGACAACATCTCCTGGCAATTTTTACTAAAATTTGAGCATAATCCAACAGTCAAATTGGGAGAAATTAACAAAACAAATTTGAATTTTTTTGTCAAAACTAGCTGTTGGAAAATTTGAAAATGTATACCTTGGAGCCAAAACCTCTCTTAATTATCCCCAACGGGCATATGGTTTTGCAAGCTATAAATATGTGGCCCTAGACATGTTTTAACACACCTTGAATCATTCTAATACTCTATTATTCATATATTTAAATATACAAAGATTCAAGAACACATTTTGATCAATCTTTCATTTTTGAGCTATATACTTTGATCAATTTTGATATCTCTTAGTGTGAGCTTCATTTGTATTTTGTCATATACAAGAGAGATATTGTACATTGGTGTTTGTCACCAAAACTCATTTTGAATCATAATTGTGATAGGTGTATCTCATAGATTAGTAAGAGGGATTTCTTGTGAAAGTATTGAAGGTGTTTTCAATACTTGTGAGAGTGTGTGATAAGAATACACTTGTAGAGGTTTGATCTTCACCCGGAAGGAGATCGGTTATAGTGGAAATTCTCGAGAAACTAACCGAGCGCGGAGTAGGGGGAATAAGCCGAACCGTGTGGACAAAAAATCTTCGACTCCGATCGATTCAATTTTTCTATCTCTTGCTCTATTATATTGTGTTATTTATTCATTGTGTTTGGAATTAACTTTGTTCTTGATTGCTTGATAAATATAGACATCGAATATTTTTAAATCCATTTTAAAAATATGATTAAGTTTTAAAAACCCTATTCACCCCCCTCTAGGGTATTTTCCGACCTACACAAAGAGCAACAGCTAGTATACGGGTGACAAAAGCACAGAGACAACCTAAAAGGGCAAAAACAGGACCAACTCAAGCACTAATTACAGTACCATTTTTGTCACAACCAGTAACTACAGATCCATTGCTATCTGAATCAATTCCATCCATGTCTCAATTAGCTAGGAGTGGAGTGAATTTCTATACACCAGCTCTTTTCATTAATGAAAGAGTTGGCCCAAGTAATCCAAGCCAAAGGAAGCCATCAGTGATTATAAAAGATGGCAAAAAGTTTGTCACTTTGTCAACTTTAAAAGACATGAGTAAATGATTGTAATTGTCAATTACAATGAGGACATGTGTTTTATCCTTTATGACCTTACTTCTTTTTAGGATGGGAATATTTGTTTGTTTGTCCCATTTAACTTGGTTTTTGGATTGGTAAAGTCTTTGTCCCTTATGACATTATGTTTTTTGTATGGAATTGTAATATGTGGTTATCATCGAAATGTACTATATTAGGTGCTTTTTGAATATTATTATGTAGTGCAATATGACTTCTTTTTTTGCCTTTAGTCGAAATGTATTATATTCTTGCATTACAACATGGAATAAAACAGAGTAATGAAAATAGAGTAAAAAAAAGAAAGAAGAAGAAGAATAGACCAAAACAGAGTCATAGGCACCAAAATAAAATTTAATTCATTACATTACATTACATTACAAGAATTGCATTACAAAAAGAAATTTCTTGTTCATTCTTGCATTACAACTGCCAAAAACAAGGGACCTTCCTCTCATTTATGAACTACAACAGAAATGACAAATGCAAATATGGTCACCCATGTTAAAATCAATACGAGAAACCATTTCTTCTCCCTTGACTTGGACTTACTCGCTTCAGCCTTTATTGTATTTATCCTCCTCAATAGATCTTTCACACATTAGAAGGTTGACCCACCTAAAAAATCCACAGTCATTGTTTAGCATTTTCAAAGGAAAAAGAAACCATTTTAGTAAGATTAAAGTTAAGAAATTAACAAACCCTAATTTCAAACTTACTTCAGTGTTTTCGCAAGTAAGAAATCTTCTTCCCGAATTTAAATCTGTCCATGAGGTAACCATTCTAGCTCTCCTAAAACAATGGCAAGTGACACCCACCATTGTTCTCTCTTCTCTTCTTCACGAGCTCTTCTTTAATCTCTCATTTTCTCTCTTTTCTTCTCTCCTCTTGAAGGCCCTAGTAATGTAAGAAAACAACATGGTTGGTATTTATTTTAAACCCATCAACGCAAGAGTACCGAAAATGCCCCTTAAAATAGAGTTTCCGTGCAGTTTCTGTCCAATTTTTAACTGGAGGTTTGGTTTTGGACGAGCGAGGGACAAATTTGAAACTTCAAGGATGCTTCAACTGAAAATTAAACTTTAGGGGCAAGTGAGGGGCATTGGCCAAACTTCAGGGGTCATTTTTTCTAATTACCCGATTTTATCAATTGAGTGAATGGTAAAATAGTTATTTACTAAGGGAGGGGAAGAGCAATTATGCCAAAGCTAATAATAAATAATTTGTAATTAATTTAGTTAAATTGCTATATTATGTAATTACAAATAAAACACGATCACTTTTGTAAATTTTAGGTACTCTTCGGCTGTTTTTGTAATTATCATTTTAGACAAATATCCAACCCTTATCTAAGTAATATTTTTAATTAATTAATTTTTTTATCTTACCCACGAGTATCCGGACCAGCTTTTGCGTACTTCAACTAATCTCCGTTTGCGGTTCGTGATTGCTGCAGGCCAAATATTATTTTGATAGTCTTGAAAATCGACTCGAGGAGCGAACTCAGTTGACCTAAGATTGTCCCAATAATAGCCTTAGGGTACGTTTGGCACGCTGAATAAGGAATTTTGATATGATAAGAGTAGAAATTAGTCGGATAGAAGTTATGTTGGATATGATAGGAAATGAATCAATCGGATAAGGATTAAGTGGGATTGGATAAGATAATGACTAGTTGAATAAAGATTTAATAAAACATTGTATTTGATGGAGTCACGGACATTATATAACACAACTCGCTTTTATTTTTAAAATACATGGAATTTTAATTGTTGTCCACAAAAATAAATTTTTTTGGTTAATGCAATTCTTTTATTTATAAATAAGTTTCGTAAAAAACTCTTACATGAGAGAAATTATGTATTGCGTACAATATTTATGAACCATGCATTAAATACAGTTTCAAATTTTAATATAAGTTTTTTTTTTATAAAATTAATGTTTCCTACAAATACCTTCATTTAATAAAATAAAAATACTATATTATACAAGAAATGAATTTTATTAGTTGAGTTAATATGATTTTGGGTTGTCAAAAATTTTCATTAATCAATTTGATTATCTAAAGGACATAAAGAAAAAAATTGAAAAAAAATTAATTTTTATATTTGTTTTGTTATCCAGTAATTACGGGATAAAATAATACCACCTATAAGAGTGGTATTCATATAGCTTCCTGATTCACTTTCCCCGAATACTATATGGGTGGCTGGTATCGTTTTATTCGATTTTAATGGAATAAAAAGATAATTAATATTGAGTATAATCATATCTTGTGTTACTTCAAACGCGAGATATCCTATTTACACTTACATCAAAAATAAAATATAATTTATTTATCTTATTTTTTAATAACATATACCGAATAGAATTAATTAAATTAACTAGAAATTAGGTAGAAGGTCTTGTTATACATTGGATTTTAGCAAAAATCCAGTGAATAATATTTTTTTGAATGAAGGGCCTATTTTGCTTTAGTGATTAGTATAAGAGGCTTATTTTATTTTATATTTTAAATAAAGGTATTTAAACAAATTTAAATACTATTTAATTAATAAAAAACATGTTATGTATTACCTAAATTACCCCTTGTTATTTTTATAAAGTCCCAGTCATACCCTTCTAAGTTTGAAACGTATTCATGTTCACTCGCGCGAAAACTGTGAGCCGCGAAGCCTTCAATCGTGATTCTGAGCGTGGATCGTGATTTTGAGCGTGGATCTAGGTTTGCAATCGTAATTATATCAAGCTGTAGTCGTTCTGTCTAGCTCGTTCTTAAGTGATTCAATGGATTTCGAATGTTTTCAAGGTAATAATTTGTAGCTTTTTGATGTTTTTCTTTGTTTTAGCTTATTTTAGATAGGTTTGATTTTCGTTTTACTGTTAGTGATGTTCATTGGATTGATTTTCGTCCAATGTTATATTTGATTGTTGTTGTGAAAGTTAATAAGTTTTTCTACGGTTTTTGTAAGAGCTGCAAACTTCAGTTTAGGATTAGTTATCTTCATTATTAGGTTGAGTTCGTTCAATGATATCTATGATTATTGTTGTGAAAGTATGGACTGGAAAGTTGATATTACAGTGAAACAGAGAAACTTTGCAGAGAAAATTGTACTACAGTGTATGAACTTTGCACCAAAAATATGGACTGCAAAGTTCATATTGTAGTGAATTGTGGCCTGCAATATGAACTTTGCACCAAAAATATGGACTGCAAAGTTCATATTGCAGTGAATTATGGACTGCAAAGTTCACTTTTGCAGTGAAATATGGACTGTAATATGAACTTTGCACCAAAATTATGGATTGCAAAGTTCATATTGCAGTTATATGAGTAATAGGTATTTAGCAAAATAGAGTTTGATGCGATGTTTATCCGTTCTTATTTTCTTTGTATTTTATAGGGATATTTCAAGTAGGGTCATTGCAATGATTTCTTTTAGTGTTAGTTCTTTTGGTGTTCGTATAGGGCTCAATTCTTCACTTTTCGAGCTCAAGGAATGTGTTTGTGAAAGATGGTCTGAGATTAATCATTGCTTGCTTGAAATGTATGTTATCTGTGATGAGAAAGAGATCGTTGTAAGCACCGACGAAGAGATTAGATGTATGATATGTTCTACTGTTATTAAGGGGAAAAATACTGTCAATGTCTTTGTGAGATTGGCAGAGTGTTTGAATTCCAATGCCGTTGCTAATGATACTTGTAGTGCATCAAGTGGTTCGGTAACTCGTTCAGACACCTCGGAGGTCCGTCAACCTCTAAAATCAAGTGTTTGGGCAAATGCAATAACCGATGTCGAACAGAGATTTGAACGTGGTGTAGAAGACTTCCGTTTAAAGCTAAGGCAGTTTTCAATTGAGAGAGGTTTTGATTACAAGTTTAAAAGGAATGATGCTAGGAGAATAATGGTTGTTTGTAATAAGGATGAGGAAATGGGATGTCAATGGAGGCTTCATGCTTCACAGAAATTTAATCTACCGAACTTCTTTGTTATTAAAAGGATGGTTAGTGAGCATACTTGCGGTATCGATTATAAGGATTTGAGAAAGCCGCCTATGAGTAGCAAGCTTGTGAAGAATGCTATTATGGACTTGGTTAGAGATAGGCCCCTTGTGAAGCCTTCCGAGATTATTGATGATTTTCGAAGGGATTACAGAGTTCGATTGAGTTATTATTACGCTTATGCAGGAAGAGAGTTAGCTGTGAAGGAAATACATGGGGATGAGTTATTATCATACAACAACCTTGTTTGGTATTTGGAGGCCTTAAAGAAGACAAATCCCGGTAGCTACACCATACTTGAAGTCAATGAGGAAACCAATAAGTTTCAGAGATTATTTGTCTCATTTGAGGCTCAATTTTTTGGCTTTAAGTTTTGTCGTCCTCTATTATGCTTAGATGGGACATTCTTAAAAGGAAAGTTCAAGGGATGCATGCTAGCAGCTACAAGAATCAATGGCAATTGAGGTATGCTTATCTTTTTTTATCATTCGGTGCAAGCATGGTTTCATTATTCCATGTTATTATTAGTATGTAAAAGCATTAATTGTGAATTGGTAATTATCTTCTTGTTTGTTTGATATTGTTGTAGAAATATTCCATTTTGCCATGAGTGTTGTTGATTCGGAGACCGTGCAAAATTTGTGTTGGTTTTTGAACCATTTGAAGGCTATTTTGCCTAGTGATGGAGTTTTCACATTTATATCAGACAGGCATTGGGGTTTGGTGAAGTCGATAGCTGAAGTTTTTCCAAACTCCTATCATAGCCATTGTATGTGGCATTTGAAGAACAACTTGAGTACTTGTTTCTCGGCGAAAAGTAAGAAGAAATCGTTCATCTTGCAGTTGTTTGTGGATTTTGCATATGCCTCTACACATCTTGAGTTTCAAAGTGCGTTTAGTGATTTGAAAGGTGCTGCTGGAAATGAAATAAAAGATTTTGTACAAAATGCGCCGATAGATCATTGGGCAAATGCCTATTTCCCCGGACAAAGGTATGGAATGATGTGTTTAAATATTGCAGAAAGCTTTAATGGCTGGATTGTGAAAGAACGTAGTCTACCCATCACCTCGATGCTGGATAAAATTCGTTTGAAGTTGATGACCATGATGTCCAACCGACGTGAGAGTTCAAGAAATTAGAACACAGTGTTATGCCCCGACATGGAAAATATTTTGTCTGAGAAGATTAATGCGAGCAAGACGTGAAAAGTTACGAAGTCAAATGATTTTGTTTTCGAGGTTCAAAAGGAAAAAAGTCATAAGGTGGACCTTTACTATCGGCATTGTAGTTGCAATGCTTGGAAGATTGAAGGCTTTCCTTGCAATCATGCGGTGTTGTCAATTCTGGCCGATGAAAAATGTGTTTATGATTTTTGTGATCCTTGTTTTTTTAACGTGAATTATCAGAGATCGTACTCACATGCGATATTTCCTATCCCTAATGCTGATAGGCCGAGAAATGTGACAAATGAATTACATATTTTGCCTCTAGAAGTGAAGAGAACCGTGGGTCGTCGAAAAAGGAACCGAATTCCAAATACTGGGTCAAAAGCGAGGAAGTTGCGTAAGTGCAGAAGGTGTCAACATCTTGGGTTTCACAACAAAAAGACTTGTTTGGAAAGTATTCATTAGTTTTAGTATATGCTCTGTACTAGTTGTTAAGTACAGTTTACTTTTGATATTTCTTTGTGTTGATTTGAAGACCTTGAAAAAATTGTTTTGTTTTTATTTGGATTTCTTTGAAGTTTTGATAATGGGATATATTTGTTTCTTAGACAAATATGAAATGAATGGTATGATTTTACTGTTCTTATCTGGATATGTTAATCTTAATTATAGATAAAATGAACTGCAATGTTTATTTTGCACCAATAATATGTATTGCAATATGAACTTTGCAGTGAAATATGGACTGCAATATGAAGTTTGCAGTGAAATATGGACTGCAAAGTTCATATTGCAGTAAAATAGAAAAAATTTGCAGTGAAAATGTGGACTGCAATATGGACTTTGCAGTGAAATATGAAGTGCAATATGAATTTTTTAGTCAAATATGGACTGCAATATGAACTTTGCACTGAAATATGAACTGCAAAGTTCACATTGCAGTAAAATTTTCATTTGAAAATTCATGTCGGATAAAAAGGTGGATTCCAAAGTTCACATTGCACTGAAATATGGACTGCAACATGAACCTTGCAAAAAATTCTAGACTGCAAAGTTGATATTGCAATCAAACAGAGAAACTTTTCAGTGAAATATGGACTGCAAAGTTCTTATTGCAGTGAAAATATGGATTGCAATATGGATTTTGCAGTGAAATATGGACTGCAAAGTTCATATTGCAGTGAAACTTGAACTTTGCACCAAAAATATGGACTGCAAAGTTCATATTGCAGTAAAAATATGGACTGCAATATGAACTTTGCAGCAAAAAAAAAAGCATAGTTCAAACCTTCTTTTTTCATAATCTGTGTTTTCCATAGCAGTGCATATTTGAATTTGCACAAAACAATTCCTAATACAAAAGGTAAATGGCAACACACACGAACATAAAAAAAAGGATTCATTAAAACGCGTTACTATTATTCATTCAAAATCTAAAACAAAGTGTTTTTGGCTATGACTACATATTACTTTCAATTTAACCATGACTAGATATTACTTACAATTTCAGCATGGCTGTATATTACTTACAATTTTATTTGTTGTGAGAATCCGCAAATGCGACCCCCCGGGTCTCGTCCCCGTTCGTGGTGGTCTGAAACGTCGGAAAGGATCCCGTCGTTCCATTTGCTTGGAGTTTGTTTTGATAATTCATATCGGGTGTCCCTACGTCTGTTCTAGATGCAAAGGGGTTCGTTCAGAGTTGCCAGTACGTTTTACGAGAAAACGGACAAAAAAGGGTTGTGTAAGGGGAAAGGCTATAGACAAGCCTTTCTTTACACGTTTGTCTGCGAAATCAGGTTTCTATAGGGTTCGGGAACTATATTACGGTTTGGAAAGGTGTTAAGCACCCATTCCGCCCTTTCGGTCTCTAGTGGACTTATATATTTATTCTATGTTGAAAAACTTGGATGCTTTTACTGACAGTCTACTACTTTTCAAATGAAAACCCTAATTCCTGGGGGAAGACGGGAAAGGGATGAAAACCTTTGTGTTCCGAGATCCGATGTTTTATTTATTTGAAAAGATGTAAATACACATGACAAAACCTTTTATTTTGAAAGAGTGTCCCGTATTATTTCCTCAGATAATGACGGTTTTCTCGTTTTGTGTTTACTTTTGTGAAAGTTCGGATCTTTATGTCGGGACTAATTCAATATGGAATTAGAACTCTTTGAGGAGAGTTTATCAGACACATCACAATCTATGAAAAAGACAGGATATGTGGATTTTAATTCCTAGATAAGTCTTTTATCGGTCCGGGGTTTGAAAACAGGGTTTATCCGGACGATAATGTACTTACTCTTCTGGTTTTGAAAGTGGTTTTATCAGGGTCTATTGTGTCGAAAACGATAGACTATTTGTAACTTGACAATAAGTTTTTTCAAATAAAACGTGGACAAAATAACAGAAGTAAAACAAGTACACAGATATCTAATTTTAAATACTAGAAGGGACTTTCTTTACCTTCCCGACGAGAATAATAATAAGAAAGAAAATATAATACGGCAGAGGGATCTCTGGCGATAATAATCTTCTCTTTCTTCAGATATTTCCGAGAAATCGATTTCGGAGACGGGACACGTCGAGTGTCGAGGATAGATTCGATAATTCTTCATAAATAAGATAATAGTAGAAAAATGCTTGATAAAAATCAAATCTAAAGCTCCAAATTCTCAGATTCCAATTGCTGCCCCTGAACCCTTGGGGGTGTTGGCCTATTTATACTGCTCGGGGAAGATTGTCGTGCGACATCTCCCCAAAAAAGGCAAGTGTCGCGCGACATATCTGTTTGTCGCGCGACATTCCTGTATGTCGTGCGACAAACGGCTGAAGTGATGGGTCCTGACACTGTGATGTGTCAAAAAGTGGTTGGTCGGGTGCAGAGAGGGATTGTCGCGCGACATAGTGGGATTGTCGCGCGACATTCCAATGATTGTCGCGCGACAATGTGATATGTCGTGCGACAATCCTTCATAAAAAAAGGTTTGTCGCGCATCAAACCCCCTCGGGGTAGTTTCGGGTGCTCGGGTGTGTCCTGGACTCCAAAAATAGTAGTCTCGTAGGTCGTTAGGGTTCTTGCGGGGGTCACGGATCGGGGTGTCTACAGACCCTCTCGACTCAAGCTCCTTGCTTGCAAGGAATTGAGGCGACTGGAAGAGACCATGATCCATGGCTCCCGCATGAACTCTAAAGAAGTGTTTATGCAAAAAGTGCTTGTGAGTGCCTCCGGAGAGGGCTTCGTGTTTTGTTTTGCCTCCGGAGAGGGCTTTTGTTACCTCATTGCCTCTCTCGAGGGCTTTGACTTGCTCCACTTGCCTCAGATGGGAGGACTACCATTGCGCCTCAGGTGGGAGGACTACCGTTGTGCCTCTCTGGGAGGGCTTCGCCTCAGGTGGGAGGACTACCGTTTGTGCCTCTCTGGGAGGGCTTCGCCTCAGGTGGGAGGACTACCGTTGTGCCTCTCTGGGAGGGCTTCGCCTCAGGTGGGAGGACTACCGTTGTGCCTCTCTGGGAGGGCTTCGCCTCAGGTGGGAGGACTACCGTTTGTGCCTCTCTGGGAGGGCTTCGCCTCAGGTGGGAGGACTACCGTTTGTGCCTCTCTGGGAGGGCTTCGCCTCAGGTGGGAGGACTACCGTTGTGCCTCTCTGGGAGGGCTTCGCCTCAGGTGGGAGGACTACCGTTGTGCCTCTCTGGGAGGGCTTCGCCTCAGGTGGGAGGACTACCGTTGTGCCTCTCTGGGAGGGCTTCACCTCAGGTGGGAGGACTACCGTTGTGCCTCTCTGGGAGGGCTTCGCCTCAGGTGGGAGGACTACCGTTGTGCCTCTCTGGGAGGGCTTCTAGATCTGTAAGAAGAAGGAAAAAATGCCTCTGGGAGGACTTTCATGAGTAACTTTTGCCTCTGGAGAGGGCTTGTGATTTTGCCTCTGAAGAGGGCTTGTGTTTGTGATTTTTGTTAAAATTTAATTTGTCTCTCTTTAGACTGCTAGAGTGAGAGAGAGAAGTTTTTGTGAGGGTGAAAAGAGCTCCTCGAGGTCTAATCTTATCCGAATGTCCGCTTTCCTATATCTTTCTTGAATTTTGTTCTCATGTTTTCCTCGAGTGAGGGTACTTTTCTCAGAAGGCAGTTTTCGATTTTCTTTTGCTTTCCGCAGCGTGATAATTCGAGGATTTTCCAAACCATCTCTTCTGTATCGTGCTGAAAAGAAAATTTGTCTAAAAGTCCAATCTCTGATCTCTGTTCTTTTCTCAATTTCTCTTTTTGGTGGGCCCAACATCGTTTTCTGTTTTTCGATGCCCTTATTTCTCCCTCTTTTGGGAAAGACTTTTCCTGGCCCTCTCTGTTTTTGACCAGGAGTCTTTTCATCCCTTTGTCGTGATCAGGAGCCTTACTCACCCTAAAACGAAGCACTGAGCCCTTTTTGGCCTAGCTATCACTTTTGGTGTGGCTCTCCCTGTCACTCTACATTTCTGTTTCTCTCGCTTGCTTTGGGCGCTCATGCGGGTTTCTCCTCTTTTCTACTCTTTCAATTTTTTTCTATTCCCGTCTTATCTCGCTATTCTGCTTTTTCTTAATTGATGGTCTCGGTCCTTCTATGAGATCAGAGACTACTTTTAATCGTGGCATTCCGCTCTCGCATTTTTCGGGGAGATGATTTGGAAGTTTGCTCGTTGAAATCTTTATCATGGGTGTGCGGTTTTAGCAATCTTTTCGAAAACTGCCCCTCGGAAGTCCTCCTGCAGGAGGTAAAAATGAGAAAAAGGTCAAAAAATCAGGGGGGATAGGAGATTGTCGCGCGACACTTCGGTGGGGAGCCCTTTGTCGCGCGACAATGTGGCCATTTGTCGCGCAACAATCTGACCCACTATATAACCCTCCTGCTGAGCTCATTCCACCTCATTCTCTCCTTTCTCTTTCTCTCTCTAACTCTCCTTCTCTCCTGTTCCTAGCGCGGAAGCTCTGTTGCGTTTTCGAATTTTCCGGCCTTCTTCATATATCCTACCTATACCTGATGGACCCTGCTTATCCCGACAGACTGGAGGGTGACCAGGAGGAGGTCACCTTCACTGACGCTCAGGGCGTTCTCCGCTGCAGCCCTCATCATGATGACTGGGCGGACTTGGATTGGTACGATGAGGATGGGATAGACCGCGGTCGAGCGGTGGTCTATCGAGATGCTATCCGAGCTGCTCCAGTCCCAGATGTCCCGTGGCTCTTGATAGAGCCTGTCTCTCACGAGATTCGCCGTCGATCTCTGGTATGTCTTCTTTATCTGTTCTGTTTCTTGTCGTTTCCTGTATTTCATTTTCAATAATGTTAGTATGCATGTCTGCCTTGAATAACGCCCGATTTTTTAGCGAACACATACTTTTACCTGTGATACCTCTTAGGATTTAGGAAAAAAACATAATCTACCCCTATAGCCCTATATCTCTCATAATTACACCAAAGTACCCTCAGGTTTGGAAAATTACATAATTTACCCCTATAGCCCTATAACTCTCATAATTACACCAAAGTACCCTCAGGTTTGGAAAATTACATAATTTACCCCTATAGCCCTATAACTCTCATAATTACACCAAAATACCCTCAGGTTTTTTAGAAAATTACATAATTTACCCCTATAGCCCTATAACTCTCATAATTACACCAAAGTACCCTCAGGTTTTGGAAAATTACATAATTTACCCCTATAGCCCTATAACTCTCATAATTACACCAAAGTACCCTCAGGTTTGGAAAATTACATAATTTACCCCTATAGCCCTATAACTCTCATAATTACACCAAAGTACCCTCAGGTTTGGAAAATTACATAATTTACCCCTATAGCCCTATAACTATCATAATTACACCAAAGTACCCTCAGGTTTTGGAAAATTACATAATTTACCCCTATAGCCCTATAACTCTCATAATTACACCAAAGTACCCTTAGGTTTTGGAAAATTACATAATTTACCCCTATAGCCCTATATCTCTCATAATTACACCAAAGTACCCTCAGGTTTGGAAAATTACATAATTTACCCCTATATCCCTATAACTCTCATAATTACACCAAAGTACCCTCAGGTTTTGGAAAATTACATAATTTACCCCTATAGCCCTATAACTCTCATAATTACACCAAAGTACCCTTAGGTTTTGGAAAATTACATAATTTACCCCTATAGCCCTATATCTCTCATAATTACACCAAAGTACCCTCAGGTTTGGAAAATTACATAATTTACCCCTATAGCCCTATAACTCTCATAATTACACCAAAGTACCCTCAGGTTTTGGAAAATTACATAATTTACCCCTATATCCCTATAACTCTCATAATTACACCAAAGTACCCTCAGGTTTTGGAAAATTACATAATTTACCCCTATAGCCCTATAACTCTCATAATTACACCAAAGTACCCTCAGGTTTTGGAAAATTACATAATTTACCCCTATAGCCCTATAACTCTCATAATTACACCAAAGTACCCTCAGGTTTTGGAAAATTACATAATTTACCCCTATAGCCCTATAACTCTCATAATTACACCAAAGTACCTTCAGGTTTTAGAAAATTACATAATTTACCCCTATATCCCTATAACTCTCATAATTACACCAAAGTACCCTCAGGTTTTGGAAAATTACATAATTTACCCCTATATCCCTATAACTATCATAATTACACCAAAGTACCCTCAGGTTTTGGAAATTACATAATTTACCCCTATAGTCCTATAACTCTCATAATTACACCAAAGTACCCTTAGGTTTTGGAAAATTACATAATTTACCCCTATAGCCCTATAACTCTCATAGTTACACCAAAGTACCCTCAGTTTTGGAAAATTACATAATTTACCCCTATAACCTCCTATTCGTTCTCTTGTCTGCAGTGGGTTGGCCGGGGTTGGGGTTCTCCCAATACTATATCTTCGGAGTGGCGACGGGCACCGTCCCCTGTCCAGGAGTTGATTCTTGCGACTCCTTTTGGCTCCCTCTTTGACGCCCTCCCAGAGCGGGTTTCTAGGGCGGCAGTTTTGGTGTCAGCACTGGCTTGTCATTGGTGGGATACTACTCATACCTTCCATTGGAGCTGGGGTGAGATGACGATGACACCCCTCGATCTTTTTGCTCTGACCGGGATTCCTTCGGGGGGGTCCCCATTCAGATCGATGTCCCTTTGCGTCTGACGGCAGAGGGTATTGTTAGTGCGCTTGGATGGTTCCCGGAGCGACGGAGTTCCGGTGATACGATTCCTCCGGGTGTCCTAGTTACGCGGCTAGCCACAGAGAGAGCTCGGCTAGTTGCTTCAGGGGTTCCTATGACCCGTCAGGAGGCGCGCCAGTATGCCCGCGTCCTTCTTCTGTTGACACTCCATGATTTATTCGAGGCTCGTGGTGGGGACACGGCTCATCTTTGGTGGTTGCCCTATCTTCGGGACTTCAGCCTCATGTTTGACTATGACTAGGGAGGCTTCATTCTTGCAGTCCTCTATGATGCCATGGACCAGGTCTCTCGCCATTTAGCCCTGAACCTCAAGGGCTTTTCTCTGCTGTGGGAGGTACATACTTTAGTCCTTTTGTCCTTGCTTCAGTTCTTTACATATTACATGTTTAATCATTGCTGATTTCTTTTATCTTTCCTTTTCAGAGCTGGTTTGTTGCTTATACCCGCCTGGGTCGTACCCAGGTGGATCTCCTCGTTGAGAACGAGGACCAGTTTCCTTTTCTCCGCCGATTTATTGCGGGGAACTACCGGGCTCCCTATGTATACCGGACTCGGGAGACCGGAGCTGCTGCCGTTCACGACCTGTTGGAGGAGCAGGTAAATATTTTAGTTCTTTTGCTCTTTGATAGTTTAGATAGAATATATAAATTATTGAGAATAAAAAAACTTGTTTTCTTTTCAGGTTGAGTGGGCTCCTTGGGGTGATCTGAGTCCCCATTATGGATATGGCCGCGCCCTGACCGCCTCGAGGACTAGGCGGCTTATCCGGGATGAGTACGGCCTTCTCTTCTACTTGGGCGAGAGGGTCATTCGCCAGCACACGCCATCCCAGTGGCCTCGTGTTCCATTATTCCCTCTTGTTCTGATGAGGCGGACGGGCGAGATTGATCCGGTGACGGTGCAGGCCTTGGTCGACGGACTCGGCTTCCAGACGTTCGTCGAGGAGGGAGACTACCCCGTTTTTGCTACCCGTTATCTGATGAGGGAGCCGAAGGGGACTCGGGGACGGGTCTTCTATGAGAGGTACCGGGCACTGGGAGGTGATCCCAACTACATACGGGGACAGACCCATTTAGCTAGGGCGGTTCCGGGTCACTTGCCACCTGTCCCCGATCAGAGGGACAACATTCCGGATTCTGAGAACGAGGATCCTGAGGGAGAGAGGGATGTTCTTGATGCGGCCGAGGACGGTGGTCGGCCAGAGGGCGAGGGAGGTGATGCGACAGCTGTTCCGGAGCCGTCGCCTCAGGCGACACCTGTGAGGGAGCAGCGTACTGAGGGTTTCGAGTTTCCCACCGGCCCTTCTGTGTCTCCGGGGGTCCTTTTTGTTGCTGCTGAGGCTGCTGAGGGGAGAGCGGGATTGTCTGAGAGGTCCTGGGAGCCTGCGGACCTTGGGGCAGACTATGAGCAGTTCGGGCGGACTCCTCCAGCTGCGGTGGCTACTCCTTCCAGTGGGGTACCTCCTTTGAGGGCGACGGCCATAGTGGATCCTCCGGGGGTCCGTACCTACACCACGTTGACTCCTCTTCCGGCGACTGTCATGGGTCCTCCTGCCCGATCTCCAGGTTTGGGGGGTTCTTCATCCCGGCCTCCCTTGTTCCCGATCCGTGAGGAGGGCGGGTCCACTTCTGCTGGCGTTCCGGCGGGGTTATCTATTCCGTGGGTAGATCTACCCCCACTCCCCAGGGACATCTCTTATATTGGCGCTGGATTACGTCGATATCCCGTCCCAGAGTACCCTCTTCCTGAGGATACTTTTGACTATCTGGGTGGTCGCCCTGATGACGAGGTACTTTCTTCAACTTCTCTTGATACCCTTACATCTATATCTATCTATTTTGATTGTGCTGATTCTTTTATCTTATGTCTTTTTATAGTGGGTGAGTGTACGGGTGGCAGACCTACGGGCTTGGCACGCCCAGTATCTTTACAACTGGAACCTGCTCCAGTACGTTGGTCGAGACCCTCCGGCCTACATGCGCGATTATCAGAGGGCTATCGACATCTCCTTACGGTCGGACGACCCCCTGACTTCCTCTCATGCCCGGACGGATTCTCGGAGGAGCAGTAGTCGGACTTCCAGGCGTTCCCGATCGTCGGTGATCCGTCCTACGGCACCGGTCCAGTCCACTGGGCCTTCTCAGGCGACAGTTTCTCCTGTTCCTGGCGTCCCAGTTGTTGATCTTACTCCCGAGGAGGGCTCGGGCGATAGTGGGAGCGTGTCAAAACGCGCCCGAGTAGATTAGTTTTTCCTTTCTGCATTTAGTGTTAGTTTTGGACAGATATGTATTTATTTTTAGACATGTTTAGACAGATATTTAAAAACTGTTTTTTTATAGGATTTATAAAATATCTTTATCTGCGTTTGATTATACTTTTATTCTCTGTGTGTGAAAGATATATATATAAGAGTCAGTGATTTAAAAGCCATACCTTGTAGTGTAGTGATATTTTTCCTGTAAACAAAGAGCAAAGTGAGAACAAGAAAGCATCTAAAAAATGATTCTTTTGGCAAAAATGACTGTTATGTGTAAGAAAAAACCAAATTAGGGTGACCCCAAAGGGGTTTGTCGCGCGACAATCCCTCCTGGATATGAGTTTGTCGCGCGACAAACAGGTACAGGTCCCTCTTTTTTTGCTATAAATACACCCATCTTCCTTCCTTCATCCCCACACTTTCCAAAAATGTCTTCTTATCGCACAAAATCTGATTTTTCTTATGTCAATGCTAGAGATGCTTTGATATCTTCTGAAAATGGTCTGAACTTTGGTGCCTTCAGTCCTTTAGCGGGTTGGTGCCATCGTCCCGTCGATTTTTCCTTTCTGTTAGGTGCCTTGTATTTCTGGAGTCCTGCGGACCATCTCTTCCATTTTGGACTAGATGAGCTCTGCCCGACCTATGAGGAGTTCTCCTGGCTGTTACGTTCTGACGTTCGTCTCCCGATGGCAGTTCCCATAGAAGAAATCGGTCCCCGTGACATGCTAATTGCTCTGTTAGCCATTCCCCCGGCGGCCTGTGATGGTTTCATTGCCGATGGTTTTCTTGACCTCTATAAAATGGTGAGGTTCTTTCATCGTTATGAAGATAGGGCCCCTTACGGCGTGGGGCGTACTGCAGCGGCCCTGATTTGCCTAATTTCTGATATGCTGCTGGTGACGGGTTCTTCCCGTGTTGATCCGACTATCCTTAGTCTGATTTACCAGGTTAGAAATGGGGAGTCTATAGTGCCGATCATTCTTGCAGAGACCCTGAATGGTCTTGATGATGTTCAACGGGGGGCCTAGCCTTTTTTCCGGGGGAGTTCGCGTCTGCTATACATGTGGCTGCTAGAGCGCTTTCGATCGGTGGGTTTCAACGGAGCTCGGCTCGACAATCCGACTCATTTCTTCCATCGGCCTCTCTTTGGTGCTTTGACCATGTCTTCCTCTGATTGGACGGTATGGTTTTCGGAGAATTTTCGGGCTATCCGGTGGAACATTCCTTGGTGGAAGCTGAGGGCGATGGTACTTAGCACTGGGGGTCAGAACTACGTTCGGCTCCGCGGGCTCTGGTTCACTTCCTTTTATCTCCCTGGGCGTCTTTTCCGACAGTTTAACATTCCTCAGGAGGTTCCCCTTGGTCTGAACAACTTCTCTTCTGAGTCTAAATTTGTGACCCCACATGTTTCTTTATCGGTAGAGAGGATGTGGCGTGCTCGACTGACTCGTCAGTTCAACCATGCCCGTTTTGGTATTACCCGGCCCCTCCGGGCTGATATCATCCGCTCTTGCTGGCAATCTCTGGAAGGAGAACTGATCGACGACCCCTTTCAAATGGAGTGGTTCCGGTTCATGGATACAGAAGCTACTGATGATAACATTGTCTTTGCATATCAGATCTTGGACGAAGCTCGGATCGATTTGGCTATTAAGGACCCAGTGTGGCCAACCCCTAGGGATTAGTTTCTTTCGTATTTGTTATGTCTCCTTTGTAACCTTCGGTGTTCTGAACCACCTTTTAATAATATATGAGGGACTGCTTGCGGGAAATAAATTTATTTACAAAGTTTAAACCGGGCCTGAAGTCACTTCTCAGGTTGCCTACGTTCCCCTTTTTGATTTTTACAAAGAACAAAAAGTTTTGAGTTGGGGCTCAGGTTTACGTAGTTCTTATTACATGCCACACCTATTGATAATACTTCTTCAGTCGATCCATGTTGACTGGTGAATGTAGTAACTGCCCATCCAAATCAGTGAGTATAGCGGCACCTCCTGTATCGATTTTTTTGACGATGTATGGCCCTGTCCACTTCTGCCCGAACTTACCCCTCGGATCTCTGGCCGGTTCTCGAATTTCTTTCAATACAATATCGTTCTCGTTGATACCCCGAGTCCTCACTTTTTGGTTAAATGCTCAAGCGATTCTCTTCTGATACCCCTGATGGTGGTATGCGGCTTTCAATCTCTTTTCATCTAGTAGGGCTAGCTCGTTATAACGTGCCTGGACCCATTCCAGTTCATTGACTTGATTTTCTAGTATTACCCTGAGGGAGGGGACTTCTAATTCAACAGGGAGGACTGCTTCCATCCCGTATGTAAGAGAGAACGGGGTTGCCCCTGTGGAGACCCTCTCGGTGGTGCGATATCCCCACAATGCATAAGGTAACTTCTCTGGCCAGTCTCGACAGGTGTCGGTCATTTTGCTTAGGATATTCTTCAGATTTTTGTTGGCGGCTTCAACTGCCCCATTGGTTTGTGGGCTGTATGGCGAAGACCTGTGTCTGGTAATACCGTATTCTTCCATGATGGTATTAGCTTCTCCTTCGAAGTGGGTGCCGTTATCTGAGATGATCTCGTGTGGGACCCCATATCGGCAAACAATATTCCTTTTGATGAATCGAGCTACTTTTTTGGCATCGAGGGTCTGGTAAGACTCGGCTTCTACCCATTTGGTGAAGTAGTCGATGGCCACTAGTATGAATTCATGGCCGTTGCTGGCTTTGGGCGAGATCTTCCCAATGACGTCGATTCCCCAGGTTGCGAAAGGCCAGGGAGCAGTCATGGTGTACAACTCTTTTGGAGGAAGCTTCTGGGATTTAGCATAAATTTGGCACTTGTGACAACGGCGTACGTGATTAGCGCAGTCGATTTGCAGAGTAGACCAAAAATAACCTTGTCTAATGATCTTGCAGGCAAGTGTATGTCCGCTCATATGAGGTCCGCAATCGCCCCCATGTATCTGATCCATTACTCTGACTGATTCTTCTTCGGTGAGGCATTGAAGATGAGTTCCGTCGTAGTTTCTTTTATACAATCTTCCGGCACAAAGTATGAACCCTGATGCTAATCTTCTGAGCGTGACCCGTGTTTTCTTGTCTGTTTTCTCAGGATACTGATGGTTCTTCAGCAGGTTCCAGATATCGTAAAACCAAGTGGTTGGATCCCCTTTCCCTTCATTCTCTATTACCAAGGCCGTGCAGTGTACTGGTTCTGACTTCTTTTGTACCGTAAGGGTTATTTCTTCCATCCCCTCCGGGATATCGATCATAGATGCCAGGGTTGCCAGTGCGTCGGCAAAACTGTTCTGAGACCTAGGGAGATTATAAAATTCCGTATGCTTGAACTTTCCCGCGATATCCTCCAGTCGGGCGAGGTAAGGGACTAATTTCTCATCTCTGATCTTCCATTCCTTCAGAACTTGGTGGACCACTAGTGCTGAATCTCCGTATACCTGTATTCTCTTTATACCCTTTTGAAGAGCGATCTCTAACCCGAGTATGCAGGCTTCATATTCAGCCATGTTGTTAGTGCAGAAGAAGTCCAGGCGATATGATACCGGGGAGTGAGTTTGGTCTGGAGAGACTAACAGGATACCTATCCCGTTTCCATTCCGATTGGTGGCCCCGTCAAAGTACAATTTCTAGTTTTCATCGATCTCAACATTCATGATGGTTTCGTCTGGGAACTTGGCTTCTTCTAGCACATCTCCCAATATTGGATTGTGGGCCAGGTAATCAGCTATGATCTTGCCTTTAACGGCCTTCTGGGTCATGTAGGTGATGTCAAATTTGGAGAGTAGAAATAGCCATTTTGCCATTCGGTTCGAGAGAGCCGGTTTCTCAAAGAGGTATTTCAACGGATCAATCCGTGATGCCAGGATGACTGAGAAAATTAGCATGTAGTGCCGTAGTTTCTGTGTTACCCAGATGAGAGCGGTGCATGATTTCTTCAATGGTGTGTAGTTCATTTCAAACGGGGACAGTTTCTTGCTGAGGAAATAGATGGCCTGCTCTTTCCGGGTATCAGTCAGGTGCTGGGCTAGCATTGCTCCTGCAGCTGAATCAATGACGGTTAGGTATAAAATTAAAGGTAGTCCGGTTTGTGGTGGGGCTAATAGTGGGGGGTTGGAGAGATATTCTTTGATCCTATCAAAAGCTTCCTGGCACTGATCGTTCCATTCTCCCGGTGAAGATTTCCTCAGGAGTTTGAAGATGGGTTCGCAAGTCTGAGTGAGCTGAGAGATGAACCTACTGATGTACTGCAGATTACCAAAAAATCCCCGGACTTCTTTCTCAGTACGAGGTTTAGGCATTTCTTGGATAGCTTGAACCTTGGCGGGGTCTACCTCGATCCCTTTCTTACTGACAACATAACCTAGGAGTTTTTCTTTGGTCATCCCGAACACACATTTCTGCGGATTGAGTCTCATCTGATACTGGCGGAGCCGGTCGAAAAAAGTTCGCAGGGCTGGTATGTGACCTTCCCTCTCCTTTGATTTGATTATCATGTCGTCTACATACACCTCTACTTCTTTGTGGATCATGTCGTGGAAAATAGCGGTGGCTGCTCTCTGATAGGTTGCCCCGACGTTCTTCAGCCCAAATGGCATAACTGTGTAGCAGAATGTTCCCCATGGTATGATGAAAGCCGTTTTTTCCTGGTGATCCGGGTGCATTTTAATCTGGTTATACCCGGCAAAACCATCCACAAATGACTTTAGGGCATGGTTGGCAGTGTTATCTATTATCAAATCGATGTTGGGCAATGGGAAATCGTCCTTCGGACAAGCTTTGTTAAGATCCCGGTAATCCACACATATGCGGACCTTCCCATTTGCCTTTGGAACGGGCACAATGTTGGCTAACCATGAAGGGTAATCGATCACCCGTAAAAACCCTACACTCAGTTGTTTCATCACTTCTTCCTTTACCTTTAGGGACCATTATGGCGTAAGTTTTCTTAACTTTTGCTTGACAGGTCTGAACTCCGGCTTGGTATGTATCTCGTGCATGACTATCTGACTGTTCAATCCTGGCATATCCGCATAAGACCAGGCGAAGACATCCACGTACTCTTTCAGAGTTTGTGTGAATTCCTTTTTTTTTGTTTCACTCAGACTTGTCCCAATGCGGACCTCCTTTCTTTCCTTTTCTGTTCTGAGGTTAATTTCGAGAGTGTCTCCTTCCTCACTCTGTATATGCTGTTCCTCCCGTTCCGGGTGTTCGTTCAGTCTTTCTAACTCCTTATAAGCTATTACAGAATTACAAATAACAGGATAACGCAACACAGAGTTTTCTTCATTGATAATAGTGTTTACAGGTACAAGTTTAAAGAGTAAATCTAGGAGTGGCTCTTTCCTAGCCTTACTTTCACTCTTACCTCTCACCCTTACAATTTCACTCTTTTCCCTTTCCCTTTGGTAGTCTGGATCAGCGTATATCAGGTGTACGGGGTCATCCCTTGGCTCGTCATCCCCTAGAACCATGATGTCGAAAAGATCTTCGATCATTTCTCCCTCTTTGTCTGTCTTGTCTTCGTTTCCTTCTTTCAACCCGATCGTTAATTTGGTGGAGAAACTGTGTTCAATGCTTTTTTTGACATATAGGTCCTCTTCATAGAAGATTTCCCATCCCGGCAGGTTCTCTCCGTCGCTGTTTCTCCAAGGTTCCTGAAAACCGCAAAAGGGGAAGTCCTCTCCTTATTTGACAAAAAATCCGTTCAAAGAGCTGAAACTCGGATACCGATGCCCTCGGCCCCTTTTTTGCTGATCGTCTTCTTCAGTGTGTTGGTACCCCAAACCTTCCCTTTCGTACCTCGTTACCGGTTCCAAGGCTTGAAGTAGTCCTGATTGTCCCATTCCTAGGCCGGCTCCAGGTAAGTATTTCATCATTCTTAGCATATTTGTAATCTTGGTGCTGAGACCGGGGATATTGTCCGGGGGAAGATATTCGATTATCTGAGTGCTGAGAGTTTGTACTTGAGGCTCATAAGAAAAGCCTCCTAACTGTATGCTCTGGCTCTCGATTCCCAAAACAGGTAACTCCACATCTGCCAAGGTCCTTTCAGGATCTCCTTGGATGGTAATTATGTTCCCTTCAAACGGTATCTTGATCTTTTGGTGCAAGGAGGAGGGGAGTGCTCCTATGTCGTGTAGCCACGCTCTTCCCAGCAGGAGGTTGAAACTGGAGGGAATGTCTATGATTTGGAAATCGGCCGGAAAAATTCCGGGACCGACCCTGAGATCTAGCTTTAGAGAACCCAGAACGGCCCTTCTGGTATTGTCGTAGGCCCTGACAGTCACGGCGGATGGAGAAAGTTCTGAATCCAAGATACCCAGGCATCTAGCGGTCTTCAAGGGGCAGACGTTTATGGTTGACCCGTTGTCGATAAGGACTTGTGGCAAAATCTTTCCTCGGGTTCGGACGGTGATATGGAGAGCCAGGCTGTGTTTCCTCCCCAATGGAGACAGATCCTCATCTGAAAATGACAGACTTCTTTGGACTGTAAGTAACCCGATCATGTTTGGCAGTTGTTCGGGTGTGGAGTCCGGTGATATCACGGCTTCGTCCAGAAGTTTGATGAAAGCGGTCCTGTGGGGTTTGGAGGCAACCAAGAGGCCCCAAATGGTGATGTGTGCCTGGGTCTTCTTCAACTGCTCAAGCACTCTATCTTCTCCTATTTCCTTAGGTGGCGGTGTTTTCTCAGCATCCGGTGGTGGTTGGTATACCCTTCCTGAACGGGTGATTTGTTGGATCCAAAGGGATGCCGGGTTTGATTCCTCTGAAGTTTCTGACGATTCTGGCTCTGTCGACCAACTGAAAGTCCCGGGGGAGGTTTCTGTCATACAGATTGTCTCCTTGGGGGGGTTTTGGGATTTCCATGATTGTTTCTTCTTATTCTGGGTCCATCCTATCCCAGATTTTCCGGGATTGGTTTTGATTGTGAGTGGTTGTGAGATACCCTGATTTGTTTTTCCTAAACCCTGCCCGGGTAGGAAGTTCATTTTGGCCATCCATTGGTCGATTATTGGATTGAGGCCTGGGGTAACGTGAGCCTTTGCTGGCAGTACAATGGGTGCCCTGTAGGTTGGGTCATCTCGAATGAGCCCCACGGGATCTAAGCCTTCTTCGTCAGTGGTCAAGGCATTAATCCCTGCAGGTGGAGCATGGTTAGGAAGTGGATTGTTAGTAACATTAGGCCCGCCGGGTGCGGGGATGGTTCCGGCTTCAATGAGGTCTTGAATACGATGACGAAGGGCCAAACAACGCTCCGTGTCGTGTCCTGCAGCTTGATGATACGCACAATTCTCATTCATTCTCCAGGTATTTGGAATAGGGTTTGGTGGGGGGCGCGGGTTGAGTGGAGTGATTAGTCCGGCCTTTTGGAGCAGCTCCAGACTTTTTACCAGTGTAGTGGGGAGGGTGCAAAAGTTTCTCCTTTTCTTGTCCTCGGTGTTCGAAGGGCCTCCTTGTGCGGGCCAACTCATCGGAGGTGGCTGTTGTGGTTGTTGAAAGGGGTTCTGTTGATAGGGGTATGAGCTTATTTGATTCACGGCTGTAGTGGCTGTCTTTCTCCCGGTGTATGCGGCTTTCTTGGTATCGGTTTCAACTTTCTTGGCCAGTTCTTCCTCTACTTGTGACCCCATACTCAACAGGGCTCTGAAGTGTGGGAATACGTGCTTTCCCATGCAACTCAGTACGGCTGGAGTGAAGTTCTTCTGAATGATTTCCAGCTGTTCTTCTTCATCGGGTGGTTTGGACATTTGGGAGGCCATCTCCCTCCAGCGGGTGACAAAGTCGCTGAAGCTTTATTTCTCGCCCTGTTTGGCCATTTCCAGGTGTTTACGGGTAATTTCCAAATCCTCGTTGGACCTGTATTTGGTCATAAATTCTTTGACGATATCTCCCCAAGTCTGCGTGTGATGCCTTTCTATACCAAAGAACCATCTCAGGGCGGCTCCCGTGAGAGTCATGTGAAAGGCTTGTGCTAATTCCGGCTCTCCACAACCGGACACTTGCATGGATTTGATGTAGGACTGTAGGTGAGTTTTAGGGGGCGTGGTTCCAGTGAACTTGGTGATGGAAGGGAGTTTGAATCCCTGGGGTAATCTCGTTTCTGGGTAGAGGGAGAATGCATTCATATCCGTGATCTCGTCTGCACCTTTTATTAGGGACACCCCCTTCTGTAGGACCCTCATCTGCTCTTTCAGCTTCTTCATTTCCTCACTCTCTCTTGACACCTCGTCGGGCTGTTCCCGTGCTATTACCGATTCTGCATACACTGCCCAAAGTCGGTTGATGTCTGGGTATTCATTAGGGAGGGCTGCTGGGGCCGGTGGTGGAATGGTTTTTGAGGGAACTTGTGGCCATGGTTGGTATTGGGGGTCAAAAACGGGTTGCACTTGGGGTTGCGGCCAGACTATGGGTGGCTCCTGCTGTTGGTAAGTGGGGCCTGAATTCGGGGCCCATTGGTTCTGATTGTTGGGGTCGGTTTGAACGGGACCAACTACGATAGGGCCCGTTTGGGGTGGATTGGTTCCTTGAACTGGGGGGAGTACTTGTGAAGACTGTCCTTGGTTCGGATCTCGATTCAGTGGTAATCGATCAAACCCCGGTGGTGCAGTTCGTTCGGCTGATAATTCTTCTATTCGGATCCGGGTACCCTGTTGCTCGTTCGTGAGGTTTGCCAGATCCCTGCTGACGGTCATGAGTAAACGGTGCATTTCGGCTAGGGTTGGCTGAGCTGATGATGCCTCGGCTAGGCTCTGATCTGTCTCTCGATTCTCACGTTCATCGGCCATTTCAGGTGTGCTTGGTCTTACTAGTCTTCCGGTGTGATCACGGCCGGCCCAACCTTCCAGTCTGTTTGTTGCTTCACGACTGTAGACGAAACCACGTGGCGAAGATGAAGGAAGACTGTGATGCGACTCGATTTTTGCCAAAAGAACCACTAAAAATTGCCGAGAAGAGCCTCGGATTTAAAAGGGCGTCCAAAAGTAAGCCGTAAGGTGGTACATCCCCTACGGCTGTTTGACAAGTGTTTTAACTTGACTCGATCTTATATGCAGCGCAGGTGTACGAACGGTTAAGGCTTCAGGCTCCCTCCTTTTTGGCAAGACCTTGCGATATACCCCAGGGGCGGGTACGTGCAAGAGCCTTTTGATATACTTTCCGGGTACGTGAGTGTTCTCGTCACTCGATATACCTCGGGGGCGTACTTGGCCAAGGAGAGTGAAAGTAAATGCTTTCGGTTTATGTTGGCCCAAGCAAGCCAACTCCCTACTCACTTATAATACTTCCGAGGGTTTGGGGTAAATTCACACTCATAGAACCAATGCATGATTTGTGATAGTGCGTGTGAAAAAGGTTGGGTTTATAAATATCATTATCTTGATTACGTATTTTTGAAAAATTCCCTTTTTCTGAAAAAATGTTTCTTCTCAATTAATTAACATAAGTAGGGAAAGCAGAAAAAAGCAAGTATTCAAATAAACAAAAGTCCACATATAAGAGTCTAGTTCTCTAGTTTCCCCAGCAGAGTCGCCACTGTGAGAATCCGCAAATGCGACCCCCCGGGTCTCGTCCCTGTTCGTGGTGGTCTGAAACGTCGGAAAGGATCCCGTCGTTCCATTTGCTTGGAGTTTGTTTTGATAATTCATATCGGGTGTCCCTACGTCTGTTCTAGATGCAAAGGGGTTCGTTCAGAGTCGCCAGTACGTTTTACGAGAAAACGGACAAAAAAGGGTTGTGTAAGGGGAAAGGCTATAGACAAGCCTTTCTTTACACGTTTGTCTGCGAAACCAGGTTTCTATAGGGTTCGGGAACTATATTACGGTTTGGGAAGGTGTTAAGCACCCATTCCGCCCTTTCGGTCTCTAGTGGACTTATATATTTATTCTATGTTGAAAAACTTGGATGCTTTTACTGACAGTCTACTACTTTTCAAATGAAAACCCTAATTCCTGGGGGAAGACGGGAAAGGGATGAAAACCTTTGTGTTCCGAGATCCGATGTTTTATTTATTTGAAAAGATGTAAATACACATGACAAAACCTTTTATTTTGAAAGAGTGTCCCGTATTATTTCCTCAGATAATGACGGTTTTCTCGTTTTGTGTTTACTTTTGTGAAAGTTCGGATCTTTATGTCGGGACTAATTCAATATGGAATTAGAACTCTTTGAGGAGAGTTTATCAGACACATCGCAGTCTATGAAAAAGACAGGATATGTGGATTTTAATTCCTAGATAAGTCTTTTATCGGTCCGGGGTTTGAAAACAGGGTTTATCCGGACGATAATGTACTTTCTCTTCTGGTTTTGAAAGTGGTTTTATCAGGGTCTATTGTGTCGAAAACGATAGACTATTTGTAACTTGACAATAAGTTTTTTCAAATAAAACGTGGACAAAATAACAGAAGTAAAACAAGTACACAGATATCTAATTTTAAATACTAGAAGGGACTTTCTTTACCTTCCTGACGAGAATAATAATAAGAAAGAAAATATAATACGGCAGAGGGATCTCTGGCGATAATAATCTTCTCTTTGTTCAGATATTTCCGAGAAATCGATTCCGGAGACGGGACACGTCGAGTGTCGAGGATAGATTCGATAATTCTTCAGAAATAAGATAATAGTAGAAAAATGCTTGATAAAAATCAAATCTAAAGCTCCAAATTCTCAGATTCCAATTGCTGCCCCTGAACCCTTGGGGGTGTTGGCCTATTTATACTGCTCGGGGAAGATTGTTGCGCGACATCTCCCCAAAAAAGGCAAGTGTCGCGCGACATATCTGTTTGTCGCGCGACATTCCTGTATGTCGTGCGACAAACGGCTGAAGTGATGGGTCCTGACACTGTGATGTGTCAGAAAGTGGTTGGTCGGGTGTGCAGAGAGGGATTGTCGCGCGACATAGTGGGATTGTCGCGCGACATTCCAATGATTGTCGCGCGACAATGTGATATGTCGTGCGACAATCCTTCATAAAAAAAGGTTTGTCGCGCAACAAACCCCCCCCGGGGTAGTTTCGGGTGCTCGGGTGTGTCCTGGACTCCAAAAATAGTAGTCTCGTAGGTCGTTAGGGTTCTTGCGGGGGTCACGGATCGGGGTGTCTACATTTGTGCAAAAGTAAACTTTGAGATTTAGCAGACTAATATGTAACAAATATCTAAAGTTTTATAAACAAAAAATATGATGTTTCTATTGTTGGTCATCATCCTTGTTGTTCTTCAAAAACTCTAATGTTTTCATTCTTTGGATATGGTCTTCGAGCCTCCAGCAATAGGGTATATCCGTCAATATTAACCAAACTATGTGTGCACGTTTTTTGGACATCAAATCTTTGTCCTCGAATTCTTTTGGAATATCTTGTCCTTGGACAAGCCTTTCTATAAACTCACACACATAGAGTGCACAATCAACACTACAATATGAAAAGAGTTTAGTGTTAGTATTTATAAATTTGACAAATTTTGAAATAAATAACTTTCACACACATATATATATTACAAAATTCTATGTATTTAACTTACGAAAATCCTTGTCACGGGCATTCCTTTGAATGATTTTAGTGTGATCCTCCAGTACCATCATCCCACGGTAAAGCAGTTTCATGTTGAGGATTTCTGTCACGGCTTGTTTCTAAATAAAATTTTAAAGAACAATAATAATTCAGGAACATGATTTAATAATCCTTTGAAAAGATTTAAAAATTGTTAAATTTTGTACCCTTACCATTTGTTTGGCATCTTCCAGGAATATGTTTTTCTTCTTGCCTCTTGGAGGCATTGTGTTGTAGTGTAACCATGTTCTTGTTCGAAGATCCAGGACAAGTAAAGTCTAGTGGAATCCCTGCTTGTCTTTTTTGTCTCTCCCGGAGTTCATCGGGAAAAGTAACAGATTCGTAGTAGTATCGACTTCATTTATTGTGTTGTTCAAGAACTTCATTGCATTTTTTTGATTACCATTTGTAACAAAAGTCTGTATTAGCAAAAAAAATTTATGAAGCAAACTAATATCATTATTGAAAGATTGCAAAAGTTCATTATTTGAAGTAGTTGATTACCCCTGCCACATAGGAGAATATAATGCTCGTCGATTGATTTGGAAAGAATCTCTTTTTCAAATGCATTGAGTACCAATCTATGATCTGTGTTCATGTAGCATGTGTTATAATTCAAAATGTGAACATAATTATATAAGGAAACCTTTAATTTTCTTTTTATTTATTACCTGTGTGTCCACAAAACCATTGCACAGCATATCTTCTAACATATTCGTTGTTATGTGGAGATGGGTTTCACTGTTTTCCCAAGCAACACTCCTATATGATATTATAACATGAGAAATATAGCTAACTTTGTGGTGAGCAATTACTGTGCAAAATATGGACTGCAAAGTTAATATTGCAGTGAATATATGGACTGCAATATGAACTTTGCAGTCAAATATGGACTTCAAAGTTCATATTGCAGTGAAATGTGGACTGCAACTTGGACTTTTGAATAAAAATATAGACTGCAATATGAACATTTCAGTGGAAAAAGGAAACTGCTCAAATAAATGTGGACTGCAAAGTTCATATTGCAGTGAAATATTGACTGCAATATGAAGTTTGCACCAAAAAATATGGACTGCAAAGTTCACATTGCAGTGAAAAGTGGACTGCAAAGTTCATATTGCAGTGAAGATATGGATTGCAATATGAACTATGAACAATAAATGTGTACTGCAAAGTTCACATTGCAGTGAAACAGTAAAAATTTGTAGTGAAAATATGGACTGCAATATGAAGTTTGCACCAAAATTATGGGCTGCAATATGAACTTTCTTGTTTTTGCAGTATATATATTCATTAATGATTTGTTGTAAAAGACAATTTTGCAGTGATTATAAATATTGACAGAATAAATGATTAAAGAATTTACGTTCTATCTGCATGGTTGAAAAAGGTATCAATCAAATCTTGTTGATCTTTGTCGAAATACTTATATAATTTGCTCTTTTTTCTCATATTGGACAAGTCAGTTTTTGTTGGCGATCCAGGATGAGTTTCATAATCTTCGACATCAATTGAGTCTTTACTACCAGTAGGAGGAATATCAGATTTTGTTTCATCAAATTTTTTTCCCTTCCTATCAAGTTTAAGCTTGGATTTTCCAGCTTTCTTTTTTTTCATCCTTATCAGAAGTATCTTCCTTTTCATCCTTTTTGGGGCTCTCTTTTCTGTCATAGTAAATAAAAACCTTGTCGTCTTTTGAGATTCTTGTCCTCTTCTTTAGCCTTAGGATGAATGATTTTACTTTTGGCTCTTCCTCCTTTTCTTAAAGATTATCTGGTGGAGTTTATTTGGTGAAAGGTTCTTCAGTAGCTGTTAGACACTCAAAGTCAATGTAGTCGGTTTTGTCATATAATATCGGAGGGCTTTCAACTACATTGCTATCGATTAACTGCAGTTCCTTATTTGTTTTGTGCTTTAAGAACCCGTCACTCTTTACTTGCATGAGAGTCTCCAACTGAATTACTCTTTCGAGAAGCTCCTTATTTTCCTGTCTTAATCTTTCATTCTTTTGTTTCAAACTTTCAACCATTTTGCTTTCATTATTTTCTGGAAGCTTCTGTTCAGTTGGAAGATATGCTTCTTCAGTTGGAAGCTTCTGTTCCTTGACTTCTTTGAATTCTTCAGTCAGAAGCTTTTGCTCTGTTTCAGATATATCAGTAAGAACCTCTACCACCTAGATGTATTAAAAAAAGGAAAGAGGGTGAAGATGTATTAAAAAAGAAGTTGCAGTTATTAATAATCTGAATTAGTTTTGTGTTAAAACAAGTGTGTACAAAAAATATATACTGCAAAGTTGATAATGCAGTGAAACAGAAAAAGTATGTACATAAAATATGGACTGCAATATGAACTTTGAAGTAAAATTTGCACTGCAAACTTCACATTGCAGTCTAAAAAATATAATCGTAATTAGCAAGAGATTTTGTGTAAGTACCTTTTCAGTGTCCAATTTGTCCAAGGAAAGCTTAGAGATAGCTTCTCTAGCTTGAAAAAGATTCCACCGAACAAATCTTGGTGTTTTATCCTTGTATCTTTCAATTGGTTCAATTATTTTATAATGCTCACAGAACCAATACTGCAATTTTATGAAAAATAAATGTCAAATGAATGTACTACGTTATCGTAGCTAATTTTTACATTAAAGTATTGAAATACTTACAAAAATTTGAAGGACACAGTCAGGAGTTTTGAAAGGCTTGTTGTAATATTTTTTGACGTTTTGCATCAAGTGATTGGAGAATACTTTGGCCCATGCTATATTTCTTATGTTGTCAAAATCCTTTATGTGGGAAATAAAGGACTAGCCAACTGCACCTTGTGAACTGGCCAGGAAAATAGTGACAACCATGTGCAGTATCATCAACCTAGCAAAGTCTTCTGCAAGTTCTTTGCCTTATTCCTTCAAGGTCTTAATTAATGCCGAGATAATTGCATCTTTCTTTATAATCTTCATATCTTTGAAGTGTCTCTCGATAAATTTCGATTCTGTTGCTTTGACCATTGTCTTTGGAAAGAGCACCACTTCGTTTCCTACTTTTGGTAGCCCAAAAGTGAGTGCAACGTTATCGGCAGTTAATTGTATTAGCTTATCCCCCCTAACAAATCCGTCTTTCTTCAAGGAGTATAACTCCATAATTCGCATGATGGGCTTTGAGATTCTATCTATACTTTTGATATCTACTTTGTTTTCGTAGATAGCTTTGAATAAAACCCGAAACGGTGTTCTCATGATTGCTTCAATGTGTGTTTGGGGTATATGATCTCTTTGTTCCTCAAGTAGTTTGACTATCGGCTGCAAATTGCAGCGAAATACGGTTGGCTGGTTATCAGAAGATGTTTTAGCCTTTTTCTTAAGGCTTCTCTTTTGTGCCTTTGTTTTTTCCTTCATTTTCGATGGACTAGAAGATTTTTCCATCTTTCTAACTTTTGTTGGAGATCTTTCAACTGTTTCTGCTGCTCTTTTCGTTGCCATTTGCTTTTAATTGTGACTTTATCCTTTGCTAAAAGATGTGAAAGCAAGGCTGTCACAAAACATTGAATGCATATGTAAAAAAATATGAACTGCAAAGTTCATATTGCAGTGAAACAGAGAAACTATGGACAGAAATTTGCAATGCAATATGAATTTTGCAGTGAAATATGGACTGTAACATAAACCTTGCACAAAAGTTCTTGAGTGCAAAGTTCATACAATATGAACTTTGGAGTGAAATTTGGACTGCAAAGTTCACATTGTAGTGAAATTTTCACTGCGAACTTCACATTGCATTGAAATTTTTACTGCAAAGTTCACATTGCAGTGAAATTTGCACTGTAAACTTCAAATTGCGTTGAAATTTTCATTGCAAACTTGACATTGCAGTGAAATTTGCACTTGAAATTTCCTGTTGGAGTAAAAGGTGAATTGCAAAGTTCACATTGCAGTGAATTTTTCAGTGCAAACTTCACATTGCAGTGAATTTTTGCACTGCAAACTTCACATTGCAGTGAAATTTGCATTTGAAAATTGCTGTTGGAGTAAAAGGTGGTCTGCAACATTAACTTTGCACAAAAATTCTGGACTGCAAAGTTTACATTGCAGTGAAATACGGACTGCAATGTGAACTTTGTAGTGAAATTTCCACTGCAAACTTCCTTTTGGACTAAAAGATGTACTGCAAAGTTTACATTGCAGTGAAATATGGAATGCAATATGTAGCAAAATTCTGGATTGCAAAGTTCATATTGCAGTGAAATACGTACTGTAATATGAACTTTGCAGTGAAATTTGGACTGCAAACTCACATTGTAGTGAAATTTGCACTGTAAACTTCACATTGCAGTGAAATTTGTTAGAAAACATCAGAGAAATCTATGAAAATCATTGATACATCCTGAAACATAAAGAACGATACGAGGTGCAATGTGAACTTTGCACAACTACGAAATGAGTCTTTTAAGTGGTGATTAGAAACCCTAGCTCTCATAAATAGTCGAAAAATATGCAAATATTGCATAATCGGTTACTAGAAAGCCTAATTCTCATCAAAAGCAGATAAACACGCAAATTATAAACCCTAAAAAACGAGGAAGAGCGATAGGGAGAAACGTAAAGCTCACATGCAATGGTATGATCGTCTTCGATGCTTTAAAAGGAGGCCGGCGGTATGAAAATTACGTCGACTAGGCTTCTTTTCGGTCTTCTCTGTTCTTTCTTCTTCGCTGGTGTCGGTTGGTGTTTCATGGGTTCGAAGATGGAGGAATGCGGAATGAGAGGGAAAATGAGAGGGGTAGTATTGTCTTTTGGTATAAATTGGTAGTTCTGTAGTTGTTAGTTTATTTGAAGAGTTGAATGGTCTTTTTGTAATGAAAAAAATAACACGTCATTTTATTAATAAAATGCAAAATATGCCCTTCATTTAGAAAAATTTTATTCATTGGCTTTATTGTGAAATTCTTTTTCCATTTAGCCCTATATTTTAATTGTCCGTATTTTTAATTAATTTATTTTTATATTTAGTAATGTACGGAGTAGTAACAAAGTTTATGAGTTAAGGAAAGAAGATAGAGACCCGAATCCGGATAGGAATCAGCTGCTTTAGCGATCTATTAAAAGCCATCAATCGACACTACCACCGTCCCACGCCACTTTAAAAACACCCGCAACACTCTTCTTTACCTTCGCAACTTCTCATCACCAATCCTATCGATCAACAATTAGGGTTTAACAACCACAACTCAATTCAGTTTTACGGATTTCTGTTCACTCCTGTATTCTCCTCTCCTCAAGTAAGCTTATTATTCGATTTCTCCGATGATTTTTACACTCTCCAATACATACATATAATATATATGATAATACGATATAATTTGGTTTGTTCTCTGTCATCTAGGGATTGTACTGTATGATCAACTGAAACTTTGATGGATTATAGTATGCTTTGTTTTCCTATGCGAAGAGCCAGTTAGGGTTCATCTTCTTCGCTGTTACTCTGTTACATAGTTGCCTCATGGTTATTACTTTTAGTTCTTAGCTTTATTTTTTTGTTGTATGTGCACAATGCACTTTGTACATGTTGCTTTCGCTGGCAGTCCTATATATGTGTAAATTGCACATACACATACACATACATATACATACATACACACATATATATATATCCTTGTTTATATGATAATTGATGCTGTATAGAGATCCACTGAAGCATTGATGGATTCTATTATGCTTAGTTTTTGTATGTGTAGAACGAAGTTAAGGTTTTTCTTCACTGTTAGATAGTTGCCTCAAGGTTATTACTTTCCCACTTAGCTTTATTTGTTGTATGTGCACAATGCAGTTTGTATATGTTGCTTTCGCAGGCAGTACTTTATATTTGTAATCTTCATATACATTGTTGCTCCATGTAGTTTTGTATATTTTTGTTGCTAATTATGTGATCTATTAGCCAGCTATTGTCGTTGCTATATGTAAAGGTACTACTAAGTCAGGTGGCATTCTTTTCCTAAACTACGAAACCTTAATCTAACCTCAACTACATGTGGTTAATTCATGTGTATATGGTCAAGTCACGTTAATTAACGCTATATATGTAACAAATACTACATAAATTCTGGTCCTTTTCTTATGAACTCTAGCTACGTGAGACATGCACTGTGTCTGTGACCCTGAAAAGAGGAAAAAACAGAGTCTTTGTCTAAAGAAATGTTTTTGGGCCTGCCAATTGTTAATTTGAGTTCTCTTCATGGTTCTGTGAAAACAAGCTTTACAAGACTTCCGCATGATTCTGTGGTTTGTCTGATGTCAAATATCTAAAGGAATATCGTAGATGCTTACTTGAGGTTGGAAGTTTTTTGATGGAGTTTAATTCGGGTTGGAGGGCTGGGGGGGTTATTTTTGAAAAGGGTGGGGTGTTTGTGAGAAGAATTGGTGTATAATTTTAGAGCCATCTGAACTTTACTTGCCCACTGCTCGGTTAAAATCAGAGATGACTAAAAGCAAGTTTGTTAACAAAAGGAGTGTCGGAAATTGTTAAGTGAATAAATTTTTTTAGGATTTATTATGGCGAGGAAGATTTTGTTATGGAAGAAAAGCGCGTGGTTGATTTGAATGGAAGTGATTGTATAGATTTTAAATGAATAATGTTCCAAAAAGTGCTAGGGGGAAGGCCAGCGGCAGGAGGATGCCTAGGCAAGTTTTTTAGAGCTTTCTCAGTGAGGATAATCAATTGGAACACGGAACGGCCAAGTGAGAGGGATAAAAGGTGGCCACTAAAAAGATTTCTTTAAGGAAAACCTGGATGTAGTTTTGTTAGAAAGCTAGGAGTTTATAGATAGAAAACCAGCGGGAAGTGTGTTTGGAAGTAGGTTTTGACCCTATTTGCCATCTGAGGGAGACCGGACAGAATTTTAGTGATTTAGGAGGTGAGAGTTGTTAGAGTGAAGTTATTATTAGAGAGTTTTAAACTTCAGTTTGTTTTAGTCATATGGTGGGTGAATGTTTGTTTTTTTTTTATCAGAAACAAAACACTTTTATTAAGAACTGATTAAAGTAATACAACATGGATTACATCTTTAGTGAACCAGTAGTCCACCAAATCCCCTCAAGAAATATCCAAAGGCTACAACATACCAAGCATTACAAAAAACCAAACAACAATGAAAAGATGAAGCCATAAACAAGGCTACTACAGGATAGCTGCGTTCCAATTCCGACATAAATCTGAGACTGATAACGGTCTGAACAGGTTCGAAGAGATGGCCCAAAATGATGCTAACTGTTTTATTTTAAACCATACTTCACTGGCTTCACAATATTTATCTTCAAAAGTCCTAGCGTTCCTTTCATGCCAAATTCCCCAAGCTAATGCCAAGCAACAACATCTCCATAACAATTTTGATTTCTTCTTATTTCCACTAAACTGCCAATCCAAGCCTAATAAATCATGTTTGTGATTCTTGGAATATATGGGTTTCTCCAATCATATGGCTGTACAGACTGTGTTGTAGTAGATGGTAATTGGGGGCCTTTATTTTTTTTTGGGGGGGGGGGGGAGCTTTTAATGTTTTCGAAGATTGCCTAGAAAATGAATGTTGGATAGCGAGGAATATGATTTTTTTTGATTAGTTCATTGGGGTAACAGGTTTAAGGGATATCGTCAATGTCCTTGCTTCTGTGACACATTTAAATTTGAGTGGAATGATTTGTCTCAGAGTTGGGAAATTTGTAGATTGATGGAAATATGAAAATTTTAGGAGCAAGGTGAAGGATTGGAATAAAAAAGTCTTCAGGAATATTAGAATGTAAATAGGAACAATAGTAAGTTTTTCCTATGAGAGTGATGCATGGAAGAGATTTTAATAAAGGAGAAAAACTGATCAAAAATAAGATGGAGGTATCTCTTATAAAAGAAGATATTCTTGGAAATGAGAGTCACCTGTATAACATTTTTTATCAGCTACAAGAGACATTTTCATTAAAGATAGAAAAACTATAAAAACAACTGTGATAGTGGGTTTTTGTTTCATGGAAGGTTGTTATGGCTAGTTGGAAGACGACAAACAATCTTTCCTTATAAATGCAAAGGGACATTGTGAGAATTCTTCGGAGACTTGTACAAAGAAGATGAGAATGTATCAAACAAGGATGGGAATTTGGTATTTTGGTTAGAAAGCCCCTTCGGGGAGTTGGAAATTAGGAGTGTTGATTTTTCTAGTCGCTTTTAGAAAAATGACTTTGAAGTTCCCCATGAACGAGGCGCTTATAATATTCTATCAATATAAGCAAATATGTTATCCATGTGAATGGGTGGGACTTTAATGTTGTGAATTTTGGATCTTCTCATTCCCCTTAGAAATTTATTTGCCAAGCTTTGGGTAGTTTCATTAAGAACAGTGGAAACGAAAAGCCTTTGGGTATTTGTGCAAGGGTGCAGAAGGTAATCTTGACTACTGACTATTACATTGCTCTTTCTCAATCTTTTGCAGACTAAAATGATATTAGATAATTCAAAATGGTGGGCTTTGCCATATTTAGGGGTTGAATTTATTGATTGATTAGGTTTTTGTTTGATAAGAAAAGGAAAAAAATCTTGTTGAGATACAGTATAGTAGCCCCTGCATGGACTGTGCAGTTGGAATTCCAGATTTTTCAAGGAAAGGAGGAGAATAAAGGTCTTCTTTTTTGTTGTAGGGGGGGGGGGTTGTTAGGTTTTTTCGTTAACATGTTAATAGAATCTTTCTTTTTCTATAGCCAAGAAAGAAACAGCAATAAAAAAAAAGCTTTATTTTACTTAGAAAATTCATATGCCATTACTTGTATGTAATATTGGATCTCTCTTACATCTGCTTGATCTTTCCCAGATAATTACATAACAAATTGCTTCATCCTCTCAATTCCTGCGAAAAAGAACTTCCCAAAGCGTTGACTAGAGATGGCAAATTTAGCCATAACTGGTATACTGGAGAAGGTATGGTACTCTTAGTTTTGTTCCACCTGTTGTTATTTATCAATTCTACTTCCCTCAGCATCTAAATTCTCTTTGGATTTTTGGTTTATTTATTTATTCATGTATTTATATATTATTATGGGGAACATTGCTTGCAGCGAATTTGACTAGTTCAGTTTATTATGCAGATGACAGGGAAGGACAAAGATTACAGATACATGGCAACTTCTGATTTGCTAAATGAGTTAAACAAAGAAGGATTCAAATTGGACAACGATCTTGAGACAAAGTTGTCGAATATTGTCCTACAGCAGTTGGATGATGCAGCCGGCGATGTTTCTGGATTAGCTGTCAAATGGTTGGCCTTCTTTATTATTTATATTGCTTCGTTGATTGCTTATTGTGGTAGACTTGTTTACCTCGCTGTAGAACATTTGATTTGCGCACTAAATTTTCATATTCTTGCATGATCAGCTATTCTGGAGGTTCTTCCCCTTTTCCTGGATTTGCCTCTTTCTTTTTCCACTCTTTTGGGTAGGGGTAGGGGTATGGGTGGGGGATCAATTCATATTTTAGTAGCTCGTGATCATCTTTTTTCTTTGTAATTAGATAAAATCATATAACCAAATTGGGAGTAGGTTTTCCACGGAAATGGGTTGAAAAAGATGCTAATTAGTTGACCGTCATATACCGTTACCACTTGTACCACATTGAATCTGTAGTGTCCAGCGAACTGGAAGGTTCATAAACATCTGTATAATATCCATTCTGTTTGTCTGCTCTTTTTTGTATGCTTTTCGGTTGAAAGAGTATATTTGACAAGGTTGCTTTTCCAAGGTAGGGTGTGCATCAAACTTTTCATTTTGTAATATGTCTGGTTTCTTTGGTGTAACCCTACATTTATTTGTTTTAGCACATCTTGTCATATTTCTTTCTTTCTTCCTACAAGCGCATCTGCTTGTATCTGTTCCATGTGGGACAGAGGGAGATGTACCATGTGGGAGATAGTGACGGAGCTTTTGGGTACATTTTGTATATTTTTCATGCCTTTGTTTCTTTAACTTTTTTAGATTTAGATTGAATCGGTGGAAAACTTGATGATGTGCCTCACACACTCAAACATATGTGATTAATGCGTCGCCAACTGTTTGCACTTTGTCCAAAAAAAATGAAAAAAAACTGTTTTTCGCGCTTCTGGTCGGTTAATACTTTATTGGGTTTTCCTCCCGCATATACTGACAACAGGGTGATTTCAACCTTAAAAATAAAATTCAATCACACTGTTTTTCAAGTTGAATTATGGTTCTTATTCATAGTTTAATATGACATTTCAGTCTTGCTCCATTGGTGAAGAAAATCCGTGAAGAGCGAGTTTTGGAGATGACCGATAAGCTTTGTGATAAGTTGCTAAACGGAAAAGATCAGCATCGCGACATTGCAAGCATAGCTTTGAAGACAATTATTTCTGAAGTGCCTACCTCATCTGTTGCGCAATCTGTTCTTGTTTCTGTCTCTCCAAAGCTGATAAAAGGGATAACTAGCCCAGTGAGTTCTTGAAACCTGTCTTTTAGTACTGATTCATGTGGATGCTTTGTGGAAGTATGCAATGAAGGAAGGGTTTGTTAATGCACATACCTCTCCGTCATTTCAGTAATACTAGAGAATTGAAGGTTGGGAAGGAAGTGACGTATATGAATCCTTATCACTCATAAATTTCAGTGTATGTATCTTGTTAATGGGATGAATGATCTCGATGACTTGAGTGTGAAACCTATGCGGCTATGCCCCAGGGGGAAATTAATTGAAGAAGAAAAATTTATAAGCATATTTGTAGAAACTGGAACTTGAGACTCTTTAATATGTGGGTATCAATATGCCAACCAGTTTGGTGGACAATTATGCGAGTATGAATACTTAACAAGTGGTGAACTATATGGTGATATTTTAGAATCCTTTCCCATCAGAATAAACTACAATGTGTTGGACATATATATTGTCGACAAAGAAGAGCAATTTGGTGGACAGTTATGCGAGTATGAATACTTAACAAGCGGTGAGCTATATGGTGATATTTTAGAATAGTTTCCCATCAGAATAAACTACAATGTGATGGACATATAGATTGTCTACAAAGAAGAGCATCTTGTTCAATTAATATTCGCATTGGGGCTCTCAAATAGAAATTTTGTCCTGCGGGATTGGCTGTTTAACTTTATTAACAGATTGGATAATATTCGCTTCAGGGCTCTCAATGCTTTTTATTTTTTTTCCTTTGTTCTTTAATGGGGTCTCTTGAAAACTTCTGAATTGGTGCTCCAGTTAAAAATACATCCTTGAACAATCAACCTGGGACCCGTTGACTTATTTATTCCGTTTAAGCATCCCTTAGTGTGGCTGGTTTTCATCAACAAAAGAGAATAGTTAGCGATACATAAGGGGATGTTTGTAATTTTGAGTTTAGCGGATTATTTGTTACGCAAGAGGGTGTATTGTTGTTCATGGGTTTTCTCCAATTTAACCCTTACATATTTATGTATTATTTCTAGCTAGCTCGCTCGCTCTCAGTCCCTCACTTTCATAAAAAAGTGTTCTTTATTTCATCCAAGCATTTCATTACCTTTTACATTTGCATCTTATGCTTTTTTGTTTCTTTTTGTGGACTGCTGCGCCACTTTTTTACTTCTTGCTTGTAATGTTTTTAAAGGAGTATAATTTGTTCTTGTTTCTGATAATTTCTACTCATGCTCCCAACTAATTTACAAAAGCTGCTTTCCCCCGCTACAGGAAAAGACCGCAGAGATAAAGTGTGAATCCCTCGATATTTTATGTGATGTTCTGCATAAATTTGGGAATCTGATGACATCAGATCATGAGCTGCTCTTAGGTGCCCTGCTGCCTCAGTTAAGTTCCAATCAAGCCAGCGTTAGAAAGAAGACTGTATCTTGTATTGGTAAGATTAACGGAACTGAAATGTAGTGTCTTTTAGGAGTTGTTCGTAGATCTATGATTGAATGTTTTGGGTTACCCGTTACTGGGATTTCCTTCAGCTGCTTTGGCTTCAAGCTTGTCAGATGATTTGTTGGCAAAGACTACAGTTCAAGTCGTTCGTCTTTTGAAAAACAAAGGGACAAAACCTGAGATGACACGAACCAACATTCAGATGGTTGGGGCTTTGAGGTAATTTTTTAATTTTCTCTGTAATGCCTTTATGCATATTTCTTCTTCACCCTTTTTATTGGAATTGAACCGCATTGTTAAGAGTTTCAAAGTTGTCTTTTCAAAATCATGAACCTGGCAAATATTCCCTGTCAACCTCATGCTTCGAGACAATAATGGAACATAAAGGGCAGGCATCTTGTTGCTTTTTACAAAGTATTTGCAACGAGCTTACCAACGCAGGGATATCCGAGAACTGGGACATTCTTGGTCTTGCCGCCATACTTGTCCCAATTATCTCCGTTTCTATTTTCCTTTAGCGATTTATCTCTTTTTTAAGCCATTCAATTAGTATGTTCACAAAAAAGTGTGCTAGTTTTGTACATCAAGAAATGAAACAAGCCAGTTGAAGTAATGAGCGAGGATTACTCCACCCAAGGAGGATATTATCTTTGTGAAAAATGCCAAAATGAAATTCCAAAACCAAGAGATCGAAGCTTTAGAATGTTGTCCAACAGTCCAACTGACACTAACGTATTGTCTTACTCAAATAGCTATGACTCTTTTTGCGTTGCCCTCCCCTTTGAGTCACACTTTTCTTTGCTGTAGCCTGTATGTCACTTTGTCTGTTTATTTATCGCCATCTTTTTCAGAACTGATTATTTTAATTGCAAACCGTGAATTTGTGGTGTTTCAGCCGTGCTGTTGGGTATCGCTTTGGTCCTCATCTTGGAGATACAGTCCCAGTACTAATTAACTACTGTAGGAGTGCATCAGAGAATGATGAGGAGCTTCGTGAGTATAGCTTGCAGGTAGTTTATATATGAACTACCTATTCTTATTCTCTCAACAAGCTAGAATCTAGTTTTCATCTGTTTGCCATTATTTTTTATTGCCACTGCAGGCATTGGAGAGTTTTCTACTTAGGTGCCCCCGAGATATTTCTTCATATTGCAACGAAATTCTACATCTCACTCTGGAATTCCTTAGTTATGATCCTAATTTCACCGATAACATGGAGGAAGATACTGATGATGAAAGCCACGAGGAGGAGGACGAGGAGTATGTTTGCCTCTAGTTTATTTAGTTTCTAAACTTGTTGTGTATATGCTAGACTTCTTACTAAAGTGTGATTACTAAATGTACTTGTAGTGAGAGTGCCAATGAATATACAGATGATGAGGATGTTAGCTGGAAAGTTCGAAGAGCAGCTGCTAAATGTTTGGCAGCTTTAATTGTTTCTCGCCCTGAGATGCTCGCAAAGCTATACGAGGAGGTATAATTTATAATAGAACCTCCTCATTCTTCAGTCTTTGTACCACATTTTTTCTTTGTGTAAAGTTGTTGATATTTTGCACACTGGCCACCTCATCATATACTTTGTGAAAGCCAGTTCTCAAATTTGGAATTGGCATCATGAATGAAGGGAAAAATGCTCATTTATTTGGCTATGCTTTATTTATTTAATTTTTTTTCCCTGAGAATGAGTGTGCATTGTTCTATACTGTTCTTATATGAAATTAAAGAGGTAAATCTTTTGTGCAGGCTTGTCCCAAGTTGATTGACAGGTTTAAAGAAAGGGAAGAAAATGTAAAGGTAAGGCTGAAATGATACATCCGGAGTTCAATTCCGAGTCATTGCATATTTGATTATCTGATTTTTTATGCTGCAGATGGATGTATTCAACACTTTCATTGAGTTATTGCGTCAAACTGGGAATGTTACAAAAGGGCAGATTGACATTAATGAATCAAGGCAAGCTTTTGCATGCTTATGTTTTCTCAGTACCATATTTGGTTGAATTCTCTTTTTCAAGACCTGCTTACGATTTATTATGTATAACTATATTCGACAAATTCAGTGCACCTTAGTAATGAATTGATGCACATTGTGATGATAACAGTATGTGATAATGTTGGTCAAATGATATGTTGGGTGGTTTTACAGAAAGGACATGAATTGAATTTTCTTTAGTTGGATAATTGAGCTTGTGATGTACTTATGAGTATATGAAATAGGACACTTTCTACTATATTCCTTTCCCAATATCGCATGTGAAATTAGTAATTTTTAACCTTGATTTTTATGAATTATGATTTTGCTATATGGTATGTTTATGCGTGTAGGATTTTTTCTGGGGGTGGTGCAGGGATCAAACAGACACTTGGCCCCTCCTACTTGGAATGATGTTTGTATTATGAATTTGTATTGCTATGTTAAAAGAACAATTAGCATATTTGCTATTATCTGTTGCAATATTTGGGATTTATGTTTCTATAAATAGTTATATTTTCTTGTATGCACTATGCACATATTGGCTCTATTCTGTTTCACTTCATGCTTGGTTGACACGTGTTTCTCTTTCACACTTAACCAGTCACTGGTTTCCCTTACAATAGAAAGCATCAACTTGATCTTTTGCTTAGAGCACAAAGTACTTTCTTTTTGGTACTTATTTGAGGGCATAATTTGTCCTGGTTGGCTTTGTTGTGTATTGTGATATTGATTAGTAGACATTGACCTTTAACTTCTTGGCACATCTTGCAGCCCTAGATGGTTATTGAAGCAAGAAGTACCTAAGGTTGTTAAATCAATAAATAAGCAGCTACGTGAGAAATCTATTAAAACGAAGGTAAAATTTTGTTAAGTACTTAGGGTGCGTGCGATAAAAAAAGTTGGAAAATGATTGAAAACACTACTAATATATATATATATTTTGAAAGTTGGAAAAAGAGATGAGTAATTTGGTGAAATGCTATATTACTTTTTGGAATTTACATGGAATAAAATTCTTTGGGTTTGAAGGAAATTATGAAAAGATAGAGAACATCTCACGGAATTACTCATCTCTTTTTCCTATTTCTCATAAAAATTAGAGTATTTTGATACCAAGGGAATATTTCACAAGTCCCATTTTCTTTTTCTTCCTCTGCAGGTTGGTGCATTTTCAGTTCTGAAAGAACTTGTTGTTGTCTTGCCTGACTGCCTTGCAGATCACATTGGATCCCTTATTCCAGGAATTGAGAAGGCATTATGTGTGAGTAAAACCCTTCATTTTAAAATGGAACATGTACTTGGAATTTTTTGTATCTGATGCTCATATTCTGGTTTCCAACTCCTCTTCTGTTAAATTTACCAGGACAAATCCTCTACTTCAAATTTGAAGATTGAGGCTCTCACATTCACAAGATTAGTGTTAGCTTCACATTCCCCTCCTGTTTTCCACCCTTATATTAAGGTAACTGAAGAGTTTGTTCACTTCTTTGTAGTCTTTTTAGGGCAGAATGTGAATGTATGTTTCAAATTGATTTTCACAATTAATATAATTCATATGACATCCCGAGGTTACTATTGGTACATCCACAACTGGAAAGTTCCTCAAGAATAAGTGAAGTGGAAATGACTAATGCTTTGAATTGTATAACGACGACTTATAATCATGATACCAATCATTTCCATCCTCGGAAAAAATACATCGTCTTTGTTTTTAATAGTATAATCTTGCATGATCCTCCATTTAAGTGATGGTATCTCATAGAAATGTATGGATTGTCTTATCTTAATGTCATTTCGATATTAAACAACATTGCTCTTCATAATGATGGATTTGTTTATAATGAAAAAAATAATAATCAGGCCATATCTAGCCCTGTTATATCTGCTGTTGGCGAGCGTTATTACAAAGTTACAGCTGAGGCATTAAGAGTATGCGGGGAACTTGTTCGTGTTGTACGTCCAAACATTGAGGTCAGATTGTTCTTAAAAAAAATGCTAAGACTCACTAAAAATGTGCACAAAAAGTTAAACACACAAGATGAGGTGTCACCTCATGATTGGATGGAGAGTAGGTCCCACGTGTGCATGGTGTCCATTTACAATTTTCTTCCAATCATGAAATGACAACTTATTTTGTGTACATTTTTATTTTGGCCTTGAGATCTAATCAGATCCTTTATGAAACATTAATACTTTTGTTGTTCAGGGTTACGGTTTTGATTTTAAACCCTATGTTCATCCAATTTATAATGCCATCATGGCAAGGTTGACAAACCAAGACCAAGATCAGGTTAGTAAAAGTCCATCTAATGAAGATTCCCTTGTACCTTTGACTGTTATCTTACACTTCTCTTCCAGGAGGTGAAGGAGAGTGCTATTTCTTGCATGGGGCTTGTCGTTTCAACTTTTGGTGATAATCTCAAAGCAGAGTTACCTGCATGTCTTCCTGTCCTTGTGGATCGAATGGGAAATGAGATAACCCGACTCACAGCTGTGAAGGTTTGGTTTAAAAACTCTCATGTATATCTTACCCATATTCTTGGTCTGATATTCTAGTTTTTGGGACTTTCTGTTTGATAGTTCCGTTATTTTGGGTTTTGAAACACAAAAACCAACCCAAACAATATCTCGATAGTTTTATGGTTTTGGTATTTTTTCTGGTATTGAAATATGGAATACAATTTTTTTGGTCCAACTCGGAATGGTTCGGTAAAAAAAGTTAAAAAACCCAACACACTACCGGTAGCAGTTACTGTTTTGTTGTTAACAGCTGAATCTACTCTTATTAAACCTTGAATTTAATTTCATTGGCACACTGGTGAGGATAATTGGATAAGTAAAACAACATTAGTGCTCTGCGCTCCCCTGAAAAAAAAAACACGAACTAAATATAAAAAACGAAGTGTAATAGAAATTATACATGCATATTCAGTCATTGGTGTTAACTGGTAACCATTTCACTCAGTGTTCTAAAAATCGCTAGGCGTTCCTAGGTCGGTGAGGGGGGGCCTAGCGCCTAGGGGATTAATTGGTCAAACGATTTTTTATTAAAAATATTATTTTAAATAACATAATACTAACAAAACATAATGTACCTTTCAAATTAACATTAATTTTCTAACATCCAACCAATAAAACATGCATTCCAAAAACAAAATAAACAAGTTCAAACAATCAAACCCCAAGTGAACATCCCAAAATACAGCCGGAGAGGAGGATGATGAGGAGAACGGAATTAGGTCGAGTGAAAGAGGGCTAGCTAATAAACGCGTTTTGTTTTTTACATGAAACTGTGTTGTTTTGAAGAAAAATAAAAAGAGGGAAAGCATCAGTGCCTAACAAAACATCGGCGCCTAGCCTGCCTAATGGGCGCTTAATCACCCCGGCGCCTAAACACAAAGGATTAGCCTTAGGCCGGGCTGGGAGGCAATGATTTCCGCCTAGGCGCGATTTTTAGAACACTGATTTCACTAAAAGCTTAAGAAGTTATGTAGTGCTGCAACTATGTACATCATGCTTAAGAAATTTTTGCTTCCGATAAAAAAAAACTATGTATATAATGCTTTCCAACAGGATTTGAAGTTATTGTTGATTAACACGATAAAAGGTTATGCACATGCATCCGCTTTCTCTGACTTTTGATTTTTTGTTTCCAGGCTTTTGCTGTCATTGCTGCATCTCCTCTGCACCTAGACCTATCATGTGTTTTAGAGCATGTTATTGCAGAGTTAACTGCATTCTTACGGAAGGTACGCACAACTTTAATCCCTTTTGTTATCTAAATTATCAAGAAATATTTTACTTCCAAGGTTAAAGTTCTGAACCGGTTTGCTTTGTTTGGAAATAGGCAAATCGAGCGCTGAGACAGGCGACTCTAGGGACGCTGAATACCCTAATTGTTGCTTATGGTGATAAAATCGTTCCTGCTGCTTATGAAGTTATTATTGTGGAACTTTCAACCCTGATTAGGTTTTCCCTACTAACTGTCCTTAAATTATTGTATTTATATGCCCATTTACTTATTTTGTGTATGATTTGAGTCCTTTTTTTTTTCTTCTTATGTTTTGTTTTGCATATCAGTGATTCAGACTTGCATATGGCGGCTCTTGCCCTAGAGCTCTGCTGTACCTTGATGGCTGACAAAAGGTCTAGCCCAAGTGTTGGTCTGACTGTAAGGAATAAGGTTCTTCCACAGGCACTAACTTTAGTAAGAAGCTCATTGCTCCAGGGTCAAGCCCTCTCGGTAACACCTCAGCCTTGTATCAGCATTTAAATTTGATGCAGAATTTTGTTTTCTTTTTAAATTAATTATTCATAACAAACCTCATCTTGTATACTGCAGGCTTTACAAAGCTTTTTTGCTGCGCTTGTTTACTCGGCAAACACAAGCTTTGATGCTTTGCTAGAATCACTTCTCTCAACTGCTAAACCATCTTCCCAGGCTGGTGGTGTTGCCAAGCAGGCTTTGTTTTCCATAGCTCAATGTGTGGCTGTTCTGTGCCTTGCTGCGGGTGATCAGAAATGTTCAACTACCGTGAAAATGCTTACAGATATTCTCAAAGCTGATAGCAGTACCAATTCGGTAACGTTTTCTTCTTTTATTCAAACTTACACATCTTTCACTCCAAAGGATAATGGAGGAAACTAAACAAGTCATGTGAATATTAGTTCAAAGAAGTTAGGATGACTATACATTAGCCACCGATTAAAAAGGAGTTGGTTGGTTTAAACCTGGATATTTGGTAATTATTGGTTAAAAGAAGTTAGGATGACTATACATTAGCCACTGATTAAAAAGGAGTTGGTTGGTTTAAACCTGGATATTCCCATTTTTCGTACATCTCAAGTCCTACTGCTGACCACTTATCAAAGAAGTTATGTTAATTCTAATGTCTATTTGCATTTAATGCAATCTTTATACGTTGACAGTTAGGGGGAAGTTGTTTTGAAACAATACATGACATTTATTCGCAGCTCTCTCCATACCTAGTTCTTTGAGATAGCATCCATGTGAAATCAGCCGCGATCTTTGTGCTTATAAGTATTCATATATAGATTAAATACGTCATTTTTGGGCTTTGTTTTGTTGTCAGTACAATTGTACTCCTTGTTTAGATATATTAGGTACATCGGTTGTGTTTGTCATTAATGGAGATTGTTAATTTATTTCTTATTATGTTATCAAGGATTCAAGGGTGTTTCTTAGTCCCCTCAATTTCAACTTAAATATATTTATGATTCATCTTTCTTTGGGCATCTTTTCTGCATTGTCCATTTTGACAACCTGGGCTATATGTGCATATTAATTTGCAGTTGCCTTAATATTTTACAAGGACATAGTGATACAAGTTAACAAGTATATAATTTGAATTTTCTGATTTTGTCTTTTAATTCATTTCTGTAACTCCTTCTGCCTTTCTTTTTAGGCCAAGCAACACCTTGCCTTGTTATGCTTGGGGGAAATTGGGAGAAGGAAAGATTTGAGCTCACATGCACACATAGAGAATATAGTTATTGAATCCTTCCAATCTCCTTTTGAGGAAATAAAATCCGCAGCCTCTTATGCTCTTGGGAATATTGCTGTTGGCAACCTGCCAAAGTATTTGCCCTTTATCTTGGACCAGATTGATAATCAGCAGAAGAAACAATATCTACTACTTCATTCCTTGAAGGAGGTATATTCTTTGAACAGATAAAGATTCTCTTCATTGTGAAATTTTATTTTTCTTATCTCCCCCCATCCTTGGGAAATTCATTTGTTTTTATCGAACTACTTATTTCAGGTCATAGTGAGACAATCTGTGGATAAAGCCGAGTTTCAAGATTCCAGCGTTGAGAAGATCCTTAATTTGCTATTTAACCACTGCGAAAGTGAGGAAGAGGGTGTCCGCAATGTTGTAGCTGAGTGTCTCGGGAAAATTGCCCTTATTAAACCTGCGAAACTTGTTCCTGCACTTAAGGTATCATCCACAATTGTGGATTATATGTACGTGTATATATATATATATTTTCCTGTCAAAGCAAATAGCTCATAGTTACAAATTTTTTGTAGGAGAGAACTACTAATCGGGCTGCATTCACTCGAGCAACAGTTGTCATTGCTATAAAATATTCCATGGTTGAGCGTCCAGAGAAGATAGATGAGATTATATACCCTGAGATTTCATCTTTCCTAATGCTTATTAAGGATCATGACAGGGTAAGTTTGAGATTAATACTGCCTATACAATCAGTTCATTAACGGCTCAATTTATTTATTACCTTCAACATCTGTGCATATATTGGCGTTTGGTGTATAGGTCAGGATTTATGTGGGATTTTCCTGATTCCATGAGTTTCTTGTTTTTGAACCATACTTCAATTTTCTTTGTTCATCTAATGTTTTTTCTTGGTTGTGATTTTTTATGCAGCATGTTAGACGGGCAGCTGTGTTGGCCTTGAGTACAGCTGCTCATAATAAGCCAAACCTCATCAAGCGTCTTCTTCCTGAACTATTGCCGCTTCTTTATGATCAGACAATCATTAAGGTAACTAAACTTTATTACTATTGGCATGATGTTTTCTTGCTGTCCCAAGACTGCCAATTTGTTGCCATTTCGCTGGATGGATTTAAGCTTATCTTCTTCCGTGGCCCAAAGAGAAGTTGTTTGCAGTTTATATCCGAGTTTGTGCGAGCCTTTGCAAATATATTTACACGAGAGAAATAGGAATCAATTTAGTGGTCAACTTTGCAAATCTTCGCACAATCCTCTGCAGATGCCGTGTTCAGAAATTTGTTCTTAAATTTTTCTTTTAGTTTCTTTCCCCTTATAATGGGTTATGTCAAATTTTGATACTTTGATGCGTATATGGAAAAGCTTTAGTGGAAGGTCTGAATAAGCGTAGCACTTTTTAGTTTCCTTTGTTCTACGGCAGTCTTTAATTTTATTTATTTTCTTCAATTTTCTTTCATACATTGTGTACATTGGTCTTATATTCTTCTTCTTCTTATGCAGCAAGAACTGATAAGAACCGTTGATCTGGGTCCTTTCAAGCACACAGTGGATGATGGGCTTGAGTTGAGGAAAGCGGCTTTTGAATGTGTAGACACATTGTTGGACAGTTGTCTTGATCAAGTGAATCCTTCATCTTTCATTGTTCCCTACCTTAAATCTGGTCTTGAGGGTGAGTTGTTAACTACGTTCTTGTCTCCTTTTTATATGCATATGGTAATAAATTAGTTGTTTTATCTTTGCTTTTGCTCAATAGCGTAAATTATGATTGAATTTATGGTCTTAAAATATACTCAATGCATAAAGCCTTCATATTTTTTATGTCTTATAGGGTATGTTACCCTTTGTATCTATTTTCACCATGTTGGCTTCTTAATATGTCAGGTTGAATCTGTCATAATTTGAGGGATATTATTCCATATGGATCCAAAACCCTTCTAGATTACTTTGCTTTTACTATAGAGTGCAGATCGCTTTGGACTTAATTTCTTCTTCTTTTTTCCACAGATCATTATGATGTTAAAATGCCTTGCCATCTTATCCTCTCTAAACTTTCTGACAAGTGTCCTTCAGCTGTATTGGCAGGCTAGTATTTTCTTCATTTTACTTTTACTATGTTTGCATGTGATATGAACTTTTGTATCTAATATGAAAATATTATGTGATGTTGTCCAGTGTTAGACTCTTTGGTGGATCCCCTCCAGAAAACTGTAAGTTTTAGGCCAAAACAGGACGCGGTCAAGCAAGAAGTTGATCGTAATGAAGATATGATCCGTAGTGCCCTTCGAGCAATTGCATCCTTGAATCGTATCAGGTCTGATTCTTGAGCTCTTTTCATATAAGCAAAGAAAGGGCAGAATGTTTGTTCATTTGACAGTGTTTAATTAGCCGATCAAAGGAGGAAACCCGACTGGATTGCTTACAACTTTGTTACCTGTTCACTTTTAAAATGCTTACAGATTTTATTAGGAAAGAGTAATAATGGAATTAAGGGCGCGTTTGATTGCTTTACTTGGAAAAAGTATTATGTGATATCTGAATTGTTTTACGTGGAAAAGTATTCCATGGGAAACAGAAGCTTAGAGGAGAGGTGGTTTTTGAATTCCATTGGAAGGGAAAAAGAGAGTAAAACAAGTTGTACCGTGGAAATCTATTCCCTTAAGACAACCAAGCACTGCTAAAACGGAAACTATGGAGGTTTACACGCAATCAAACACACCCTAAATAAAATGGACACTGATACATTCATTCTTTTTAAGGGCCCTTGCAATTGCTATTTGTGTATATTTCATCTCCCTCCCTCTTTCTCTCACACACACACACCGCGACTATTGGCAAGTGCATAAGTTGATTTTACCATTCCTTTTTTGGGTTAATTTTTGCAGTGGAGGAGATTGCAGTCACAAGTTCAAGAATCTCATGAATGACATATCAAAATCCCAACCACTCTGGGAGAAGTACTGTTCCATTCGGAATGAGTGAAGTGAATGAGGCCCGCTGCGTGTAACAATTGTTGCTGCTAAGCACAAGGAAAGAGAAGGAATGCCTTTTGCTTGATTTCTACATGATTAAGGATCTCCAATGAAGACAAAAAATGGGGGAGGAAATACATATATAAATCATCAAATTATTTATAGGTCCCTCCTAGAGAGGGAGGAATGGAACTTCAAGATCATGTTTGCTTTCGTTTTTAAATTTGTGTAGTTTAAAATTTTGTAGAACTTGGTATTTTGTTACATGTTTATGCATTTATTCTGTCTTTTTAAATTGAATGAAACAAAAATATTTTCATGTATGCCTTCTAGCACCACTAATAACGATCCGATTTGTTTCAGGAGCAATTTCCCGTACCCAACAAGAATTTATGTTGCATTCTCGTACAAATAAAATACTTATTTACAGCAACAACAACAACAACAACAAGCCTTTATCCCACTAGGTGGGGTCGGCTACATGGATCAAACGACGCCATAGTGGTCTGTCGTGAATCATATCTCTAGTGAAACCATTCGCCTCTAAATCCTTCTTAATAGTTTCCCCTATAGTTTTTCTAGGTCTTCCTCTGCCTCTAACAACTAGGCTTCCCTCCATATGATCAACTCTCCTAACCATGGCATCTGCAGGTCTCCTCCATACATGCCCAAACCATCTAAGTCGAGATTCAACCATCTTTTCTGTAATAGGTGCCACCCCAATTCCCTCTCTGATGGTAACATTCCTGATCTTATCTTTCCTAGTCTTGCCACTCATCCATCTCAACATTCTCATCTCAGCTACACTTAGTTTATTCTCGTGTTGGCTTTTGACCGCCCAACACTCAGTCCCATACAACATTGCTGGTCTAACCGCGGTACGATAGAATTTTCCTTTTAACTTGAGTGGTACCTTTTTATCACATAACACACCCGAAGCTTTCCTCCATTTCAACCATCCTGCTTGAATCCGGTGATTTACATCTCCCTCTATCTCCCCATCTTCTTGTATAATGGATCCAAGATACTTAAACCGAGTGACTTGTGGTATGACATTATCCCCAACTTTTACCTCTAAGTTAGTAGTGCTCCGCCTTTTATTGAACTTGCACTCCATGTATTCTGTCTTACTTCTGCTTAAACGAAAGCCATGCGCTTCTAAATTTTGTCTCCAAGTTTCCACCTTCCCATTTAGCTCTTCTCTGGACTCACCCACTAGGACAATATCATCTGCAAACAGCATACATCGCGGTGCTGGCTCTTGAATGTGTTCCGTGAGTACATCCAAGACCAAGGTAAACAGATAAGGGCTCAAAGCTGACCCTTGGTGTAGTCCTATAGTTATAGGAAAATCTTCTGTGGACCCACTATGTGTTCTCACACTAGTCATAGCTCCTTCATACATGTCCTTGATAACACGAATATAGGCAATCCTAACCCCTTTCTTCTCTAGGGCTTTCCACAAAATCTCTCTGGGTACCCTATCGTACGCCTTCTCCAAGTCAATGAAAACCATGTGTAGGTCCTTTTGATCCCTCCGATATTGCTCCATCAAACGCCGCAACAAGTAAATTGCTTCCATGGTCGACCTTCCGGGCATAAAACCAAATTGATTATCTAAAATGCTGGTTTCTTTTCTTAGTCTCCGCTCAATCACCCTTTCCCATAACTTCATAGTATGACTCATGAGTTTAATCCCCCTGTAATTGGCGCAATTTTGTATATCCCCTTTATTCTTATAAATCGGGATTAGGGTGCTTCTCCTCCATTCTTCCGGCATCTTCTTTGACCTCAATATCTTGTTGAAAAACCTTGTGAGCCAACCAATGCCTTTATCACCTAGACCCTTCCAAACCTCAATAGGTATACTATCTGGCCCAACTGCTTTACCACTATCCATTCGTATCAATGCTTCTTTCACTTCCTTTTCTTGAATTCTGCGATAAAAGGTGAAATTTTGGTCATCCTCTCGCATGTTCAGCTCATCTCCACATGCTAAAATCTCGTAACCTTCATTAAATAATTTGTGAAAATAGTTCTTCCATCTCTCTTGTATGTCTTGTTCTTTAACCAAGACATTACCTTCTTCGTCCTTAATGCATCTCACTTGATCCAAGTCTTTTGTCTTCCTTTCTCGACCTTTAGCAAGTCGGTAAATAGCTTTTTCCCCAGCTTTGGTGCCTAAAGATTGGTATAATCCATCAAAAGCTTTAGTCCTCGACTCACTCACCGCCTTCTTAGTCTCTTTCTTTGCTTCTTTGTAAGATTCCCAATTTTCCGCATTCTTACATAGAGACCAAGCTTTAAAGCATTTCCTTTTTACCTTAACTTTATCTTGTACACTATCATCCCACCACCAAGATTCTTTATCCCTAGGTCCACACCCTCTTGATTCACCCAGCGTCTCTTTAGCTATCTTCCTGATCCCCTCGGCCGCCTTGTCCCACATATCATTTGCGCTTCCGTTTGCCTCCCAAAACCCTCCCTCCAGCACCTTGTGTTGAAAGATCCTTTGTTTTTCACCCTTCAAATGCCACCATCTAATCCTTGAAACCTTCCCTTGGCCCCTTCTCTTCACTTTCCCCTTAACTCGTATATCCATCACCAGGACTCTATGTTGGGTAGTCAAGCTCTCTCCAGGTATGACTTTACAGTCCATACAACTCTTTCGATCTCCTTTCCTAAAGAGGAAGAAATCGATCTGCGAGCATGCTGCCCCACTCTTGTATGTGATGAGGTGCTCCTCCCGCTTCTTAAAACATGTATTGGCAACCATAAGATCATAAGCAGACGAGAAATCAAGGATAGATTTTCCCTCGGTATTTACCACCCCAATGCCATAACCTCCATGCACCCCCCTATAGTTTTCAGAAGAGCTCCCTACGTGCCCATTCAGATCCCCTCCTAGGAAAATCTTTTCTCTAAGTGGTATATCCTGGATCAAGCCTTCTAAGTCCTCCCAAAATTTTATCTTGAGGTGTTCTTCACACCCGACTTGAGGTGCATAAGCACTTATCACATTAAAAGTGTCCTGCTCCACTACGAATTTTAGGGCTAGGATCCTATCTCCTACCCTCTTTACATCTACAATGTCCTTCTTCCACCATTTGTCGACAATTATACCCACTCCATTTCTCGATTTAACCTTGCCAGTGTACCAAAGCTTAAAACCCGAAGTGTCTAATTCCTTCGCCTTAGCTCCAACCCACTTAGTTTCTTGAAGGCACATGAAATTGATCCTCCTCCTGATCATAGTGTCAACTATTTCCATCGATTTTCCTGTGAGTGTGCCTATATTCCAAGTCCCAAAACGAATCCTCCTATCATGAACTAGCTTCTTTACCCGCACCCGTTCACAAAGATGCGGGAACCCTTGCTTATTTTTCACTACACCCAGGCGGCGATGTAGCGGCCCTTGCTCATTTGTCACTGGACTCGGACGATCCAGCGCGTTGCTTCTGGGCAACGACCTAGCATTAACACTCTTATATCGTTTGTCCATGTCATAAAGATTCGACTAAGTTTAACGTTGGCTGCCGACTGCCTAACACAACCCTCCTCCTTTACCCGGGCTTGGGACCGGCAGCATTGAAGTAACACTGGCGGAGTTAAAATACTTATTTACAGCAAAATATTAAATTTAATCTCAATAAAAATACTTGCCACTCTGGATTATGAAATGAAGTCTTGTTACAAAGAGATCGAAGAACCCAGTTGGATTGATGAATAGAAGGAATCGCAGTTCAAGTGGAAAAAACTAGAGTAAATTTACCCATTTGCACCACAAACTTCGTTCATCGTCTAAAGTTGCACCACTAAGGTAAGCGTTTTTTAGTGGACACTTTGTTCATAGTTTGTCCAAATGTAAACGAACCTGTTTGGTTAATAACATAAAGAATCGCAGGTTAAACTTGTTTTCTAATTTTAACATTACAATTTTAATTTTTTGTAAATTAAACCTGAAAGTAGCGGTTTTGTATTAATTCAAACTTTAAAGTATCTTACTCAGAAAATATTAATAATACTATATTACTTCAAATATCATGAAAATTAAAATATTTTTTTGGTATTGTATAATTTTTTAATATATGAGGGGCTGATAATGTAATTTTATATAATTAAAAAAATGTGGTGGTTGTCATTTTAGTTTATATGCAAATATTTTGACTAAAATGTTACACTTTATTTTACTTAAATTATTTATTTATTTATTTATTTATATAGGATTTGAAATTTGTACATTGAGATATATATATATATATATATATTGAGATAGTTGTACATTGAGATATTTGTAAGAAGTGAAACAATTTGAAAGTTGTGATAGATCATTTTTGTACACTGAAACTTCTAAAAAATATGCTCCAGTATAATTGCGGACCTAGGAATCCGGCTAGCGGGGTGAAATTCCAAACACACAAAAACATATTTAAAGTCATAAAATTTTAACACAAATATAATATTATTATTAATAATATCTTGTACAACTCAAATAGCGAACTTGAACAATTACGAGAAATTACAATAATACAACGCAAATATAATAATATTAATAATATTATATAATTAATCATGAAATATAACTGATATTATACAAATAATTAAGAAATAAAATTATGCATAATATTAAAAAATAGATCTAAGAAAGTAAATATATTGGAATGGGAAGTCGAGAGTGGAAGGGGTAAGTGGGTGACCAGTAGACTCGTGGTCGTGGAGACACAAAAGGACAATGGATTGCGGTTTGAAGAAGAAGAGAAGAAGCGAAGGAGTGAAGAGAGAGAAACTGAGAGATGAGGTCACTGGTGGGATTGTGAGTGGTAATTTTTGAAGTAAATTTTTTTAAATAACTCTTGGAGTTTTGCTCCTTGCACTTACTCGCTTAAATATAAATTTATGCACATAAATTCTTATATATATATATATTTTCAAAAAAATACCCTATATGTAATAAAAAAATTCCAAATCTAAGGAGGAGCGATTGCCTCCCCTTGCTCCCTAGTAGGGCCCCCTGCTCCAATAGTAATTTCGTAATCTCTTTAAATTTGAAATAACCTGTTAGATGCCAACATATACTACAAGTAATTATGGAATATTTTATAATTTTTTGTTGATTTTTCTTATAATTTTTTTTTATAATCAAAGTGGATCTTGTTTTATAGGTCTTGATGAATATATTGCAAATATGTAATTTTTATTGAAATTCATTATTTATATTAAAAGTCATTATTACATTTTAAAGTTTTATAGAAAAATTAAAGAGTAATAAAACTGACTTGGCAATGTAAATTGGGGATGCATTTTACATAAAACTATTTTTTTTTTGGAAAATGGAAATAATGATATGTTATTAATATGGAAAACGAAAGACTAGGTCGTGCATGCAGTTTTGTAATGCATATACACTTTAAATGATTTTTGTTATGCGTATGATAAGAAACTTAGTGTAATTTAGCCTTACTATACTCATATCTTATGGAGCATTGTTTTATCCTACTTACCATTACTACTCCAAAAGTTAAAAGTGTAATTTTTCCTTTTTTGCTGCCCCACCTGTGCATGTAAAAAGCCAAAAGAGTAAGAGATAAACTAAAGGCAAGTTAAATATAATAGCTGACAATTTTATACACTACATGATCAATCATATATCGGGGCAACATATTAACCTTTCCACGAGTAAAAGTTGTCCTCCCGTGACACATCATGTATCGTGTGAGGCCTCCATTTGGGTAGAGGGAAATACGAGATCATAAATAGAGAGGGAGAGGGTGGGGTCTTGAAGGAGTGATGTGCCGAGGAGATGGGCATGGATTTGAAGTAAATGGAACTTTTGGGTACATGATTTTATGAGTGAAATTAGTGCCTTTTGGTTTTGGGAATTTGATAAGGTCTTGAGTTGTTTGGTTCTTATGGTGGTGTTTTGGGTTTGTTGGTCATGGTAAAGATGAAGAGGTTGTGAGGGAGGAGGGGGTTGACGGAGATGGAGATATGGTAGAGATGAAGAGGTTGCACAACATGTCACATGTCGGCCAAAAAATCTCATTACTCCCCGGACACATGATGTGTCGTGGAAGTTATTTTTACCTTTTTTCTGTTGCGTTTTGACTTTTGTTGATAAGTTAAATATCCACTTTTACACTATACTATTACATTAGCCATTGGAGATGATCATAGTATAACAATTGTACGCACTCATAAGGTATATTTAGCCTTTTTACCTTACTTAGGCCATTCACAGTGGATATGCTAAAATTCTATATTTAATAATTTCTAATCCATTATAAGTACATCAAATATAGCAATTAACGCTTAGTTAAAATTTAGCCAAGTTGAGAGTAGTTTGCTCTTCCTTTAAGCTGGTGAATGTCACCTGTCCCAACCATGAGTGGTTGAATTTCACCCGTTCTCTCATTTTTTTTAGTATTGATTTTCCTTTCTTTCAAATAGTAAATTCTCATGGGGGAAGGAAGGTAGGGGAAGAGAGGAGAAGGTAAAGACGGGAGACATTTACTCATTCTTATTTTAAGCGGATAAATGTTATCAGATTAAAATAATATTTTATTATACATTATATATATTACATATATATACAGTGCATATCTTTACTATTACCATTGTAGATACTTAGTTGTGTTTGACAGGTTAAGTAATTCATTTACTAAAAGTATTTAATTGGTAAAGTTGGGTGAACAATTGCCATCTATACATCAAACTTGGTCACTCACACTTGTCCCATCTTTTACGAACATGACTCCATCAGTCGCCATGTCACTTAAACATCAGACGCTAGTGGCACTTTCTCTCTTTTTGAGAGAAAAAAAAAGAAAAAAAGCTCACCATTATTCTCTTTTTAATATGGGTGGTATTATTGTTAAAATAATATATAACTTAAAAAGTTTATAGTATAATTTTTTTAAAATAATATTATATTTTATTAAAAAAATATTATTTTAATAAATATATCTATCCTTTAATAATTCTAGACAAAGGGATATATTTGAGATAAAAATTAATATATTTAACGTGGTAAATATGTGCTGATTAAAATGCATAATTTATATCGAATTTATTTTTGTTAAAATTTATTTTTAATGAGTAATTTCTAAATTAATATGTGAATGTTTTTTGCCACAGTAAATATATTTGTGTAGAATGAATATTCTCGAACAATTTTCAATATACTCAATTTTTGTAAAGCTATTTTTTTTATATAAACTATGCGATACTAATTAAATACGAAAGACTATAAACAAAACATTAAAAGTATGTTCAATTGTCCTCCAATTTATGAATTGAACCATTTTAAATTATTAAATTTATAAATTATATAATTTTAGTATTTGGACACAAAAGTAAATTAGCATACTTAAGATATTAAATATAAAATCTAAAGACATAAATGAAATTACATAATTTATAAACATCATATAAAATGCGAAAAAACATCTCATCACACAAATTTTTGTTAAAATATTTTTTTTACATATCGTCAATTTATAATAAAATAATTATAAACTAAACGAGTACCAAATGCATTCTTTACAAATTCATTTGATTTTTTTTAAAGAGAAGTTAAATTTATTCCCATTATTATAATAATATCAAAATTTTCCATACTCTAATTTAGAATCTCTTCATTTAGGTGAGGGACTTGCCCACTAAACTAACTCGGTTACTAATACAAATTCATTTAATTGATTTCACGTTAATTTATAAAAAAATTAAATAATTTGTATGTAAAGGCTGCGTTTGACGCGTAGGATAAGGGGGTCGGATAAGGTAACTTTATTCTATCTCAGGTTTAATGTTCGTCGCAATTGAATATTCGGGCGAATTATTTAACCCACTAAAGTTTATTATCCCACCGAGAAAGGAATTAATGAATCCCGCTAAGTGCTTTGTTTGGTTCGAGCTTTTGAGTTTTCCTGAAATCTTAGATTCTATTCCATTAGGATTTTGTTATTTTGTTGGAGTTTTAGATAGGAATTTAGAATTCCTAGGAAACCTAAATTCCTCTCTTTTGCCAAATTTCATTCCTTTATAAATTGGGAGGAATCCTCTTTTTTTTTCCAGAAAATGAAAAAAAAAAAAATTTCCAGAAAACAAACAAAAAAATATTTTTTTCCCAAAAATGAAAAAAAAAACTAGAAAACAAAAAAATTATTTTTTTCCACAAAATGAAAAAATTATTTTTTCCGGAAAATGAAAAAAAATTTTTTTTCCCAGAAAACGAAAAAAATTATATTTTTTCTTTTCCAGAAAACGAAAATATTATTTTTTCCCAGAAAACAAAAAATTTATTTTTTTTGTCGATATCATCCCTAAAACTCCAATTAAACAAATGCTAATAGATTGGAATAGAGGATGCCAAAAATAAAAGTTTTTTAACATTTAGAATGCTAATTCCATTCTTAAAGTTTGAACCAAACAAACCATAAAAAAAAATTAACCAATCTCACCTAAAAGGAAAGATTGTTTTATCTTATTAAAATGAAATTAAATAATTTTATCTTACTATCTAAAAAAAAATTGGTTGTGATTTCTTGATTTGGAGAACTCAAATGATAAAGAAGTGAGTCTCTTTTCTCTCTCTCGTTTTACTTAAAGCAATAGAATGTGATTGTGAATAGGGAAAAAATGAGAGATATATGTTTAAGTATTTGGGTTAATGTTAGATTAGTTTATTAAAAATGAATAAATAGATAGGTTAATATTTATTGAGTAAATAAGTTAAGTGATTGTTAAGTGACAGGGCATTTGTGACAAAAAAATAAGGTATTAAAATGTGTTTTTTAAGAAATTATAAATAATAGTATTAATGACAAAATTAAAAAGTATAAAGATTAGCCCTCATTGAAACAGGATTAAATAATTTTATCGGACTTTAATTGAGTGCGTTAAACACATTTTAGTATTATTTTCCAAGATTACTTTTCTCTCTCTCTCTCTCTCCAAATTTTTCTTTTTCCTTCTCTCTCTACCTCTTAACCTCCGTTGTAATGCTGTACTCACTTGCATTCAATTCTTGGCCATCTGTGCGAGACCGTTAATTCCAATGCTTCCACTTCTTCAATAAAAACCCAACTATTTCCTTTTTCATTCATTCCCTTTCCAAAAACTCTCACGGAATTTTCACAAATTCATTGCAACAATGAAACTGAAACCAACCTCCTCAAATTCAGCTTCACAGACAATAACCGCCACGACATCCAAAGAGGCTCGACTTCTCGTCCACGAGACGCTGCGAATCAGCGCCAACCTCGCCTCGGCTCCTCCGCCAGCGGCGGAGTTGAGGCTAGACGAGGCGAGTTTGGGGCTGGTGGAAGGGGAATTTGTGAATTCCAGCTTGAGATTGATCTGTTTCGAGGAGATAGATGGTCGACGGTGGAAGTACTTGGCCGAGAATAACAATGGCAGTGGTTCGATGCATTTTAAGAAGGGATCGATGCGTGCCATCTGCTTACAGTCTCCTCAAGCTCCTGCCGAGGTAACTTTGTGCTTTTATACGCACACATATAGATAGGTAGATAGATAAATGAGTGTTTGTATACAAATGCTATCTATGTAGGCTTGTGTAATTTTGTAGTTAATGGTAATAAATGTACGCTTTTTATTATGTTTTTCATCTTATGCTGAATCACGGAATGTTGGACTTTGAATGCTTATTACTGACTGGAACCTCTAGAAAACGCATTTGATTTTATTACTGAATATATGACATTTTACAATTTTGTTGGCATTATTATGGTATATCAATAGCTAACTAATAAAAATATTAGGGACCGGAATTTTTATTCGTTAGACTAAACTTAAGCATTTAGCATTGGTCTTGCCTCTTAATCTGAGTTCTTAATTTTAATGCAATTCAACATTAAGAGGCTAGAAAACAAATACTATTACTACCTCTTAGCAAAATTTGTCACAAGTCCATGTCCACGTGTTTCCAAATTTTACGCTAGGATAAGGTTGTTGTCTTGTTGAGACTTGCGAGGTATCAATGCGCATTTCATTGTCGAGAGAAATCTCAAGGTTGTGTGTACAAAAAACTAGTATGAAAGTGTCATTTGCTAGCTTTGGGATTTGCATTCAATCATGGACAGAATATAGCTTCCTAGTTCACAAGAGAGGAGGATTGAGAGGGTAGTTTCACTCTTTGAGAAGAAGGGCAAAAGAAATTCCAGTATTTTAGTATATCAACAGTAGCGTGGGCTCTGAATGGAAAATATGAGTAGTCGCAAAATATGACATGATTCATAGGAGATAGCAAGCACGCAACCCTGATCCAATGTTGTATTACAACATCATTCATGCCAATGGTGAAAATTCAGATACAAAGTTGTGGGAGAAATTAGAGAATCTCCAACTAGGTAATGTCTTGCCACAAAGTTCAATCTTGAGTGGGAGCTTTAGGTTTTAAAGATGGTGGAAGGCAGAAACCTCATGGATCACGTTAGAAGAATAATGCTTTATTGCTTCGTACATCTTCAGAACATTGTAACTGCGGTTTGTATGGCAAAGATACAAAGCAGATAAAAGGCGAAGTCGACTCGCTTGTCCAAGGAGGTTATGGTCTGAGTTCAACTGTAGTTGTTCATGTGTACAGGAGGGGAAGGTTGAGCTATTGTGGATCTAGTGGTGCTAGTAGCTCTGTATTGACTGGTGGCCGAAAAGTTGGTCAATGCTCAAAGAGCATGGAATTGGGCTGCATGGAGCTGGGGTATCCTTCACTCAGAAGAGGGATGGATACAGCTTAGGTTGTGCATATAGAGTATGCATGGAAAAGTATAGAGGTTCCAAAATCTTCAAAGGCCAACTCTCTTTCAAGATAATTAGAAATATTAGTAAGTTACTATGTTCTGATAATGTTTTTTCTAAGAAGCAATGTTTTGATTGGGTTTAAGGCAAGTAAAAAGTTTTTTCTCTTTACCTAAAGGTGATGAATGTGCCATTTTGAGAATAGGGATGTTGAAGCTCAACATGTTCAATGGACTGGAGCATACTTGGGGTTGTGTGACCTATGGTAATTGGTTTGTTAGGGCTGATAGTTTTCGGTTGTCAGGGAAGCCTGGAAAGTTAATTATGGCTGCATGGTCCCTAGCGAAGCAAGAAGAGAGGACTGTTTTCCATCGTTTGGTTAATATTTTAAGACGAAATTTTGGAAAACGATGTACACGTGATATTAAGTGCTTGAGTGGCTTGCATATGCATCGGCCGACATAAATAAGGGGGATTTTGTACCACGGGGTTTGATTCTAGTCTGTTTAGTTGGTAGAGGAAGGCCAGTGAGATACTGTTGCGAGTATAGTAGGCTGGAAGTCAAAGATTTCGAGGGTGGGAAGTCAAGCTGGGGGGAGACTTGTTGGGAGGCTTGTGATTCAGTTTATGAATTTTTGTATAATATTTGTAAGCCACTATCTTCCCCCGCCACAGTCCAAACCCTCCCTTCAGAAACATGGGGACAGGGAGTTGTATGATTGTATCGCTAAGCCCTTAGGTGGAGAGATGATTAAGTAAGGTTTTTGGCTTTGTTGGAGAGCATGATACATTGTTGGCCCACTACCTAACAGCTTAAGCTTTTGGGAGAGAGGGTTTCTAGTAGGCTTCAAGTATGAAAAGGTCATTTTATTGCCACTTGACCAAATGCAGTTATTAAACCCTAGGAATTACCGATATAATATTGCACACGTATTGTGTGTGCCATATGATCTAGCAGTTATTTATTGGTTTCTCTTGCATCGTTTTTTTTGTTGATTATTTGTTTTCCTTTCCATGAATAGGACACTTACGATTGAAGAAGATGACCGATTCTAAATTCTTCACGTGCATATGCAAGGAGTATGCTTGGAATGAAATAAAAGAAGAAAGGCTATATATCACAAATTTGTAACATGGAATCTCAAAGAGTAAAACTAGACCTCCACCCCTACAAATTTGAGACTAGTAAAGAAAAAGTAGTTTGAAACCTGTTGTCTTAATTTTATAATTATTACAGAAAGACGTTTTGTCTTGCACATTTATTAATAGCCCGTCCCAAAGTACCTCATTTTGTTGTCAAAGAGACACATGTGCATGTATTGTATGTAAAATGCCTTTGGTTTTGAATTGGCCTTGAACTGATTTACTGCATTCAAATAATTTATTGAAGAGTGATGTACGCTTACAATGATCATCATTGTGTTAAATATGTGGTGCAGGAGTTGATGTCTTTCATAAGATCCTACGTAGTGCCTGAAGGCTTTCCTGATAGTGTCATCCCTTCTTATGTGCCATACATGACATGGAGAGCTTTAAAGGTATTTTATTTGAAGTATAGTTCAAAGATTGCAGCTTAGTCTAACAAATTCAACATGTGTTCTTAGCTCTTAAAATCCATTGATACTAAAATGTTCATTGCAGCATTTTTTTGGAGGAGCAATGAGTGTTTTCACAACACAGACGCTTTTGAATTCAGTTGGAGTCTCCAGAAACCGTGCTACCCCTGCGGCCGTAGCTATCAACTGGATTCTCAAGGTATGTTTGGTGCTTATACAGATGGCAACAGTGAGTGCCAAATTTGATAATGTGCTGTGTGTGTTTTGATGTCTAGCTTTGACATGCTATTATGGATTTCTTGGCCAATTTGTGGATGCCCTCATCTTTCTGCTTTGACGTTGTACAGTCTTGCCTTTTCTATTATTGAACTGTCCCCGCCTTTCTGGGCCCCTTTTTTATTATTGTTATTCTGAAAGGAAGGTCTAAAGTCTCCTCCTTTGGAAGTACTACAAATCCTATGGCAGGGGAATGGAACCCACAACCTCCCAAGTGGGAAGTGAGGGTGATGCCACTTGGCTAAAGCTCTTGGGCACCATTTTCTGGGTCTTCGTACTAGATATTCTTTTCAGAAAAGAGGAAAAATGCATGACATCTTCTAACGAGCAACATTTTCGATGACAATTTTCATTATGTCACTTAATTCACACATCTTCTAACAAGACTATGCTACATCTATTTTATTTATTAACAAATTTATATCTTGACACATAGGGCCCGTTTGATAAAAAAGTTGGAAAATGATTGAAAACACTACTAATTTTTAGAATTTGGAGAAAGAGGTGAGTGATTTGGTGAGATGTTCACCATCTTTTCCATGGAAATTTTTCTTACTAACCGCCCAAATAATTTTATTCCATGGAAAATCCAAAAGGTATTATAACATTTCACCAATTCACTCATCTCTTTTTCCAATTTCTCATAAATTTAGTCGCGTTTTCCATCATTTTCTAACATTTTTATCAAATGCACCCTTAGACCTAGTTTTACTTATATTCTTATTAGCACTTGATTATGCAACAAAATATTATCTTACCGAGTGCCATAGAGATTTACTCTTATAACGAGCAATGCTTTTGGTTTTTCTTATCCTTCTTACAGCATCTTGCTTTCCAACCTTTATGAGTTTGAATATGTTGTGCTAAGAGTGGCAAACTGATTCTATATGCAGCAGATTAAATTTTTTTTATGCTTAATCTGTAGGATGGAGCTGGTCGGGTTGGGAAAATGCTTTTTTCTCGGCAGGGGAAGAAGTTTGATTATGATCTGAAACAGGTGAAACTACCATTGAATAATGTTGTTTTCACATTTGATTCTCCTGGAGTCTGGACATTATGTTAGTTTCTAAATTTATACTTCACTGAAACAATGATGTTTTTCAGCTCCGGTTTTCAGGTGATCTGTTGATGGAGTTGGGTGCTGCTATAGAATTGGCAACTGCAGCTGTGCCCCATCTTTTTCTGCCTTTAGCTTGTGCTGCCAATGTGGCCAAGGTTTGTTCTTTCCCTTTGTTTTTATATGTTGTTGTGTATGTTTGGCAGAGTTAGCTCTGTAATTTTACCCTCATCTCCATTTACTTGTAGAATGTTGGTGCCGTCACATCAACATCTACCCGAACTCCAATATACAAAGCTTTTGCTAAAGGTGAAAACATTGGGGATGTTACTGCCAAAGGAGAATGTGTTGGCAATGTTGCGGATCTGGTATGTTTGTTCAATTTATCCTCCAATTTCCAAAAGTTTAAGGCCCTGTTTGGTTGCGTAAATTGCCTAATCCTACAATTAGTTCACTTTCAGTTAATAAACTGTAAATTTTCGCATAATAATTCAATTCTAAGTCATGGAGTGTTTGGAAGACTTAATGAGAAATCCAGAATGTTAGAATGAAAGTATGTTCTAAACTCCTCTCTGTTATTCAAAATTTTGTCCGGCGGCATCAATATTAAGCCTAGATACTAGATCGCTTCAAAATATAGAGTTGGAGCGATTTCCGTAGTTTTAGAATTAGGCAATTTCAAGTTTTACTTGAAATGCCTTAATTTGAGTTCTCATGAATCAACTTGAATTATCATAATAATTACGATTGTGTAATTTGCACAACCAAACACAACTAAATGTAAAAAAGTATAAATTGCCTAAGGGTGTGTTTGGGAACCCAATTCCGAGCTTTCGAAATGGAATTGGAGTAGGATAATTTTTGCTCGAATTCTAGTTCCAAAGCTCAAAATTGGGTTCCCAAACACACTATAACTGTAAACTGTCTAATTTACAATTTGAGGGATAACCGGGCCCTAAGTTTATTGTTTGCAAGAAATTTAGCTTCGATATGTCCACGGTTGTATGCGTTTGGGTGTTGCATTTGAAACTATGTACTTGCAAATCTTTGAGGATGACACAGTGCTGATATGGTTTGCTGTAGTATCATTAAGAGCGTATGCGTGCTGAATCTAACCATTACACATCTGTGCTTAAAGAAATTTTTTTTGTATGAAACTTATGAATTAGCAAACAAAATATTAAAACCATGACATTAAATTTGTACCCTATATATATATATATATCTTTAAGACATCACATTTGTTGATAACCCCCCTGCCCTCCCCCAAAGACATGTGAAATTTCACATTGATCTCTCTCATTTATACATAATGGAAGACAAATCAAATTCCAAAGATTTTTGAAGATGATGCCCCAAGCAATGGTAGGAACTTCTTTTTCAGTTCCACCCAAAAGTTCTTCCTCTTCCATCTGTTCGTCATTGAAAATTCTTCCATTCGTCTCCAACCTAACTACTCTTGCTAGAACCAACACAACACGCCCATAAAAACTTAATTCTCTTCTTATTACCAAAAACCGACCATTATACCACAAGAAGTCCATACCTAATCATTGGAAGAGCCACTGCATGAGTGCATTCCCAATCCTCGAACGCTTATCATAATAGTTCACCCAAGTGACAGAGAAAGGCAAAACAAGGCCATATCATAGATGCATATAGACGCAATGCAAATTTGTATGACTAAACGTGTCTTGGGTCTTATTCCCATTTCTCACTGCTCTATAGTGTGGCGTCTTTACCCTTGTTCTGCATCAATTGAAATCATACTAAATTTCAACCTTTTTAACTCATGTTGCCAGTGCCCAAGATTTGTCGGCCAGGTGTCCAGTTTTCCCTATCTTTTTATGTATCAATTATGTTACTGTTAATACGAGCCTCTGAACCTTGGGTATAAATTTCTATTCTTTGCATTGATGCATATGGTAAGTTCAAGTCACACTTTAATGGGTGTTGCACATTTACGTGGAATATGTTTTGAATAAGAATCATATTTGTCTCATCTAGTTACCTACACTTCCTTCTACTTGTAAGGAGACAAGGGCTTAGCACAATTGAAGTTGCTCAATTGTGTATAAGAAGAATAAACAGACAAAGCAATGCCTTTCATATTAGTATTTTACTTAGCCGCAGGATGTGTTAAACTAGGGTTTGTTCAGCACTATTTATTATCTCAGTACTTTGACAATTTACATACTGCAAATAATCTGTATTTGAGTTGAAGCTAATTTCAGTGAACTTTTTTTTTTCTTGTGAAGTTGGGAACCGGAATGAGTATCATGATTGCAAAAAGTAATCCATCTCTGGTTGCCACATTTTCCATTTTCTCATGTGGATATATTCTCAGCTCTTACCGAGAGGTTTGATAAATATAAATTTTGCCTTTTTCATTTTATTTATGCTCATCAAGTTTCCTTATACTATCAACATGTTTTCCAGGTAAAATCAGTTGTATTGCATACATTAAATCGGGCGAGATTCACTGTGGCAGTAGAGTCCTTCCTTAAAACTGGTATGAGTGCTCCACCTGGCCATTCAACCTTTTCTTTTTGTGCAATTTGTTATGTACTTTTATCTGTAGTATGCGAGTGTGATATAAGAACCTCAATACATCTGTCTAATTTTGATGGGAAGGTTCACGTGGATGCACTATCCCGGGTCTGCCCTTTGAAGCAAAGCTGGACAAGGGACCATATGAATGGTCGATTGACATTTTTCTGATGTTTGATGAATTAACTGTGCTGTGTATGCATTTTTCAGGGCGAGTTCCTACATTGCAGGAAGGAAATGTGAGGGAAAGCATATTCAATTTTCCATGGGTGAAAGACAGGCCAATCGTCCTTGGTACGTATAATTACACTCTTCTCATGTATATAACATTTCTTATCAATTGATTCTTGATATCTTACATAAGATTGTTTTAACTCTTTGGCAGGACCAAGATTTAAGGAAGCGTTCCAAGATGTGAACTCTTATCTTGCTGTAGAGCCTGTTTTTGAGGTCTCTCTCTCTCTCTCTCCCTCCCTCCATCTCTCCATCATGAGAAACATGAACACATGACTAATCGATTTTATTGTCATGCAGAAAGAGAGATATGTAGTGACATATAATCCTTCCCAGGGTAATGTATATGCAGTGCTCAAGGATCAAGCAAAATCAGATGACATTTTGAAAGCAGCTTTCCATGTGAGAAGTCTGACTATTTTGGATTATGTTACTAGGAATTCGACTTAACCGTAATTTAAGCTAATTTTAACTTGTAATACAGGCTCATGTGCTTCTGCACATCATTCGTTCATCAAATGATACCAAGTCTTTGGAAAAGCTTGCTCAATATGATCACTCCGTACTCATGCCCCCTTCTGCTGATCTCCAAGCACATGTTGCAGAATCTTATAAGATGGTGTTAGCTTTATATGGGCCTTTTAAGAGCAAAGCTAAAGAACAGGTAAAAGGAAATCAATATTTCTTCCTTAACTTTATATTATCTGCTAATTAGTTTGAAATGCCAGCCATATGACATTCTGCTCCTACTTTATCTCACATTCATTACATTCATTAAAACCCATGTTCTAGTTCTACCCATCACATTCTCACTATCCATCATAGACTGATAGTAGCGAAATTCCATATTTTTTGTGAAATAGCCAATGCCTCTTGTCTGGATTATTTTTCTTCAAATTAAGAGGATAGTCTCTCAAGTTTTGGAAAAAGCCAATAAATAGAGAGAAACAGTTTTAGGCTTTGAACATATGTGACCAGAAGAATCGGAAATTCTGGTCGAAAGCTCGAGTACCTGATAGGTTTGGATTGGTTTTGGAAATAGTTATTGGTGAATCCTGGACTGGTATCCCACCACCCCCTAAAGTATTCTAGCAACGAGTTGCAAAGTAAAAATGGTTGTCTTGATGCAAGCCAAATTGTTGGTTAGTGTGGAGCCTGATCATGCTGCACACTTTTTCCACGATTGGGTTGAGGCAAAGTATAGTAGAGCTATTCTGTTAATTTCACACTTTGTAACCCTAATTATCTAGTATATAGAGAGAGTTAGGTCAAGATCTTGGTGAATTTCGGAGATGATCGTGGGCGTAATCCTTTCATTGAATATGAACCACATGACTCGGGCTTTTGGCTCATAGGAAAGGGATTGGCATTTTAGATTCCACAAAGCACCTGTCCTGGCAATCTAGATTTCTTTGCTAATGTTTGGTTAAGAATGGAACTCTCTTTCACTCATGCTGAGAATAAATTGCAAATATATTGTTAAATATAAATACAATTTAATTAAAATTAGTTACCATATTATGATATATTATTAAATACTATATTGCAATGCAAAAGAAAAAATGTTTGGTTATTTGTTAAAAAGAGGAGCAAGTCTGTCAAAAGCGAAAAATAGGAAAGGATTCTCCGGAATCTTCTTAGCTTCCCCCCACCACAACCACCTTCACACACATTGAATATGGGAATGGAGGAAGGGAATCTTAGATGGAATGGAATTAAGGATTCTAGCTACTATCCAAAGAATGAACCAAATGGAACCTTAAATGTACTGTGTGATCAATATATGCTTTTTTTATAGCTTTTTCACATGTAATTGTTACAGCTAGCTCTATAATCTGTTTTTACTTGGTAAGATACAAGTGGTAGATTGATGAATGTTTATTAAAAATGTCATATGAGAATATGCTTATCTAGTGAAAATGCTAACGAGTTAAATGTATTGCAGGGGTGGGTTATGTCAGAGTCGCATCTTAATCCTGGTCGAGCTCGACTTTGCGAACTACCGAGATAAATTTATCTCCAAATTGACCCATCTCTACTCTTCGAGGTTAGATCACTTTGTCTAAATCGAACACTTGCTTGACACTAGAAGGTGGAACTGCATTCGCCTCATTGCTTGAATACAAACGAACAGGATTACGTGATATGCACAGTTTTAGGTTAAAGAGATAAAAAAGAGTGTATTTAGCATAGATATAACAAAATTGTAATAATAATACTAAAAATAACAATGATAGTACATGGAAACAAAGAACATTTTTGTTCTTCTCCACCACTTTTTTTTTTTCTTTGTGCCACTGGTGTCGTCGTGTTAGTGCAAAATCAGCTTTAATTTTGTTAAACTAGGTTGTGTTGTGAAAGATTGTATCATATGCTTACGCCAGTTGAATGGTGTTTTGGGCAATTGTGCTATACATATATAAGTAACATATATATATATATATATTGTATTGAATTAATGACATGAACTGTAAAATATTGTGCGGAATAATTCCCTAACAACGTTTTGGTGAATGAGAATATACCTTATATTGTCTAGGTGTAGGAAATCTAATTTAGCAGGGAAACTATCCTACTATATAATCTGAAATGAAAGTATTATTTACTACTAGACATTTTAGGCTAAATTTATCTAGTATCGTATAAAAAGTCACCATTGGTTGATCTAATTTGAGAAAAAAAAAATAGATGTTCACGGAGAACTAAAGCACAACGTAAAACATTGGCTAAAGAACGTTGTACATGAAAATTTTTTCATTGGCAAAATGATGCAACAATCACTACTAAAACTCGAAATAGAAAATGTTGCACATTTCTTATAAAAGGAGTGCAATTGAACATCCCTCAGCACTTTTTGAAGGGTAGTGATGCAGACCGCAGAGAATCGGTATATATTTAATGTCTCATGAATTTTTTAGTTCAGGCGTGAATGACTAATCTTTAATTTAAAAAGACTTAATGTTACATGAATTCTTTAATTCAAACATGGATGACCAATTTTTAATTAAAAAAAACTTAATTTAGTACGCGCAAGATAACATTCTCTCCTTGAAAATAAAAATGAGAAATAAAGGTATTGATTAATTTTGATTTGTTGTGTAACACAGAGTTGGATCTCATACTGTGCACTTTTATCTACACTACTAAATCTTAGGACCACAAAGCAAGTAGGGCCATGCAAAAAAAAATGGTAGTAAGGTGTGGTCAGGCCTTCACTGCGCAACGTAATAATTATGTTAGTTGTAGGTTCACCAAAATAAAATAAAATTATGTTAGTAGTAGCCATTAGGTTTCAATTCTCCATTATTGAGGGGCAACAGCCTTTCTTTGCTTTGTGGGCCACCCCATAATCCATAAGTACAGCTGTTTTTTGATTCCAGGTTATAAGTTGACCTACCTTCCCTATGCCCTGAACCCACAGTAACAAACAGCACTTTCCACTATTTCCTCAAAGACTGATTTGATGGGCAGATCTGTCTTTTCACTCACTATTCAACGCCTGTTATCTCTTCTGCCGCATTTAATTGGGCACAGAAGATCATGCTCCAGCCTTATAAATGGTGAGGCTAATTATACATTTTATTCAATAACACTTTATCTTATTTATTAAATATAATAACATTAAATATGTGTATATTATATTAATAAAGGACCAAGTTATTGTTTAGGACAAAAAAAGAAATACAATGGCTCGATCCTGTTATTTGAGATAATGCACACATTTTCGGTGCTATTACGTTAAGTATGTGCATATTATCTCGATGCAATTTAAAAAGTGTTTGGATAGGTGTAATTAGCACTATCCCCCATAAATGGATAGTCAGGGGCAGTTTTGACATTTTCACCAATTTCATTTGGCAAATAAAAAGTTGTAGGGTCTCCTAAACTCTTATTTACAAGGTTGGTGTGGGGTTTTAGCCGTACATGGGGTAGCTGGAACTCATGATTGCCTAATTTTAGATTCCTATGTTTCATCTTTTATGGGTTTCAACTTTCAAATGTGAAAAAAGATCATAAGATATTTTTGTGGTTAGGTCTAAAGCTTAATACTCATGATGCATTATGTTTTTCCGATATTATTAATCATACATTGGATAGATCTAAGGCTTGAGCCTATAACCTTGCGGACATGTCCAAATAAGGGAAGTTGCTACCAACTTTTCAAGACCATTGCTCTAAATTAAGAATTAACTTTCTTTTTTTTTTAGAAAATAATCAATGCACCAAAACTCAAAATTGTGATTCATTTTTAAACAAAATGTGAAAGTCAAACCTGGACCTACTCTTATAGCGATACGAGTAGTAAATGGTAAATGAGTTTCTTGGGCTAGGCCCAATTAATGGGCCTAACCAAGAAAGATGCAAATCCAACCAAAATCTGGGCCCAGTATAAACAAGCAAAGGTCCAAAAGACCCTCAATAAGTGGACCAAGCTCATGGCCCAAAGGACTATCTCTTGAAGGGCTGAGGCCCATGAGCCTCCAAAGGCTAGCTCAAAATTGTGTGTTGTATATATATATCATTCCTCATCTTTATATAATTATATTAAATTTTTTTTTGAAACAAATTATATTTGAATGTTGTGTTGCATTACTGCATCTATTTGAATCTGTCATCTTGGTTTATAGCTCTTTAGGTTGACCAGGTTTTTCTAATATCTAATTCGATATTTCCTTCCTTTCAAATTAAGAATCACAATTTGACTTACATTTTACTAATTTAACGAAATTAGTAATCAAAAATAAAATTTGTTTGTTATTATACTTGATACTTCTTTCCTTTCAAATTAAGAATCACAATTTGACTTGCATTTTACAAATAAATATTGAATATAAAGTTGGGAGAATCTCATTAAAAATATATATAAACTTAATTTGAGGCAGATGGAGTAGACATTTGGAGTCCCACCTTTAATGAAAAACTTCAAAGAATAAATAAAGAATTACTTAAATGTGCAGTCGCAATGAACTAATGAAAGATTTGTTTGATGAACCATAAAATACTTATTTTCCAGTGCATTAGAGTAATGTAGAAGTTTTACTGTTTTGCCATGTGATTGTGATTGTATCTTAAAAAATGATAATTTTTTTAGATTTTGGTTTAAAGAGAGTTGGGTGAATCGAAAGTTTCCTGGGAAATAAAATTTTATGTGAGGTCCACTTAGATCTTATAGAGATTTGCCTGAGATCCAATCAGTTACCCGTTTTACCCATCAACCAATGAGAACAATGTACAACTAAAAAGAAATTTGGTTTAATATCTTTCAAATGTCACACATTAACACCTTTCATAAAAAATTGTGTTTGGTTTACATCAGAAAATCTCTAAAAAGGGTAAAGAATTCAAATTCTGTCAACAACTTAGTTAGTAAGACACTTGCTGAATTTAAGAGAGTATCCCGCGAGTTTCATTCGGGATAGTCCTTTTACTATCTTTCCCATTAAACAATTAATAATTTTTTCTCGTAATGTTACAATTATAATAATCTAATTCAAACACGGAGTCTTAAAAAACTTTAATGCATATATATAAATAAATAATACGCTCTACATTTCAAATTCGGAATCACATTTTTGCATGGTTCTAAATAATACGTTCTACATTCCAAATTAGGAATCACTGTTTAGTTTTTGCATGGTTCAAAAGAAACACTAGTTCTAATTTAGTCAATGGTTAAATAATTCTACTATTTATTTAGTACATTAATTATGTTTTAGAAAAATAAAAATAAAAAAATGTATTAAAAAAGTTGAAACTTTTAATTTGATTTCATTGTTATATGTTCTTGCTTCTCTCAAGGGATATACTTGAGTCATATCCCACATTAATGCGTGTGATCCTATAATATTCTATAAAGCTCAAGAAAAAATTATCTATATATATAAATAAAAGACACTTTAATGCATGGGATTGGGGATGTCATAATAATATTCTATTACTTTAAGAGAAGAAGGCAAAAAGCAAAGAATGTAATTAACTATTAAGAACCTCCTCTTTCATATTTGAAGAATATTCATATATATCCTCAAAAAGAGAATTATCAATCAATCCCCTTCATTCTACACTAATAACTTGATTAACTCCTCATCCAAACCTTAAACTCTACCAAATCCAATTCCCTTAACCTACATTACATTACATTACCATTACCATTACATTACATTACATACCCAATAATTATTTTAAATTTCAAGATTAACTCCAAGATCAAAACCCAAAAGAAAAACTACAAAAAGAGTACAAAAAAGATATATATATATATATATATATATGAGGTTTTTAGATATGATTTTGGGGAGTGGAGTCTGTTGAGGGGTTCTTCTTGGCTAAATTGTGCTTATTGTTGTGCATCCAAACCTTTAAGACTCTTCTTTTGACTCCCACTTCTTGGCAGAATTGCTGCACCACAGATTCCTCTTGCTTCTGGATTTTCCATCCTACTTTCTCAGCAAAGTTGAGCATTTTATCCTTCTGTTCCTGGGAAAATTTGGTCCTGAATCTCTTCCTCCCCATCTGGGGTACCCCACCCCCACCCCCACCACCTTCTTGCTCATCAGACTCTGAAGGGAGAGACCCCATGTTGTAGGACATTATCATCTGGTGGTGGTGGTGGGGGTGTCCTTGCGGGGGTGGCCTGGTGGGGTACCCTGGTGGGTACCCTAAAGATTCTGGGCCTAGGATGCTCCTCTGGTGCCCTACAATCAATTTCTTGCCTACCCTAGTGTCAAAATAGTAGTCACAAGAAGAGGGTTCACCTTCAATTTCTTTTCTGTGGAAGTTTCTGTGGCAATTGCAAACTGAGCAGGTAAGGGCTTGTAGGGTGCCCTGCTCACCACTGGGGAGGAACTCACCACACCCATCAGTTGCATTGCCACCCATGGTTGCTGCATGGTTCTTGAGGCATTCCCTGTACCTGACCATCTTCTTGTAGGGCACATGGTCCTCCACAAGGGCTGTTGTGGGAATTTGAGGTGAAGAAGTGGGGATTATGTGGTTGTGGGGTGCAGGTTCATGATGGATCATGTGACCATGCCCATTTCCCCCTCCTCCATAAGTACTGTTGAGTGGAATTGGGCCAATTGGGATTGCCCCTTCTTGATTTGGAATTTCCATTTCTACCCTTCTCTCACTCTACTATATCTTTCTTTTTCTTTTTTTTTTTTTATAATTTTTGTGTTGTTTGTTTGGAGACCAAAAGAGGAGGAAGAAGACAGGGGACAGAGGGAGAAAGAGAATTAGGGCCCTAAATGATTAAATTAAGAGCTTTTTGGGGTGGGGTGCCCTAAATTAGTAGAGGAGTTTTGTTAACAAATGTCAACTCTTTTTGGAGCAAAAACACACTACACACAAACTAGGAGAATTAGTGATGTGTGAGTTTCTTGACACCTTATCTTCAACATCTTTCTTTTAACTTAAAAAACAAAATCTTTGTCCCATGAATAGAACTTAAGTAGCATTTTTTAGTATATATCTCAATACATATATATATAGAGAGAGAGAGAGAGGGAGTTTGGGATCAGCTGAGGTTCAACCAACCAGACTTTGAATATTCATCTAATTCTCTTTGAAGTATATATAGAAAAAAAGAATTAGACCCCAATAGACACTAAGCAATTATGAGAAGAAATAAACGGTCTTGAAAGTGAAACTGAGAGAGAGAGATAAGAGAGTTCAAAACTCTACAATAGTTTCCTGGAAAAAAGACAATGACAGAAAGAGGCAAAAACTTGAAAAGATTAGTCGAGGAAAATTGCCAAGGCATAGAAAGAAGAAAGATTTTAATTAAGTACTGATTTACTTACTCACATAATCTTCTTTCTCTCTCTCACAAGAAGTTGATGAGCTTAAACAGATTGCATACAGCAACAGACAAAAGCTGTGAGAGAAGACAGTGTTTGGTAAAATATTTGGATTTTTAGAGTGTAAACAAATGGTTGATGAAGGAGGAGAGAGAGAGAGAGAGAGAGAGAGAGAGAGAGTTTTGGGAGGTGGGTTTTGCTAGGGAAGCACTAAGCATGAGCTTATAGGAGTAGTGAAGGTCCAGAAAAGGAGAGAGAGAGAGAGAGAGAGAGAGAGAGAGAGAGAGAGAGAGAGATTTTTAATTTTTAATTTTTTTGATATTTTTGGGTGCAGGTGTTTAGAGGAGAAAGAAGAATACAGTGAGGAAGATAAAAAAAAAAAGGGTGAGGTGTTTGCTTTGCTTGCACTATCAGGCATCAAGTTTACGCCATGTGTGGAGAGAAAGCAGTGTATGTGTCAGAGAGAGTGGAGAGGACAAAACCAAGGAGAGAGAGAGAGAGCAACAAAAGAATTATTCTTACAAAGAAAATTTCCACAACGATAATAATGCAAAATGCTCGTACCAAAGCAAATTTTGTATTTCTTTTTCAACTTTTAAGAGTTAATCGGATTACCTTTCAAGTAGACTAATTTTTTTGAACGATTTTAAGGGTACATTTTTTTTTTTAAATTATTTTATGTGTATTTCGACTAAATTTTTTTAAATGATCTTAAAAGCGCATTTTTCCATATTGACATATTGTATTTAAGAGTTTAAACTCCCAAACTACTTCCTCTCAAATTATAATTAACAAGAAAAAGAAACACTTTCTTTACTAATTAGACTAATTTTTATAAGTGTACCAAATTATTTTTAATTTTGCCTACGGATGCACAGATAAATTTGGTGTTTAAATTATGCCGTAAGTGAGGAATCCCAAAAATTGAGTTGAAATTTCTGTCATTTGTGTCTCTAATTTAGGGCCTCTTTTGTTCACCTTAGGTTAAAAGAAACAGTAAAAAAAAAAAAAAAAAAAAACAACAGTTCTTTTTTTGCAAAAGTTCAGGTGAAACAGATAAAAATACTTTTCACATTCTTTTACCGAAGTGAACTTTTTTCACCGTTCCAATAAAAAGATAAGTTTTGGAATGCTTGATCACAATAGTAAAATATTGCTGGCAACCTCATCTTAATAATTTAAGAAAATTGAGATATTTTAAATTTGTGCCTCGTGTTTTAGTTTGTGTATATTCACATCTCGTCATTAGTGAATTTTGTTAATGGGTGTTAAAATTTTATTTTATTGACCGAAATACCCTTATAAATTCTCACTCCATATTTTCTCTATTATAAATTTGCACCACATTTTAAAAAATAAAATAGAATAAGTATGATCTTCTTTTCAAACTATGGATGCCACAAAATTTAGATCTAACAGTACTTCCACACTGTGTATGTTATATTTGCTCAAAGTAATGAAATTGTTGTTTACATGTAAGCTACCCGCTTTTTTTTTTTTATATAGAATTAATTATCTAAAATTTAAGATCCTTGTAATGTACCTTACCCTTTCTATTTATAAGTATATAATTAGGATTTGCATACCCTTTTAGGGTTTATAGTAAAAGACTAAATAGCTAATTTGAGCACTACTCTAATACTTTACAAGTGTCTCGAACCCTAATCACACTACTTTTATTAGGATGATTTCTACTTGTATTGTAAAAGAGTTATCCTTCCACGTTTGCATGATCATCTCGGCTATCTTAACACGTTAGTACAACCATCTCGGCATGCATGGCCCCTGGCCCTTTGTCGTGGGCCCTTTAAATGAATGGTTGTCCTTGCCGGTATGGGCTGATTAATATGTATTTTTGGGTTGCATCACAAATTAATTAAAAAAAAAATTATAATTAAAGGAATAAATTAAGCATGCTTCAAAATTACTTTTACCAGATGATATCCTATTACCATGTTTCTAATAAGATATTATGCATTTTTATTCCGCATTTTTACTTTGCATGAAACCTTGGATATGTTCTTCATATGCAAAATGATAACAAATTTAAATTTATTAAAATGACCTTATGCATATTTTTCTATTTTTATTTTTAATGAAAATTATATGTGTTGACTTTGAAACATATGGTGCGAACTTAAATTAGAAGGAAACCTGGGGTGAGAAGCTATAAGGGCATGTTTGTCAAGAAATATATGATCTAACAGCAGCTAACAGACTTTACTAATAGTAGGGTGCAAACACAATGAAAATAAAATATGGGGTGTAAACACAAATATGTCCAAAATATTTTTGAGAATATTTGGTTCAAATCATTGTCGCACATTGGAAAAATGTAAAACTCAAAATGGGGGGATTGTTATAGGATAGCAACAAGCCTGTTCGGCAAAAATTTCACTCCTGTGGTCTAATGTATTAAAGTTGGAGACAACTGTTGAACCCTTTCCAGAAGGGATCCAAAACTTGAGACGACTTCAATAAATGTTGAAACGCTTTCTATCTTTATAAAATAATAACATTTCAATAAATGTTGAAATGCTTTCCATCTTTATAAAATAAGAGTTAAAAGCATATAACACCCTTAAAGTTTACACCGAATTGCACTTATATCCATGAAATTCTATTTAGCTCACATAAAAACGCAAAGTTAAGATCGTGTTCCACTTTTATCTATAGTATGACATCCCATCCAAAATGTTAGCGGAACCCCCCACGTGCATGTCACGTGAGGGGTAAAATGGATAACCTAACCCTAATTTCCTTGTCTCTTTCCTTTATAAAAAATGTTAATCTTCACAGTAGAGTGAAATTCCTCTATAAATTCTTTATTTGTAAACATAAATTTTTTACATAAAGAGATATAGAAAGAGAGAAGTAGGTAATGGAGAGGCTTATTCACTATAACCCCATCCCTTCCTCAAAACTCCATCACCATCTCCATTTCTTCCCCGTCGCCCCATTGATTTGATGCCGCCAACTTCATTTTTCTGTTATCATTTCACATTGAGTCCTGACGAGTTAACTTGTTCTCCTATAAACACCAAATCCCATCATCAATTTCGTCTCCTTCATCACTTTATATATATTGATAAATTTGACAATTTGTCATTACTTGTACCCTCGCAAGTGAATTTATCAGACGAGTCGATTCCCAAATCCCACTTTATCAAACAAATTGTAGAATCATTTAAATTTACAAAGGAAAGAGAAAAGCCCTAAAAATACTAGCTCATTTCTTCCACCAATCACAATCAATTTCTCGTCACTCCTCTCTCTAGCTCGTTGCTTTTCTTTTTCAATTTTAGAGTTAGAGCTAATGGAAGAGAGAAAAGTGTAATAACATGTTACGTTAGGGATGGGATAGCCATTTTACCCCTCATGTGATGTGCACGTGGGGGGCTTCGTTAACATTTTGGATGGAATGTCAAACCGTGGACAAAAGTGGAACACGATTTTAACTTTGAGTTTTTATGTGAGCTAAATAGAACTTTATGGATAAAAGTGCTCGATCTTAACTTCAAAGGTGTTATATACTTTTAACTCATAAAATAATAACATTCCGCCGTTCCCACCCTTTCCAGAAGGGACCCAAACTTGAGACAGCTTCAATAGCGGTTGAAATGCCTTCCACCTTTATAAAATAATAGGATTTTGCTCCTCATAAAATCTATAGTATTTTCAATGAAAAAGAGTGAAGACCATCATTTCAAAGCAAAACCTTTGTTTTTAATCTCTTATAACTTCATAATATATTAAAAATAGATGGAAAGTATTTGTCTATTTGTATTTTTTCCTTAAAAGAAAAATGGAAAATAAATTGTATTTGGCTATTTTCTCATAACAATTTTTTTTTAATTAATACAATTTTATTGTAACAGTTCATTGGTTCATGAAAATCGCATATCAATCTAAACTACTATATGAGGGCCAGCAATATTTATATGTGTACGTTGTCTTGGTTGTTTGCACTTGGAATTGAGTGCTAGACTATTCACTTCGGAGTGCCAATAATCATACTTTAATTTGAAGAAATATAAAAGTTATTACTCAATTAAATACAGGTAAATACATGTAATAAAACAATACTACGTACTCATTGTACTGTGTAAGATAAGCTCATCAAATAATTTGCTAAAATTATTTATAAGTATGAAACAGTGCCGCCGGAGTCAGAAATAAATATTAAAGGGGCCAAAAGCTTAACTCTATGTCTAATATATAATATGTATATAATAAGGGGGATAAATTGTAAGTTTGATCGTATAATAAGGTGAACAAAATTTCGTATTACAACATACTAGGATAAATATTTTCTAATTTTTTTTTTAAAATAAATATTTATAAAAATTACTTGCCCACCTTAATTCCAATACATATAGTCGCGGCAATGGTATGTAAGATTTCTTATATGTATGAATGTATGATTGTGTTTGTATAGGGGCTAATTCAATTGTGCTAGTGTTCTTTAGACTTTTAAGCTACTTTAAAACTTGTAAAATTAGAACTAAAAATTATTGACAAAGTTACTGTAAAATGGTGACTACTCTTCCCTAGAAATTAACCAACAGATTAACATTATTACACAAGTCATGAACTTTCGTAAACTGGAAAATACCTTCCTTCTTTTTTTGGCTTTTGCGTGTAAATTTTTAGGGATTTTACCTTGGGGTTATACTTTTACAATCGTAAAAGTTGCATTGAAACTCGATCCAGACTTATAGTTAAGTGGTTGAAATTGTGAGTATATACTCTGCGTTTTCGCATATGATTTAGTCTAAAATATAATTGTAACGACAGACTTATTAATATATTTTGTGGTCTACATGTTTGAGACATAATAATCATCTAATTCGACATATAATAATTTTTTTATCCATTGACTAGATTGGTGAATTGTAAATATATATGGGAAAAAATTATGACTTGGTGTAAAAAAAAATAATCTTACAACGATAATACGTATACAACTTGCGTAAACGTAATTGAAAAATTAAAACTACTAACTAACTTATTAGTAGCCTAGTTGTTAAGCATACTTCTAAATTTATTAGATGTAGAAATTCAAAACTTTTTGTATGCGCATATCCTCATTTTTAAAAAAATGTGACATGGTCACAAATTAAGGTGCCAAGAGCTCTATCTCAAGTAGTCTAGGCTAACACTTTTTATTTGTGAAGTTATAAGTTCCATTCAATTCGCCTCCTCATAATATCTTTAATATTTTTAAAAGAATAAACATTAAACATTCCTTTTAAAATAATATGTTATCTATGATATTTAAACGCGCGCCCATGTTCACTAGGATGAGGAAATTGCTGCAGTTGCAGACTTGCAGCTATGAGAGTCAAACATGAGCTTGTTACTTTCCCCTCATTGACTATACACTTATACTCTGTTTAGTAGCAATATGAAAAATAAAAAAAAATAACTAATTTAAATGAGAAGATGAAAAATAAATTGAGGGATGTAGTGAGATTAATTCTTAGTTTTTGGCTTCTTTTATGGAAATTTTTTCCTAGGGCGATGGTGGAGAATTTTTTCCCACAAAATATAAAGAAGGATGGACGACATATAGTCAAAAAAATGAGCATAAGATTGAGAATATATCACCACATTACGTCAACTTATTTTTCATTGATCTTCTTACCCAAATTACTTGTTTTTATTTTCAATTTCTATATTACTATCAAATGGAGACTTAATTATTAATTTTTTACAAATAAACCGAATCCAAACATTATACTAAATATGGATTTTTTTTTTCTTTAATAATTCAATTATTGTTCAAAGAACTTTTCTGTAATTTATGTATATATATGTGGGAAATGATCAAATATGGACCGATCCGTACGTGAGCTGGCCTTTAGCGATGAATCTTTTTATGACCAAAACATAAGAAAATTTTTTCAGCAACAAAAAATTGTTGCTAAATGTCGGTTCGTATATAAACTAATCTTTATCTGATTTTGACTGTACATACATTACACAAGTACACGCACTGAGTTGTGCGGAAAATATGGTTTGTAATAAGTAAACTTAATAAATGATTCTTCTGTTTATGTATGGTCAATAGGTTCAGCAGTGATAATTAGGTGTTTAGCTGAAAATAGGTAAGTTTGGGCAGTGGGTTTTTCCTTCATAAGCCAGACTTTCTCAGAGGGGAAACAAAAATAATCATGCTTCTTTAGCAAACTTTGTTCCTTAATAATTTCTAAAGCTTGTTTGACTCCCTGTCTTATTTTTCACTTATTGTGCTGTAAAATCAAAATCAAGATTCAATACTGCAATGATGTCACCCCTTACAAAGATTAGGAGGGACATATTGCATTTTTCCGTCATCACATGAATACCGCAAGAGGTAGTTTAAAAGTTTGTCTATCACTGAACATTTATCGGAGCGAATGGTTCAGAGATATTTTGAGTTTGAATTTTGTCAGATACAAAATTATTAAAAAATAAAATTTTAATTTTCATAAAAAGAAATGAGTAATATGGTGACAGTATTTTATCTTTTCTTTATTTCTCAATGCATTTGTATGACCTTAAATACAAATGAGTTTCTAGTATGGAAATCTTTTTTTTAATATAAACAGTAAATTGGATAAATTTTGGCGAGTTAAAGGAGGGAGAGAGATAAAAGAGACGGAATTTGAACACACTACCACTATGCTATGCCTCTAATCTAAGAATTAGAGCACTTAGCCTTCAACTAATTAATGTTAAAGGATAAAACCAATCAAGCAACCAAATCTTATTATATATGTCAAGGAAAACAAAAATCAAGGTGTATGAAAAAGTAAGGATCAACTTAAGTAATTAATTATGAGGGTCTCTATCATTTTTTAATTTTTTTTTCTTTCACGAGATATTCTCGCATCACATTGAATAAAGGATTAATTTCCACTTATAAAAGTGAGCATGTCGTTAGCCACAAGAGAATTTACATACGAACGATTACAAACAATCTCGTTAAATGAATGAATCCCTACACAAGTCTAAATCAATCCCTACACAAGAGAATTTATGATGTGAAATGGTAGATAAATTAAACAACTCTAAGATACTAACACAGATTGGACTTTGTAATGTGAATATAAACTCATATATTTTCTTTCGAGTCCTTCTTTATTTTATTTTTAAATTTATGGAAGATATATTTTTTTTCATTAGTTATCCAAATGACTTTATTTATTCTTCATCATCCACGCCTTTATTCTACACTGTTTAAAGACTCTTTATTTCATCTTTAGTTTTTTGTCTTCACTTCTCTTGTCCTTTGTATGCTAATAATCCCCACATGAACTACCTTTTAGATTTTGTTTCTTTATTGTTTAAATTACATATATGTATAGCTATTCATGTTTAAAATAATATATTCAATCTCACTACACAATTTTTTATTATTTATACATTTTCAAGATTCAAATACTATTATCCGTTATTATATAGATATGCAACATATTTTGACAATTGATTAATTATGAAATTTATTTATTTTTAGCTTCTTTCTTTGGATTTACAAACTTAATTGGAGAGGCCTGAAAACCTCTTCTCCCCAAAATTCAATATGAAAATGACCCATTAATTTTGCTACATTTTATAATTTCTGGTTTACAATTTCTCTCCAAAATAAAGAAGAAAATAAAAAGATTAGGCTGAAATTAAATTATAAATCACTTTGAAAATTCTGAAACTAAATTATCGGGTGGATCCCAACCTTTTACTATCTGATTTGATCTCACTTTTTTATTTAATATTTTATTTAGTACGTCAAATGCAGTCTTAATATAATCACGTTAAAATAGTTTTTGTTTCACATTCTAAATTACACAGAGAGGAGATGGGGGGTTGGTTTGGGTTAATTATGGCACTGTGTCAATGGGCCACAGGAATTAAAGGAGTTTGTGAATTGTGATACACCTTTTGATCACAATTTTCAAAAATCTCTACCACCAATTTTTTGTTCCTTGCTTTGAGAAAATATATAAAATTACCCATCCATCCCAATCACTGCCAGCCCCAAATTATCTGTATAGATTTGAATGAATGTCTTAAGACTTGGCAAAACTTTGTAAGTTATAAAGATAAGATATATGCCATACAATTTGTTCTAATTTATTATTATTATTATAGATACTATATGATAAAAGGTAATAATTTTTAAATTTTAAAAATGTATAATGAATAAAAAAATTTGTGATTGAGATTTAAAATACTTTTTGAATAATTAATAGTGCATTTGACACGAATTACGCTTTAGTAACTCTACATTCATTAAAAATACAAACAAAAAGTTGTGCACAGTATAAAGTGCCATCAATAGAATTTATATTTCAATATACATATATAAACTACAAGACGTTGCACACAAGATGTCTGAGGGTATGGTAAGTTTATAACTAAAACTTGAGCGTATGGTAAATTTATACCTCCAATATTATACAAGAGTATATTTTCTAAGTAAATTAGTTGCAGTGTGGACATGCATATCACACATGTGTGGACGCCCTTAATTAGAGGCAATGATTCAAACTTAGCCGTAAATAAAATTTTTGTGCAAAAGAAGTTTGCAGGGGTAAACCGAAAATCAAGAAGTCTGACACAGTTTTGACAAATATATATATATATAGAGAGTATAGATATAGAGACCTTTGGTTACCATTTTCAGGCATGTCATTGTCTAATGAATTTTATCAATGCAAATTGGTGTTGTACCACCAGCCAACATGCATCAAAAGCATCCTAGGTACTTCTGTTTTTCTTTTATTTTTTTCTTCTTTTTAGCACAAGGATAAGCTTATATATTCTATTGATATAAGAAGTCAAAAATTAGATAGACATGAATAATTTTACAAACTAGTATAGTGACTATATATGTGTACCTAGTTCTTTGTTGATGGGGTCGAGCTGTATGCATCAAAATTTGTATATATAGTGACATTTTTTTTTTCTCCTTCGCATTAGTGTATTGACTAGGCATTGCATACATGCTTGTATTATTGATGAGAGTACCAACTTGTAATGCATTTATATACTTACTCGGTACACAAACCAGAGCATTGACAGAAAATGATATAAGTTGAGGGAAAAGTACAAAGTTATTCGCTAAGTTAAACAAAAGTGAAATGATAAAAAAAACAAAAAATATATTACCATGCGATCATATATGTGAAATGAAAAATAGGGAAATAATTAGAAATCGATGAAAAAAGACCATTGTGAACTTAATATTATTTTTCACCCTTAATTTTGTAATGACAAGCAAGAGTATAATTTATATTGTTATCCCACAATTAATTTAACGGTTTAATGAAGACATTTATATATATATATATATGATGGGGACTTAACACTACAAAAGAATCTTCTTTTTTTTTTGCTTAGTTGATGAGTTGAACTTTTTATTTTTGGGGGAACATTAGATTCAGGGCATTATATATATATATATTAATTTCTTTTTGTCTCCTTGGTTTTCTCAACAACCCAAAGATGACCTAAGTGGTATAAAAGTTCTTGCACGCATATTATTATTTCATTTTCAACGAAAACCCTTTTACTTTAAATAAAATAAAGTAAATTGTTCTTGGTTGACTAAAGTAATTCTTGCAAGAGCATTTATATTCTATAGTGACGTATTAAATTAAGCGTATAGTAAGTAAGATATATTTATTTAATTATTAATATATATATATATATAGAGTATAGTAATAAAAAGTGAAAGAAAATAAATATTATACGAGATGATAAGAGAGAGAGAGTATAGAGAGTACAAATAGAAGAATATAAATGTATACGAGACACCTCAAAAGTTACACATTGTGGCGTGAAAATTTTAAAATGCTCAATGTATGGTGTGAGACACCAAATAACACAATGTATGGTATACTCCTATATCACGGAACAATATTTTACCTTACATTCTTTAATCATTTATTTGCCCTCATAGGATAAAATTTGTCCTAATTACACTATCATACCCTACCATTGTGAATACACTAACATAATTTAAAAAAGAATATAAACAAATACTCACAAAAACTTGTTTCCAAAGGTCGCCAACTTTTGATCTAAATTCTTTTAACTAATAAACATACTTTTCTTAATTACGAAGTTATGACTTGTATATTTTTATACTGAATATATCATCGGATTTTATATTTTTGAAATGTATAAGTTATTAATACACTCAATATGTTTATCTTATAAATGAAACCAATACTAATATTGTTTTCCATAATTGTATCATTTGAACATACATCACAAAAATGATCAATTCATCATTTTTGGGTGCTGGTAAAGGCACTCTCGATTTTTAGTTTTGACACCCTTTTCTAAAAAAGAGTTATGGGTGCCTAAACAAACACTTATCTATATTAATATGGTTCATACGAGAAGTGCAATTCTTTCTTTTATTAACACTATTATCGAAATTAAGGTGCAGATTCTTGTATAGAAGATCGAGATAATATTTGTTTTTTTTTCTCGTTACTTCTCTGATCACTTTAATTTTGCTTGATAAAGTCTAATTGCAATGTGTTAAATTAGATATTGTGAGAGAAATGAGGAACATTTTTTTACAAATAAAAAATTTAATTTCACCTTTGTCTTCTTATGAAAGCATAAATCTAAGTCTGCCTATGTTTGCTTTTTATCCTAGAAGAAATTTTTTCAAAGGTGTTATTAATTAGTCAAGGCACCCTTAATATTTTTTTAAAAAGGGTGCAAAAACTAGAAAACAAGGATACTTTTACTAGCACCCATCATTTTTATGGTTGACTGATGATGATTAATAGACTATTTTAGTACAGTACATCTCAAAATTGAACCTTGTACGGATATTTAAATTAGACTTCTTTGCGTGTATATATATATATATTTAGGTGGCGTTTGATAAAAAAACTTAAAATTGAAAAAAATATTTGTTTAATTCTGAAAACTGTATTTGAAAAAATATTATTTGTTTGAATATAACATATTTGAAAATTAAATTTTGTTTAGTATGACAATTTTGCCCTAAAGAGTTAAAAGTAAAATTAAAGGGCTGCTGTATAGTATGGTAATTTATTTAAATATAAGAGGGTAAAATAGGTATTTTACACTCTTTAAAATTAAATTTTCAATTTTAAGTGGGGAATTTACCACTTAAAAATTTAAATTTTTTAGGTAGTCAAATTCTCACTTTTAGGTGAGGTGGTGTTATTTTCCTTTAAAAGCTAGAAAATATTTTCTTAAGGATGATGTTTTATTTTCTAAGTGATTGCACGTATTCCTAAACAAATTAAACTTTATGACTTTACCCTTTTTATATATTGTATTTTTTAAGGAGAGGAAGTTTCATGATATTTAACTTAGATGACATATTTATTTATCACTATTATATATTATATTTTTTATTATTATAATATAATTTTTTTTAACGTATCTCAAATTTTATGTAGAAAAAATACAAGTTCCATGAAAAATAATATTTATCAAACAACAAAAGTTGAAAAAAGTTACAATTTTCATGGAAAATAATGATTATCAAACACCAAAAGATGAAAAAGTATAATATTTTCTAGGTAGAAAATTAAAGAGATCAAACACATTTAATTGACATTTTTCAACCAACTCAATTCCAGGCAATTGAATTGCCTAAAACTTATTTTCTTTCCATGCAAGTTCCGTATTTATAATCAAACACACCCAAATGAAAATTTTCAGTTTTTTGTGGAAAAAAAAAATTAAGTTGGCACTTAATTTTTTTTGCTAATAAACGACTTTAAAATCACTTAAATTTTAAAACTTTAAGTTTTCAAATCTAAGTAGTGTTATCAAACATCACCTTAAACTAAGAGAATTCTAAATATTTTTTGTAACTTTATGAAAAAAGAAAAACTCTCCCTCCTATTTCCATGAGTCAAACCCTGACCACAAAATAATTTTAGAAGTTGTATATCACTGGGTCAACCCCTCTCTTTTTTGCATATATATATATATATATACTTGAAGAAACATAAATTCCCCCCTAAAAATATATTAAAAAAAACTCTACTTGTCTTTCTATGGAATATAATACACATTACATAACGTTTGATCAAGATCAATCCGATGTAATTTTCTTGTATTTGATTGTTTTATTTTGTTTATTCTTTGAAATCATTGAAAGAATAAGCCTTTCATATTACTTTTTTTGGCGCCACATGCATGATATATATTTTGGACCATTATTTTATGGTGGACTATTCAGTAGACGTCAAGTGAATCCTCTACCCCTCTCAGATCTTTAATGACACAATTATTATATTTTTAGGAACATTGTATTTACATTTGATGGAGTTTGGAGTATTGAAAAACTCACTTAGTGTCAGAGTGTTAGTTGTCATACAATAAATGTTTAAATGGTCATTAAAACTAAAAAATGTTACTGTTCCCAACACAATTATGTTTATTGTTAGAACAATGTAAAATTTTAAAAGCATACGATACAATTTCTTAAAGTAGTACTGTATTCTAATAAAGTGATAATTGCTTTGACAATGTACATAAATAACCAAACTAAATGCGCACTAAACATTTGTTGAGTGATGAGATTCTCAATTTGAAAGGTATGAAAGTGAGAGAGATTTTTAATATGAAATGGAATGTAGAATTTGAATAAGTTTTGAGAGTCATGTATGAGTTCGTGTATTGATTTGTTTCTGAGTGAACAAGGTAAGCAAATTAAATCTTGATCCCAGTACGTACATATAATCCGTATATTATTATTTTGTTAATTTCACTTATTTAACTCATCTCTAGAGTCTGTCTTGAAGATTCTGAGGTGCCAACGTGAATTTTTCTCCTGTAGAAAATACAAACTTTTTTTATATTAAAATGGGCTTTAAAAATTATATATAATAATAAACGGTAGTTTTAGGCCTTAGAAGCTGACCTCGATCAAAATATGATAAAAATAAATTTAGATTTGAAAATTGAGAAATACGGTATACAAAAAATTGCTCTGAAAAATATACTTAATACAAATTTAAATAAAGTAATATAATTAGTGACGAGTTCCAAATTAATACATTAATGCGGAATGTATTTGTGAGAAACTTTTTTGTAAATTTTTTTGTGTGTTTAATATTTTTTACACAAATTTGTGGTCCCTAACATGGACCAACCCTGATCCTCTCTCCCTCCCTTTCACACACAAATTCACAAAAGAAAAACACATGGATATACTTGAACAAATATGGCAGCTCTTGAATAAATGGTGAGGTTCCTTGGGTTTGAATTGTGCAGAAAATATTTCACTTATCTCTCTTTCTTCCGCTCTTTAATTAAGTCTCTCTCTCTCTAAAGCTGCAAAAACTATCATTTTAGCTGATTTTACACTCCTTCATATGGCTCCTCTCTCTCTCTCTCTCTCTCTCTCTCTCTCTCCCTCTCAATATATATATGTATATATATTTCCTAGAACTCCTCAAGTATTTTTTCTTTCCATGAATTCACTATCTTTTCCCCTGTTTAAAATGCAATATGTGGTTATTATCAATTATATTCAATACTTACAATTCAGTTAATTTGTTACCTAATGGGCTTTCATTGTCATGGACCACAGGTAAATATTCAAAAATTTAAATAATTTCGTACAAAAGTGTCCACACGAATTAAATTACAAGATATTGAATAAAATTAGTGTATACACGTCGACAATGAAACGTGGAGCGAAGCTATTTAAGAATCATGTGATAGGCTAGCTTATTTGTTACCACCATTAATTAGTCTGATAAATTGTCATCTGATATACTAAATGCACCCAATATTTATTTTTCTCTATATACACATATATGCAAGACCCCTTCTAATTTTCAAAATATTGTTTGTTTTAGGTATGAGTCCGCATGATTTTGCTTTTCTCTTAAAAAACATCTTATTAAAAAAGACTAATGACTATACATATATAATACATTATTTTATCTCACTTAGACAATGTTTGACGGACACCTATAATGTGTAGTTTACTAGCACCAACTGCAGCCAATCCAGACACATATAGGTCGTTGCATGTCTTAATATTCTAAAAGTAAAAGTCTATGCATGTTAGTACATATTTAATGTTTGTTCAACTAATGCATATACTAGCAATTCCCACCTTAGTTTTATGAAATACGTTTACTTTTACTAAGAACATTATTGCCCATCTAATACTCATTATATTTTGTTGTTTGATCTGCACTTTCAATTTATGTATACTTAAAGAGTATATAATTGTATGGCAAAGTTGATATTTTGTCCACCTTAACGTTAAGTCCTGCTCCGCCACAAAATAAAATAAGACTTAGCTCTCTCTCTCTCTCTCTCTCTCTGAGACACACTGGCTTCTAAAAAAGAGACTTGCAGTTTGTACTGGGAATGGTTTGTACTAAACCTAATACTATACATATCCGTTACTCTTTAATGCGAGTGGGTGGCTTCACGTGAGATCTTCCCCTACCATCATGAAAGCTTCCCTTCCAAATATTCCACAATTTTATTGTAACTTCTTTTCAAAAAGAATTTCTTTTTTTGCAAACTTCAACCAAAAATCAATCAAAAATGGTTGATTGGTATTTGAATAAAAAGTTGAGATGCAATGTTTCAATTTATACGCAATTTATATTTTCAAACGCGTTTCCTCTAGTGTGACTTGATTTTGATTTCAAAACGAAAACGGCTGAAAACACTAATTCTTGAAACAAACTATATATGTACATTAAATTTTGTCTAGCGACATTTAAGCCGATGTGTGAGGTGATTTTGGTTTCAAAATGAAAATGACTTAAAACAAAATCATTTTGAAATCAATTTGTCTAGCAACATTAAGTCGATCAATCCGGTATATACTTTGGTAGGAGCCACACTGCTTTTATTTAACACATCATTTTTATATATGTAGTCGTATTTTTCTCCTTTACAAAGAGAGATGCGCAACACTCGGTTTACTACATGTCATACAAACAAAATAATTAACATATACTAATATGATCTACACTAATATTTAATTTCTAAAGTTGGATCGATTACGTACCAACCTATATCAATTAGGTTGGAAAATTCTCCGATATATATATACAATAATTTTAAAGTCTCATGTTGATTTGGACATGTCATGGGCTATGCTTTTTGTCGACGGGAACTTTTATGATTAACTGTGTATTTTAATTTTTAGAAATTTAAAATTTAAAGTATTGAAGGACCTGTCCAAAAAAAAAAGTATTGAAGGACAAAAAGCAAAAGTACTAGCATATAATATAGCCGTTGGGAACATTCCCACAACTTTATAGTTGTTGTCTGGACTAAGACTCAAAAAGACACATTACATAAGAGCAAAGGCACCAACCTATACATTTATATAAATGGGTTTTTTCTATACATATATATTTATTTGGCACAAAATTATAATATAGCAATAATGATTATTTATGTGTTAGAATAAATCCTGATAAAAATAAATTTTGTATATGGATTAAGGGAGAGACTTAGACCTCCCTTAATTTTTAAAAAAAATAAATAAATTTGTATAGATCGCACATTATAACCAATATCTATTGGCCAGATTAAATGTGTCAATTTATATGCGGTATATATATATATATGTCTAAAATATTTTATATAAATAAATGATTATTTTGGCCAAGACATGAAGGAGATTCTTCAAAGCAATTTTTTAAGGATATATGCCCTTAAATAGACTGCCTTCTCCTTTACACAATCCTTTGGTATCCTTCCATTTTTTTCTCCTGCCCTACGTACCTCACCTTCTAATGAAATGATTGAGGGCATGTGAAAAAAAAATAATTTTTTTTTGTAAAAGTATATTAAAGAGAATTTTCCTTTGAATTTCATTGCATTTTAAACTTTTCTTTCAATTTTCCAATGCTATAAATTTAAGAAATATAGGATATTTTTTTTTGTTTTATCGTACAACTTTAATTATATCTTTACTTTCTGAGTCTAGTTGTGGCGTAAGTATGAAAACTTTAATCAATAGATATCACTTGCTTTTTAAATTGTTCAAGAATAAATATTTTTAAGGAAGAAAATCGAACTTCTAAAATTATATCTAACTTGAAATGCATTCTTTCTTTTGTAACTCGATAATTTTAGAACCACAATTCCAAATTTGATATGTTGAAAGAACTGTAATTTGTAATTTAGGACCGGAATCGCCAGATTACACACATTTAACCATACTAGATCTAGTCCAACTTAAGAATTTCTTTTCTTTTGGCAAACATGGTAAAGGGAGGCGTCCTTAAGTTAACTATGTTAAGCACTGTTCATCTCGAGAGGTAAATAAATAAATTTTTTAAATGAAACTAGGTGGAGACGATCATTATAATGAGTAGATCATCTCCGCCAAATTTCATCTAAAATTCAATCGAGAAGTGACTTAACTAAATATCTAAAATTTAAAAGTCAGAAATCTGCATATACATTAGTTTTAGCTAGCCCACTTTTTAGTTTATTTTTTTGATAAAATTTGGTGAAAATAGTCTACTCATTATTATAGAGATCATTTTTACCAAATTTCATGATAAAATTCATCTATTTACCTCTTGAAATATAATTTAAGGACGATCCTAATAAAAATACCTCCCGCTAAGAAATTTTCATTATATATAAAAGTTATGATATTAATTTAGATACATTTTAGGTTTTAAGTTTTATATATAGTTAATATATTAGTCACATGAAAGTTACTTATTTTTCTGTATTTAAAAAACATAAATTTTAAATCAATTAAAGAACCTTAAATTAGCAAAGCATGACCTAATCCCAACCTCATTGTTTTCATTTTGGTATCTGATATCTAAAGTCATATATTCACCCCCACAATTCCACAAATAACATTTGAACAAACAAACGCACTATTGGAAATTCTTTTGGCACAAATACTGTCATTATTTTAGCAAAGTGATTTCTAAAAAAGAAAGAAGAGAATATTTATTTTTCATTTGTGCACGCTTTGCTTTTCTATAAATCTTTCTTCACATTCTCTGTCCTCTTTATTCTCAATTATATTGTACATTCATAATTGGCCATGCTGAAAGAGAAAGGTGGACTAAAGAAATTCTCTGACCTAAATTCAGCCTTATGTTAACTAATTTTTAACAATTTCAAAAGAATAACTTAATATAATTCATTAATTAATAGTTAAAGTTACAACTTATATTTTATTGTAAACCTTGGTAAATTAATTATTTTTCAAAAATAAAAAGTTATTAATTGTTGAGACGTACCAAAAAATAATACAGCCATTAATTTAATATAATGCGGAGAGTAACAACTGGTCAAAGATCTTATTGAAAACTTATTATTAAGTGTATAATAAAGTTCCATATATACTAAAATATATATGTTTTAAGTCAACTTATGATTCCAATTGTGCTAAGCAAAATTGTTTTCCTTTTACTAAAATCGATGTCACGCAATACATGCATGCTTTTATTTTTCATAATATTTTGTACTTTCATAATTGTAGTTATAATTTACCATTTAACTTAATTTTAGATAAACTAAGTTCATAGTTATAAAGTGTTTTAATTTGTTTCTTGAACTTGTAATGCGTATAGGTACATGACTTGCTATACGTTTTTATGTTACTTCATATATCTGGGACTCCGTATTCTCTAGATTAACTTTTGCACCTTGTATCAAGTAATGTTTCAATTTAATTTAATCTTCTCGTGTGGTGGTTAATGTGTATAAAGAGGAAGAAAATTTGAATCATGAATATTTATGTCAAAATACATTTACTTGCAAGCAAGGGAATTCGAAATAAATGTAATAAAACAAAAGATGTAATTAACCTTGTTATTAATTAATCTATTAGATGGTCAATTGGTTAAGATAGATTTTTTTTTCTTTTTGCCAATAGAGGGTTGAGCTTGCATCATAGGATTCCAACACTGACCATTCTTATAAAGAGTAGTGATAGTCATACCGTCTTGAAATGGAATTCATACGTCAATTGGTTAAGGTACTTAATCACAAATGCAGGGAAAAAGTCGACATTTCATGGTAAAAGAGCATTTGAACTAAAATACCTCAAAGTCCCAGCATTTGATACAAAATACAGGTAAGTCCCAGCGTTAAGGATTAAATGCTATTAATTTTCAGCACTTTTTCACTAAATGCCGAGAAAATTTTATTTCTTGCACTTTATTTAAGTGCTGCTAACTAAATGTCGGTAAAGGGAATTTTTCTTGTAGCACGTAATTCTGAACAAATAAAGTAAAAAGATTTACGAATAGGGTATTTTTAGAGCATTACAATACTATACACGTACTCATAATCTCATGTAAAAGTATGACATATTAATCGCACTGTATTGTAATGCAACGAACTAGATATACTCAATATTTTCTACACACAATATATACGAGATTCCACACAAATGTAAGGAAGCATGAGTGAGTGATGAGGGCTCTTTAATTTGCTTGCGAAATAAGCCTAGGTACCTAATTAATTAGGATATATATATATATATACGGAAATGTTTTTTTGACATGTCATCTTTTCGTTAACGTGTTAATATAATTTGTTACACATCTTTTTGTTAACGACAGGATGGGTAATGGAAGTTAACTGGTTACCAAAATAAATAAATAAAAATTCACTGTATAAAATGTCAATATAAAAATATATAATTTATTTTATAAAGTTTATTATGCTTTTTAACTTTTACTTATATACCTATATGGGAGCATTTCCTATATATAAGGATTACTATTCACAGACCTTATTTACGGATTTGCCCTTTTGGCATGCTTCCCGATGGAATTTTTTGATGAAATTCTTCATCGTGTGTAGAGTCAAAAAATTCGGGAAGTAGGTTAACTACATGATTGAAAAATATTGGTCCAAAAATAGATATATAAAATCCAATATTTTTCAATCATATAGTTAACGGTTGAATTTTTGACGAAATTTGGTGGAGATGTTCTACACACGATGAAGAACTTACCAAATTTCATCAAAAAATTCCATCGAAAGCGTGCCAAAAGGGCAAATGTAAATAAGGTCCGTGATAGTAATTCTTATAGGAAATGCATACACCATTATATATGTTCTGAAGTCGTATGGAAAAGCCGAGGGAAAAGGCAAATATTTGCCTGATCCTATACGATCAACTGTGTGTGTGTGTGTGAGAGAGAGAGAGAAGGGCATGCTATTTGCACAGCATGGGCACGCTCTCCGAGAGAGAAGCTTAATTATTATTTGAAAAATGATATTCTTAATTATAAATCTTACTACTTATTTTTATCGAGTGTATTAAGTGAGTTGTATTTTTATCATATTTTATAAAAGTATAACTCATTTAATGTATCTAATAAGAATGTGTGGTAAGGCTTGTAGCGTTACTTTATTTTCATAAATATAGATTATCATATTTTTAATTTATAATATATGATCTAGTAATATATTGGGTCAAATTGTTCGAGGGGCATTCCGAGTTCAAATTTTGACAAGTACAAATCATTGTAAATAGTTGCAAGTTAAGATCTCTGAGCAAAATTAATTTTATGTACATTTAATATAGTGTGAGGACATTGTGTAAAAAAAACGTACACTTGCATGCCATTTTATCATTAGGCCATCTCCTCTGGTATTATAGTAAGCTAATTTTAGCAATTTTGACAATGCACTGGTATGATTAAATTGGTAAAAAGGGATCCAAAATGATAAGTGTAAGGTAAATATAAAATCCAACAAATATATACCTTAGCTGATGTTTATTATGTCGTCTGATGTGATCCAATATTCATTGCATCATATATATATAAATATCCTTAGATGATGTTTATTGTGTTGTCTAAAATAAAAGGTAGATATATATATATATATATATATAGTTAAGATATAAAGAGGGATTCTCTCACTTCAAAAAGAAGGAATGACCATTTAGAGAGGTAAATCGATGAATTTTTTTATAAAAATTTGTAGAAATGATTTATATAATGAGTAGATTATCTCCACAAAAATTCATAGAAAAATTCAACCTAAAAGTGGGTATTTTGAAAAATTGATATATATGTACATTTTCGACCGTTAAAATTTTTGATGATCATCTCACCCACTTATAGGTTGAATTTTTTTTTTGAAATTTGGTGGAAGTTATCTACTCATAATATAGATCATCCCTACAAATTTTCATAAAAAAAATCATCAATTTACCCCTCTAAATGATCATCCATTCTTTTTGTTAAAGTGAGGGAATCCCTCTTTATAGCTTAGCTATATATATATATATATATAAATATCCTTAGATGATGTTTATTATGTCGTCTCACCTAAATTAGTTATTTTTATTTTCATTTTCTATGTTGCTATCAAACGGAAATTTAGATATTTCTTCTTCTCACATTAAAGTGTCAAATCAAAAGTAAGATATATATATACACACACTAAACACACACAATCAAACATCCACATCCATTGTATGCACTCTACTTTTTCAAATTATTTTATCTCTCATCAATTTCCTTTTGAAAATTTAAAATGTCATGTCTTTAAATGCAAAAATCAAATTTTAATAAAAAAAAATATTCAAAACATACTAATCAAGATTAATAAAACAAGATCCATTGTGAATAAAATCATTTGGCTCATCCACTTTTAAGTTTAATTTAGCATTTAACATATAATATTTTGGTACTTTTCTTTTCCCTTTTTTTTGGAAAAAAAAGCTATGTGTAAGACTACTTGTAAAATCAAGAAAGTATGATATATTCATATTAATAATAGGAAGAAAAAAAAATATAGTTAAAAAAAAATTAAAAATTAACTGATAGAAGACTCAACTGTTACTATTCACAAACTAAAAACCAAAGAGAACCGATCAAAGTAGGGCAATTAATGTTGTTTCGGTCAATTTTTGCTTCTTATATATTGTGAACAAACTCTCAACTTTTCATAGTTATTAATCTTAACCTCTCATTTTTTTTATCCTTTAAATTTTATTTATTTTACCGTACTGGAAGGCACGAGTATAACCTAATATATTAAAAGACTAAATATGCCCCATATTTTTTTTTATTTTATTCCTTGGCATTTGAACCCCCGAGAAACACAATATTTAGATTTCAGTAGCTTTTCATAAAATTGCGGGGAAAGGACATGTACTTCACTGAACACCACCTACCCACCATCTGCGAACAGAACAATGTAATTGAAACATATTGTTGGTGAAATGTATCGAATGATATCATTGTTAAAGTATTATATAAATTTAAAAATATACACATAAATTCAAGGCAATATTATGCTAAAAACACAACTTTTTAAAATTTAATTAAAAACACATTTTAATACCTCTTGTTTATTACAAACATTTCATTTTATTATCTGACATTATGCGAGTGTTTAAGAACACATTTCTCCATTTAAACTGAGTTTATATGAGTATACTCACCTCTAATTAGGTTGGTTTTATTTAAAAAATATTACAACACTCCATTACTTGATATTAAGCGATTTTTTATCAACAAACTCTCTTTAAGTGAATCAAGTGTATGCGATTGCACTTAATTTTCATTAGGCGAACCTTAAAAGAGTGTTATTGCTAGTAAATTTACATTCATAGGATGTAAATAAAATCGACCTAAATTTTTGAAACATTATTATATTCTTGCAAAATAATAATTATTTTGCTAATAAAAGTACCCAATATATAATACCTGTCTTTACCAAATTAAAAGTACACTTTCTTCTCTAGAGCATAATTAAATTCCAAAATTTATAAAACAAAACATGCTGCGTTTTTTTATCCATGACTAGTTATAAAATCAATGCATTTCTTAAAATGATGAAAAAGTCAAAATGAACTTTTGATTTAAGACAAAAGGACAAATGAAGTCCAACTCTCTCTTCTCTTTTTCCTTTTTTTATTTTTATTTTTTTTTATATCACAATAATAAAAAAAATTATAATTAATCGATGAAAGCTAGAATTTTTTGAGCTTAGTAAACACTTTTACCATCTAAACTAGTTCACTCGCTTGTATCGTATAGGTGTAATTCACTTGCTTGCACTTTAGGCTCTGTATAGTACTGAAAATGTCAGATTATTTGGATGTGGCGTGTAAGCCAAATGCAAATGTAATGAAAATGGGGTTGGAATTGTTACAGTAGTACTAGGGTACACTCTGCTCTGTTGCTTCCCCATAACTTGTTCATTATTCCATTTTCAATGGCTTGTCTACTAGTTGCATTATAAATGTGATTGCATGTTAATTTAGGCCTCGTTTGATTCGGGTATTAAAAAGTGGGATGGGATTATTAATACCACTTTTTTTATAATACCTTGTTTGATTCGCACAAATGTGCTGGGATTATTAATACCGGTACTAACTTAATACCACTCTTTGTGCTATAATTTAATACCAGGGGGGAGGTGGTATTGTTTATCCAGGATTAAGAAAAAAGAACCATATATTTTCAAAATGCCATTACTAGTATAATATTTTCAAAAATGCCACTACTACGTTATCCAAAATTAATCTCGTAACAAGTACAGAACTAAACATGATAAATATCAGCATGAGATTAGTATTAATACTGTATGAATCAAACAGGGTATTGGTATTAAATTAATACCAGATTAATAATCCAGTACTATTAATACTGTTTATTAATCCCACTGATCCTAATCCCTGAATCAAACGAGGCCTTAGTTTATTATATTAATATGATCATACTTAAAACACGGTAAATTGGTAATGTAACTATAAGAGCATCCACAACGTATTTGTAATAGGTAAGTTTACTGGTAGAAAAGTTTGTAAGAGACGCATACTTATTTGCCGTCATGCTTAAATGTGAGAGTTGAGACGAATAACAAATTTTCATCCTAATTGGGCATAAACTTCATTACATAGATCACAATGTCATTATTTGTTTCTGCAAAAGTAGTACCTTGGCTTTGATGTTGAGATTTTATTTCAATGATGACTAACAATTTTGTTCAACCAAGATAGATTTGCAAAGGATTTTTCCCAGCAAAATTTTCCACTACCCATGTTTTCTTTTTTTTTAGATATAATCAATGTACTAAATTTTGACAATAAAAAATAAATTCACATCTTCAACTATTTATTATGTCAACATTAGTGTTACTTAAAAGTACTAAAGTTAGTCCAATAGGCTCATTTTGATAACGAGGTTAAAAAATATTTGAAAATGAGAACTTTTAAGATGAGATGTACTCTATCCTCTTTTTTTTTTTTGTTGAAATTTTTTTCTTCCTCACTAGCTAAATGTTCTCTTTTAATGAAAAAAGTGAAAGCAAGAAAAGCATCCTACCACGACTCAACTTATTTTCTAAAGTATTACATAAATCAATTATCATTATTATAATTTTCAAACTTATTATCATTGAAACAGTGAGTATCGTCTCATAAGTCAAAACATGCAGTAACCAAAAGTTTAACTGAGCATGGCAAAAGACATTGAGAGGAGTGTGAAATCTGAATTAGGATAATAAGACAAGCCTAAAGAGAAGTCAATGAAATTATCAACATTGTGGTTTCAGCCTTATTTTGCATGTGATAAAAGCTACATAATCATATATCCCACAGAAAAGGAATGGACGCCCTCAAAATCCGAAAGTAATGCAGCTTTCATTTCAAATTAAAAGGGGGACAAAGCTCCTATTTGAGGACATAACTTTCAACTCAATTTTCCGAAATTACATACATTAGGGTAACCCTACAAAGTCTCAACAAACCCTAGTTCTCTTTTCAATCATCTTAGGGTTTCAAAACACTTGCAAAATTCACATCTAATAGCTTTAATGTAAAGATACTTTACACAAAGTCCAAGTGTGACACTTGCGAAAATATATGGCCAAGTGTAAGGAAGGGTTCTTTCTCAGTTCTTCAGAAACATTGTTCTGAACTCATCATTGGATTTCGGCTTCTCATCACCCTCGCCTTCCTGGGCTGGCTCGGTTTTCGGTTTGTCCTTGTTGGTCCAACCAAGTGGTCTCACGGCTCTTGGCACTGCAAATGTGTTTTTCCCCTTGAGTTGGACATTGTCGTCTCTATCCTTGGGATCCGCGGTTTGTGACTCAGCTCCCCTGCTTCCTTCTGAATCAGGTTTCCTAAATCCACGAGTTTGTTCGTCGCCTTGTCCTACCAATTTACCTCATATTTAGCAGAACAAATTAACAATGAAAAATAAATAAAACAAATCATGTTGGAATAAACCTTGCCTAGAGTTAAAAAAAAAAAAATCTAAGTGACACTGTCAATTTGTCTTTTGTCCCTGTTGTGTAATGCATATACAACCGTTGAAAAGATGCAATTAGCCATGCATGCAATACCCAATAATGATAGCATGTAAAAGTGTACCAAGGATATATACAAGGACTGTGCCCCGAGATATACATGGCTTTGTACGGGAATTGAAATTGGGGGAGGGTTTTTTTCCCATGTAGGATATACATCACACTTTTCCGGTCCTTGCTCGCTTACTCTACCAATGCATTGTATAAAATAGTGACCCCCTTACATAAATTACAAAAACTTTTTATTCTAACAAGTAGTTGGCCCCTTATACCTTGCATAAGTTACAAAAACTATTTATTATAACTACATATTGGGCACTTGCATGAGCTACAAAAACATTTTATTGTTACTAAATATTGGGCGTCTTGCATGAGTTATAAAAGTTTCAATTGTAAGTAGGGCCCTGTGCGGTCCCCCACCATGCACATCCTCAGGGCTGACATATGCATATAGACAAATAAATAGATAGACACAAGACAAAAACAAATAGATACAGGGAAACAGAGGCAAAGAACATAAATTATGTTGTTTTAGCATACCACGTTCCGCCGGGGTGCTATGTCCAGCAGCTCCTTTCCCTTTACTCTGCCTTGGATTGGAACGTGCAATGCTTACTCTCTTCCCGAGCAATTGTTGCTTGTTCTTTGCCAAAGCTTTTGCAAGGTGTTCATCATCCGAGAAATCCACATACGCCAATCCCTTCATGAATTTACGAATGCTTATTAAGAATCATTTAAAAGTCGTTAATATACACGGTCTAAAAGCTAGCATGCAAGTAAATACATGGAATATTCAGCCTTAATAGACTTTGAAGAGCATAACATCCAACCTTTTACATTTTATCCCATTAATAGCAGCTTCGAAAGCTTTGTATCAGTTTTTTTCAAATATTACACGTGAATTGGGTTTTACACCAATTATACGAAGTTTCAATTTATGCTTCAATGTCCATCAACAAATCCGAGTAAAAATTGGATTTCAAATGTTGACAAATGAGACAAAAGCACCCAATGTAAACCACAAAACTATACACATAATGGTTGTAGTTGGGGAAGTTGAATACTCATTCCAACTTAATTCAAATATATTTCAGAATAACCAAACCTGATTAGAAACATCCAATATGAATGAAGAAGCTAGTAGCATATATGAAATGGGGAGGTCTCAGCAAAAATGCAGCATTGAAACACACAATAGAGTTAAAAGTATAGCAAAAGAAAAGGGGAAAAAAGAAAACAGACCCTTGATTTTTTTGTGTACTTGTCATTCAATATACGAATACTGGTGACTCCACCAACATCACTGAAGAACTTGCGTAGATCCTCATAGTTTGCCTGTACAATCCTCATTAGTCCAATAAGCACTGATATTAACTGAAATTAAGGGTGTGTTTGATAGGCTTTTTTTTTTCAATGGAAAATATCACTTTGCCACACATGTTCCCACTCTTGGTGTGTTTGATACACATTAGTACATTTTCCAAGTAAAGGTCACTAGACCTCACTTTCCTCGAAAAGAAAGAAAACGGATTCTCATCTCCCCTGCAAAGAATTGAAGTTCCAGGCAATCTGGAAAATGCTAACAGCCATTGGATTGCACCATGTTGCACAGAGGCGAAACCACCCCTAAGCCAAGGGGCCAAGGCCCTGCCCAACATTTCATGAAATTGTACATTTTCTCTTGTTTAGTCCAAATAAAGTTAGTGCCCATCACTACAAACCAAGAAACTACTAGCCATAGAGGTTGGCTTTTGTGACTTTTCTCTTGTTTGAATTAGCACTACAATCATAGTACATACTATATAAAACGATTATATACTTTTTTTTTCCTCTCAAATTAAGAATGTGACATTAACTTTTGTATGTTAACCAAAATAATAATTTCAACCTAGTTAATTATTAACAATACAACATTCAACTATGGTGACTTTTGGTACATTTATTATGTCCAAAAAACAAATGCAAAACTTAATTTGAACTGGTCCAAGAAAATAATGTGGAACTCCTTAGTTTACCTCTATAAAGAAAATGAGATTGCAATATATTAACATAGCAATTTAAATTTGGTTGGACTTACAAAAGGAAATGGTGGTACCAAAATCAACCCATAAATTTTAACTTGTAAAAATATTTTCCTCCCTTAAACACATCCCCACCTCCACCACACCCCCCCTTCCCCCCGGCACAAGTTTGAAACATGGTTTTGCTCCTGGCGTTGCATATCAAGATTCTCTCTCTCTAGAATTCTCCAGGTAGAAATTACATTGGAAAAAACATTTTCCATGGAATTCAATTCTAGGCAATTCAATTACCTGGAATTCATTTTCTTTCCATGCGAATTCCATGCTTGCTATCAAACACACCCTAAATATCATATGCCGGTGCACGAGTGCAAATCCCTTTGTCAAAAAGAGGTTCTGGCAAAAGATAACTTGCCTTGAGGCTGAGATTTGACATGAAGGCAGTGCACTGGTCATCGTACTGGGGTTTTTCGGGTCTCGAATCTTTTGTTTTCTTATCATCTTCGCTTTCAGCTTTGCTGGGTTGTGCTTTGATATTTGTTTCACCTGAGTTCTTCACATGATCGTTATGCTTTCCGTCAACTTCCTTCAGGTTTTTAGCTGAATCTTTCAGCCGTTTAGCTGGTGACTGTTCACTGGTTATTTCTGAAACTGGTTTTCTCTTTTCGCGCACATTTTTCTTCACAGCAATCTCTTTTTGATCTGTTGCTGATGAATTATATTTGGTCTCTTGCTGTAACTTAAACAACTGAAGCTCTTCTAGACGAGGAGTCACCTGGGACCATGAAACAAAAAAGTTCAAAAGAAGATTAAGAATAAAAAATTAACAATAAAAGTAAATAGACAGCTGCTACATTGGAAAAGGGTGCATTGACTAGACAACCATGATAGACTACTCAAGTCATTAAGATGCAAGTCCACAACTTCATGCATGTGAAAGTCCGTCTCAGTTTTCATGTTCGAGTGCTAATTCCTAGGAAAACATTCAATGTAGAAATGGAATAACCACGGTCAGACCTCAAGGTGTTCAGGTTGGCAACCATACAGGGTCCGAGGTGCACTAAAGGTTTTAGCAGCTTATGTAAGGGCCCAATATTTAAGTTTCATATTCGAATTAAGGGCTCAGTATGTAATATTATATCAAATGCCGAAAGCCACAAGTTCAAGGACACTTGTCATAGCTTAACATATATTTTGTAGCTTGTCAATTTAATGTTGCCAATCACTCCTAGAAGTTGTCTATTGTTGAGGGAATGCTGCATATAGGATAGTGTTCAAGCTGCCTACACCGCATGAATTGAGGATATTGGTCTTCAAAAGCAGAGGTTTTGATGTTAATTACAGGCAAGAGGAACACAATAAATCATGAAGAGTATGCACATGAACAATTTTGTCTAATGGGGTGAACAGATGGCAAAGAGTTATCATGAAGTTTCTAGTGATTAGTCCCTGCTGGTACTTCCTTTTTGATATCAGCTGATTTTTTAACTTGGCTGAAATTGGTTATTAAATTTGTACTTTGCTTAATGAAATAAACAAGAATGGTGTTAGGATGTCATTTAAATAAATAGAGAAGATGCCTCCAATTATAAGAAAACCATGGAGATCTATTAAGTTGAAGAAGCTATGGTGAACTCATGTTGAACAATGCATAGTTTAATGTTGGATAATACTGCGAAGTTGGAAATGGAAATTTTTCCAAACAGTTGAAAAGGCTCAACAGGTAGTGAAGCTAAGTTATGGACATACATTTTCTATTTCTTAATGTTATGTCTGCTTTAGAGAAATGTGCTATTTATTCTCACGCACAAAAGCTTGGAGATGGTAAATAGATTTTTGTTTGAATGATTTCATACTTCTGGCAACGGGTAGCATTTTGTGTTGAGCAGTGTCCCCCTTGAGGAGAGATCGACCATATAAATATATTTGACATATGAAATAGTGCGCATGGAAAAAGAGAGCATCGAATCTAATATGTAGGAATTTAAACAAAGTAAGAGTCAATTTGGAATAAAATATATGCAATGCAGAGTCCACAACTTCAACATCCTTTACATACATCCTTGGCCACTCCCCAAAGGACACTTTGAACCATAGAAAACCTACAAGTTAAGGTAAAATTCCATGCAGCATTCCCTAATTCTAGATAGACTTAAAAATCAAGATGGCATTCACTCTCCTTGGAGTCTTCATTGTTCTATAAATTTTTAAGGCAGTAAATATAATTTCCATAAATCACAATTAAATGTTCAGCAATGGTATTTCTATGATAGATCTGAAACTTGCGGGCCATGGAAAGCAATAAATTAACCGCACAAAAACCTTGCATGCTACTAGAGTGGCATATATAGAATCAAAACAAACCGGTGATAAAAGCGTACCTTTTGTACAGCATGATCAAAATCTTCAAGAGTACCAAATTCCCTCTCGAAGCGTATCCACGAGTGGCATATGTCCTGAATGATTCTGTTTTTTAGGAAAGGAAGGTATCATCTAATTCATAATTTAAAGCATGTAGATCAAGTAAAGTTATTTTTCAAAAGCCAAAGCAACTCATAAAGACAAAGACAACGTAAAGCCGTTAGTATTAGCAAACAAATCTAAGCAGATGGAAAAGATAGTCCACAAACTTTGAGTTAGAACATCTAGGAAAATGATGGAGGGATAAAAATAACAATATTGCATGATGCCATGCACATATAATACCACAAGGTGGTTAACAAAACATGAAATCCAAGTAACATGAAAATCAAAATTTAAGAAAAGCTGGAGTGTTGAGATACTAAAACAGAGATGAATAATTAGGGACTATCAGACGGCATACAAGAAGTATACCTCCGAGCCCGTCCCAGAAAATCTTTTACTGTAGCACCGCTTATAAAGGGATCTAGCTTCGGTCAGGTGGCCCTTCTCAATCTCCATTGCTATATAACCCTGCCAGGCTTCCAACATAGAGCCACTGCAAAAACAGTGTGTTTTGGAAAAACAATGCATCATACTCAAACAAGTACAGGCACTGATATTTTGTTTATTACTAAATGCCAATTCATGATTCCAGCAAACCTGATTTTAAGCAAGCTCTCCCAAACTCCACGCGCTGCAACTAAATTGTTTCCCATATGTGACTCTAAACGGGCCCAATAAGAATGCATTCGCAACAAACTGTCAGTATTCTTCAGCTGCGATGACAAGTAGTCGGATGCACGCTGCAATAACAAATACACAGTTAAAAATGCTTAAAAAGAACAGAGTTAAAAATGAAGATGCATTTCACAGAAAAGTAGAAACCTCCTAAAGTTAATGCAGAAAGGCGAAACATTATTTTGTCTACATGTATGAACCACAGATACTTCTTACAGGGCTGTGAATTCGTATCCGATACACATCGGATATGCATTTTAGAGTGTCCTATTTTCTTTAATCTTTGAAATTCCAATACATGGGGTTATGCTTGCGACACGTTTGGAGGTTAATTTCTAATTTTAAACTTGAAATTAAAGGGCCAATAAGAACTTTTAATAGCGGAGGCTGACATAAGACATTATAGAACTTCTATAGGAAGGCATTATAAAAGTTTTTTACTAAATGAGAAGGTAATAACATCATGGGATCATTACAAAAATAATTGTCCCAAATATCAAACTATTTTTCACACATTTTTTTTTTTGTTAAACAGCCAAGAGGCTCACACTAGGGCTACCTAAAAAATAACAAATATAAAAATACTAACAATAGTAAATTTTTTGTTGTTATTTTTATGTACAATTATACATATAATACATAGTGAATCCACAAACATATCCATATCATATTCCGAAAAATCCGTATCGCGTATTCGTATCCATGCTTCTTAGGTCTGCATAGTGTTGTTGGAATTTTTTTTGGAAAACAATGAACCACAGAAAAATGCACCACTTGCAAGCATTACAACTCTTTCAAAGGGGCACTTTCTAGTTCAGGACATGGAGTTTATTCTTTCAAGTGAATGAAAAAAGATATTCACCGACAGCCAAATAACCATCCCAAAGAGCTACAAAGGATATCTAAATTCTTCCATTGACAGGTAGACATCATGAGGGGTTAATGGATTGAAAAAGAAAAATTTATCTTATATCGGGTACTAAATATCAAAAAATAGAAAAAGAAAAAAGAAGCCCAGCATTAAATTGATGTGTTTTAAGAAAGGTTCCTCGATGTCCTAGGCATAGGATTTTAAATGCACAACTTAAATAGATTATGTATAGGTTGTGTCTAGAAGAGACCCTAAATAGATAGTTGCTCAAGAAAAAACCACAATTTGGTTTATCACCTCCTCGTTCATACTCATTAGACAAAATATGCAAATGTATATTTCTTTCTTTCTTACCCGCATTTTGTATAATTTGACAAAAAGAGTAGAACGTCTCAAATGCAAGCATGAATGGGGAATAAATGATGTGTCAGGTAGGAAACTAGACGATGAGACAAAAAAAAACATCTCCAATGCAATCATGAAGACTGAATATGAATCTATTGTCGCAAAGAAGAAGGAAGACATTGTGAAGGACGCCGTCTAGATGTAGGGGGTCTCCTAGCCAATGTCATCCTTGTCACATCAGCTCATTTTATCTTTTCAATTTCTTTATCTAATTTAAAAATATTTTATCTTTAATTTTACAATTTTAGTTTCTATAAAAGTTATATTATTAAAAAGAAATCATCTAGAGCTATCGAATAAGATCCATATTCAATAAAGTATTTATCAACAAAGATTGGTGAATAGGATATAAGAGACACTCATCAACACCACCACTGGAGATGAACTCTTTTTGGACTTGTCTACTAAAATAAATTAGCCACGTAGGAAATATGATTGTGTGCTGACAAGTCCACAGCTAAAAATACTCCAATTCATATTTGCATTGGAGATGCTCTTACCCATGTAAAATAGATATCCAAATATAACTCAACGTCATGCTGTTAAAATAATAGTTGGAGCAGGAAACAGGAGAAGTAGGCATATTCCCCCAAGTGAAATGTTTTAAATATACTTAACATACTCCACTAACTAGGGAATACAATCACATTTTGCATATAAAGAAACCTGAAAAGTCTCTCTGATCACTCCATAGTCCAAGGCACCATCCACTTGTCCAGCCATTTTCCTTCTCAGGCCATCAACTCTAGTGAGAAATATATCGAGGTACTGAAATAACAAATCCGCTGTCATGTTAGCATCTATTATTCCATCTCAAAACAAATTTAAGAGTAAGACAGGGGATATTAGATTTGCGCAGGGAACGGAGAGGGAGAGGGAGAGGGAGAGGGAGAGGGAGAGAGAGAGAGAGAGAGAGAGAGAGAGAGAGAGAGAGAGAGAGAGAGAGCAACCTTCGTATTAAAAACAGGGGATATTCAGAAAATATATTATGGGTACAATCAACATTTTCAGGAACAAAATGGAGATTACAAAATATAGAATAAGGCAACAAAAGAGTAAACAAATGATAAAAGGGAATGTAAACAAGTAGAAGAATGCTAGTACCTCATCGAGGCTTGTAAAAGTGCACAGCAGGGACCTTTCAAAAACCTGAATGAATGAAAAGTGAAATGAATCTCTGGAGTGGTCCTGTACAAAAGTAACTTTTCTTTTTCTATAAACGGTCCTGTCAAACCATAACAGGATAAACAAAACAGCAAGCAGAAAGGCACTTGGCAGCCAAATTCAATTAGTTGCATTATTATGAAGCTCTTTTGAAGAAACCTTCATTCAGCATATTTCAAGGGGCAATGAAGAGAATTGTGAATCCATGAAATAACAGGATATTAATCCTACCACAACGTCCAGATTGTACTGAGATTGCAACCAGAAAATACATGACATTATGTGAGGAATCGCATTGATTTCAAGATGGTGAGGTTTGGTAGGCAACCAAAACAGACATGTGCTTAAATTCATATTTTGTTCAGGAACATTCATATATGACAACAACAATATGTTTAGGAAGTTAGGTAACATTTTTTTTAATGCCACAAATTAAACCCCGTGAAGGGAGAGCAGAGAGCCTCTACTATCTTAAGTAAATCAAAACATGTGATAAACCAAATTAAGAATCATGTGCAAATTAATATACAAAAGAAGAAAAAGGACAGAGTAGATAACAACATTGTCAGCATCAATGGCAGCAGTGTTCTAAAAATCGCGCCTAGGCGGCGACTAGGCGGAAATTGCCCCTCCTTCGCCAGGCCTAGGGCTAGTCCCTCCTCCATGTTTAGGCGTCTAGGCGGTTAGGCTCCGATTTTGTGGTCTAGGTGGGTAGGCGCCGATTAGGGCTTCTTTTTTCTTAATTCAAAACGACGTAGTTTCACTAATAAAAAATAAAAATAGAACACATTTATTCAGCTCTCTCTCACAGTCGACCACGCTTCTCTCCCTCTCTCACAGTCGATCTTCCTCTCCTCCTCGCCTCGCCATCGCCGTCGCCTTCCTCTCCTCGCTGTCGAGCTCCTCTCCTCTCCTCTCCTGGCTGTTGATCAGTCCACACTCCACCCAAGCCCTAGTTTTTTTAAGGTTAGTTTTTTGATATAATATGTATATGTATAATAGTAATAACTCAAAACTTGTTTATTAGCTTCATAGATATACGTATGTAAACTTGTAAAGTTGTAAACCCATTTGTACATATAAAAATCAGTGGGTTAAAAATCAGTGGGTTTTTATATTTGACTATTTGTACGTATAAAAATCAGTGGGTGTATTTGGGATTAAAAATCAGTGGGTGAAGAACTAGAGGCCTAGAACATTAGTTTAATTTAATTACTTTCTTTTTGCTAATTTTATTTATTTATGCTTTTAAAGTTTGGACTTGTATTTTGGGATGTTCACTTGGGCTTGATTGTTTGAACTTGTTTATTTTGTTTTTGGAATGCATGTTTTATTGGTTGGATGTTGGAAAATTAATGTTAATTTGAAAGGTATATTATGTTTTGTTAGTATTATGTTATTTAAAATAATATTTTTAATAAAAAATCGTTCCCTAGGCGCTAGGCCCCCCCCCCTCTCGCCGACCTAGGAACGCCTAGCGATTTTTAGAACATTGAATGGCAGAGAGTCCTTAGTCCTATATCGTTTTTCATGATATTTACACTATTTTGACTCATAAACTAATGCATCACATCTGAATTCTAATAAGCTACCAAAATTATGATCGATCCTACTGTTAAATAAGAGCTGCATCCAATTCTACATGTGCAAACCATGTATTATGCTCATTAGCCGAAAACTAAATTGCCAGACAAATTAAATGCCCTAACGTATAAGCTTAAGTCAACGCTTCAAACTCATATCTAAATAACTATGCAATCGATTTCACAATGAGGTTCCTGACCATTGGACCACAAATGACTGTTTGTCCCCTAAATACAAATTGAACTGAATCAGAAATGTTTGGAACAATCTCACCCAAAAGGTAATAGGTAGCGGGCCAACAATGTATATCATGCCCTTCAACACTCCCCCTCATGTGCAGCCCCCCCTCGCACATGGAGAGATGAAAAAAACCAAACTGCACTTGGTGCACAAACAACAAAGAGGGAAACTAATGCAAACGGGAGGATTTGAATGACCTTGCAGAACCTGAGCTTTGATGCCATGTTAGGAACCATCTCACTAAAAGCTTAAAACTGTTAGGTAGTGGACCAACAAGGTATATCATACTCTTCAACAAGAAAAACACATTGGAAGAAAGGTAATTAGAGAGACATACAGCAGATATCTCTTCCTCAGAAGCATGCCCGCGTTCTAGTGAAAGCAAGTACTGGACCCACAATTGTCCAACCCAAGGGCAGTTTCTGGTAGCCCTGTAATAAACATCCTTCAGAATCCTGGCAACCTGAAATGGAAAGATAACTACATTCTTAAGCTTAAACTGTTATAAGTTAAAGTTACAACTAAAAGAAAGAGAAATAATCGATGGAAAACCTTCAATGTTTTATCAAGGTAGCGAGTATAATCAAGCCAGAGGTCGCTGGATATAGGAAATTCAGTTACAGCACGTTCATACAAAATTTGAACCCGAGCTGGATCTCCAGAAGACTGTTCAAATTTCAAGTAGGTCTGCAATAACATGATAATATCCATCAGTTTTACCAGAAATTATTATGTTGATAACATTTAACAACATCAGTGGGGTGTGAGGGGGTGGGGGAAGCAGCTGCACTTTTGACCCAGAAAAGGAAATAAACATAAAAGCACAAATGCCGGAAACACAAAAGAATACTTCTAAACAGGTGCGCAAGAGAGGTGCTCCCAGGCCCAATTTGAGCTCCCTCTCTTTTTTTCTTTATCACTGCAATTGGTACCTATAAATTTATTTCCCGGAAGTAAAGATACGGTCATTCATGATTCGCTACTAAGACATGTAAAATGAATTCCAAAAGAGTTCCTCTCTTACTACAATTATGTTTCCTTTCCCCCCTTCATATCAATGAAAAATGTTGGGCTATGCAAAGGAAGCGGCACATTTCTACCCATAAACCCTCTGCACCAGCACCAAGATGGAACTTGCTTTGGTTTAGTTCTTTATACATATAATATTAGTATTAATCCATTTAAGTTTTACGTATGGGTTTTCTTCCTTGCTCTACGCTTGTTTTCCAGGAAATTTGCTACTGCCGTCATACCTATTCCACAACACTATGCATGTCTGATCTGAAATCGCATAGAGAAACCATTATTCTGAAGGGTATCCCATATTGTAAAACAAAGAGGGAATTCAACCGCTTTTGAAGCTACGCTACATTTTTTGAATTACCAACTTTACCCCTACAATCTTCTATTTCATAAAAGATATGCTTGCAATGGGAGTCGAACTCTTGCCTTTATGTAAGGCATACATATATGTTTAGTAGATCACTTATTACAATTGATATATATTTTCTTTTAAAATAAAATCTACACACCTCACAAATGCATTGTGTGTGCAGGGTAGCTAGTAAGATACACACCATGAAATGTTGAAGCCTTTCTGAATCAGATACATCCCGTCTAGAAATCTGCTCTTCAAGCTGAGCACGAGCATTTAACATCTCCAATGCCTTTTGATATGAAGAGACAACATGAGAAGGAATCCCATCCAAGCTGCTACTGTTGATATCAAGGGTACTTCCTTGTACAGCCTCCCAGGACTTGTAGGTGAGAAGAGTTGTACTTAAGTCTTTAAGGGGGACAGATAGCTGACGGTGGAATATATTTCGTATGCGCTGGACCTGCTTCTCTCTTGCCTGAAGGAGCAGAGAACAATCTTAATTCAGTTTTCAGAAAAATACATATTACAAAGAAAATCTGTTAGAAATATGGAAGACAATTACACAAAAGTATAATGACCTCAACAATATAAGAAGCTTCATAAGACAAGCTCTATACACCCTATGATACATGTCTCAGCTAGAATCCAAGTGGTGATCATCATACACATAATGACAATCAAGTTTGAAGAAGAGTATCTCAAATAAAATGAGCTCCAGGGTAAAATCAAATTGAGGGATGGGGACATGATGCATGAATATATGCTCTTTCCATTCAATGCCAAATTTGCACTAAACAACTTTTTGAATCTACGGGGGTGGCCACAATAGAGGATTTTAACATCCAGGTTGTGAGGTACGAGCCATAGCACTAGGCCCTTTGGGATTGTAATAATGCACGTTTTGATATTGAACAAACAAAAAAGTATAGGGGCAAAAACAGAGAGTGAGACCATAAAAGGAAAATACAGAATATTTTTGCTCTATTTTATAATAAACATATTGCATATACGTTATGCATTCAAGACATCCTTATTGGTGGAGTACTTAGTAATCGCATCCTTATTCTTACTGGTGGTGAATACCAACCATTAGTACCATCATATAGCAACAGCCTACCTACCAAAATAATGTATACCCGTCCTACCTACCAAAGATGGAAAGCTACATCTATAGCATTCATGTCAGAATTAGTTTAACGGAATATCAAAGAGTCAACATCAAGAATATGATTATCCCATCATTCCTGTGACCAAGGGGATAGGCAGATGTTGAACGAGTAAGGAGTAGAACCAGCCCGTCCACCAATGCCTTTCACTGGAGTTTTGGAAATAAAAAATAAGCCATTGTTGAAAGCTCATGTGGGACCCATGTGTATCTCAAAAAAAAATCTATTTGCCTGGAAGGTAATGCTAGTTAAATTCTCGACCATGACTTGATTCTATTATAAATACTTGGTCCTCAGCCAGTAACTAGGCTGTCTTGGGTTGTGTGGGAGGGTGGGAGGTGCTTCCCCCCCCCCCTTCCCCCCCTTTCAAGTCTTCATGTGTGTTTGATTGAATTACAGGGACTGTTGGTCGGAGAACTCTCTGCTTTGTTAATGAGGCAAGTAGTATTATATATTTTTCAAGAACAAGTTATTACTTAATTAGTGTATAGATGGGCTATCGGTTATACAATAATGAATAATCTAATTGCAGAACTGGCATTATCTAAAGGCAAATCAGTAAGGTAGCAGTCTCACTTGTCACAAATTTAGTAAGCAGTTTAATCTTGTCTTTAATTAATTTAGAGCAATATCTCCCGATAAACATAACGGTTCCCAGGTCCTGTAAAAGATCTGGGTCGCATGCATTAGCCTAAGCCTAGTTAGGTTGGACAAGGCAAAGCCATTGGCTATCTCAAAGGGTCTCATAAGAACCACCCTTGACCCAACCACCCAGCTCAAGCTCCTATACATTACAGGTTTTTCAAAAATAAGAAACAAGACTTTCATTGTTGTCAAACTGTGTGCAAAGTGAGGAAGGACAAGATGTCCACCAACAGTACATATCCACTTTAACAAAAAAAAACATAAACTACAAGCAAAGAGGATAATCAGCAAACAAACTGTGCCTATACACTCCAATTCTAACAGATTACATCCGTCTAATTATGCATATCTTCCTTGAAATCCTTGAATATCATGATGCTGGAAGCCTATAACGATGCTAGGAACTTATTCCTCTCCCATGGCCATTCCTTTTATTCTTCTTTCCGATACATAACAATTGGCTCCAGGCCCACCCATCTAACGCCTCTAAACTTTAAAAACAAATGTAAAGACTCAACTTGAAACCCTCTACCAATGTTATGTTTTCTTCTCTCTTTATTTTCTTTCAAAACTTCGGGTCTCCAGGCATCTTGAAGCACCTGTGTCCTAACTATTCCCCAAGGGTGTGATGCAAGCTCCACCCCGCTTGCGCCAAGAGAAAATAAGGCGGATATCCCCAATATGATTTGACATGTCAATTACCAGGGTCTGAGGTAATAACCATGCCTCTGGGAAATCCCATTGAGGATTTGACAATTCACAACTTTTAGTACAATCATGTGGCATTTGTCCCTAAACTAAGTTTTAAAACCCCAATGGGCAAAGAATATAGCAAATTACAATCTTGCAACTCAAACGTTACCTTGACAATGTCTCAACATTGTACTCCAAAATCCCTGGAATTGAAAAGGAACAAGGCAGTACGAAGTCCCACTTGCAATCTTTTTTCACTACACCAATTTCCATCTTAAAGAAAATTTGTATCACAAACATTAACACTTGCAACCTCTGTGGCTCTACGCCCTTTACACCAAAATGAATAAATGATACAAACTTGAAATACCAAAATTTATATAATTTCATATTTGCTGCAATACACTTCAAAATTAAAATTACCATGCCCACAATTTAAAGAAAACCAATATCAACCAGGCAAAAAATGAGCTCAAAACAACTGATGAAGTTCAAACCTCAATGTCAGACTCATCAATAGTCTGAAGGATTGCTTGCTCAAATTCTCTGTATGCTTCCCATATCTTACTGCCTTCAGCAACATGCAAACCAGCAGCAGTTAAAGCTCTCTCAAATAGGTTCCTTACCTTTGAAGTACCCTCAGGTGAACATCCACGGACTAATGGGTCATGTTCTTTAACAAAACTTACATAGTCACACCACAGTGGGACAGACTGCACAAAGAGAAACCATAATCTATTACAATTGGAATACCTTGATCAATCTCCACAAGAGATATAAGGTTTGGGTTTTTCCTACCTTCCATAAACGAGAAAACTGCATATGAATTATATTTGAATTACTTGCCACAAACCTTTAATTTGTGGAGCTGAAAGTTTATAAGAAAGCACCATTTTTTTGGTTAGGTAGAGTCTCTTTTTTTTTTTTCTTTTTGCTTTAAATTATATGAAAACAGCAGAATACATAAAAGGTTTTCAGTATTTACTTCTTTTTTTTTTCTTTTCAATACCAAAAATCATGAGAGATGAACTGCATCCATTTCACAAGAATCAGGTTGCAGAAGAGAATATGTCCTTGCAACAGTCAGATTAGGCAGATCTTAAAGGTACGAGTCCAGAAGCTCAATACTTGCTTCAGACATTTATATGGTACTTGATGTACCAAGATTTCAAAGTCTCGATTATATTAAATACAAGCACCCAAAGAGAAATCCCCAAGTCTCATCAGTAAGCACCTTTTCAAAATTTTCTTACAGACTTGTCACCAATCTTCTAAGGAATGTTAGAGAGCCTGCACAACCATGAGTTCTTTCTTACTGTCTTCAAAACTCTTGCTCCCAAGAGCAGTCAAATCCACAGTGCGTTCTTAGAACAAATATTGACGTTGCATTCTTGAAATTTTGACCAACAATATGCGGATATTTCAATAAAGTTTTGAAGATTTGTTCATTTAGTTGTATCTAGCCTCATGAGAGTTAGGAGCTACACTGAAGCAAAAAGTCGTAGTTATTACATGTGAATGCAAAGTTCAATTCTCTAATTCTTCATTTGAAGCTATACTCTTCTATGACGAGCTCTAGAGCAGGAGGAGGAAAAGGAATATCCTATATGATATTTGCATCTGAGCCAGGAGATAATATTGTAGAGATTATCTGACGAGGTTCTCATTATATCGAACAAATTTGACAAAAAAATTATGAATCGCTCCTTGTAGTGTTTTTTCTAGCTTCTTCCATATTGTTCTCATTTTCCCAGTCTTCTTAAATCTCCCTTCTTTTGTTTACCCCCATAATATAATTAGATTCATGATCTAGATATATAACATGAGGGAAGATTATATGTAAACTATAAAAAAGCATATTCAAACTTGATTAAAAGTTAACTCGCTTATTATTTCATGAGGGGAAAAGAAATTAAACAAAATCCCCATCAGAAACTAGAACGAACCAGATAATCTAACACACCATGCTCATAAAGCTTCTCAATTGTAGGAAAAGCATCAGGTCTGCAAAATAAGAACAGGCAAGTGACATTAGTTAATGCTAGATAAACAGTTAAAAACTTGAACAATGGCCCTACATTTGCAGAAAAGATGAACAAGATCATAACTGTATATGGTTCAACTAAAAATAATAATCGGTTCACAATTTAATCTGTATCCAATGAATGGCTGAACAAACACAAAGGCCTTCAGAAGCCTAGAGCCAAGACTACAGCGTATATGGCTCAAAACAATTAAGAAGCATCTTGGTCCAACGAAAGAACATGCTAGATTGCTAGTAAGCTGGGCCCTAATTGATGTCTTCTAAGTTAGTATGATTTGTCTGTATTTATTAATATTTCATCATTTTTATAGCCTTTTATCTGAAAAGTATTTTGGTGATTTTTCAAATTTTCCAGAAATAGGCTGTTCAGTGAGTGGATATCAGTTACATGTATGTGTGCGACGCACTGATTGTAACAAAAAAGAAAAAGAGAAAACTAATACAATACCCAGAGGTAAGAGATGCCTCGTCTTTAGCCCACTCCTGCCACATCGCAGGGGTTAAGGGGAACAGCTCATTCATCGCTTCCCTCGCTTGTCGCAGCTTCTCAATGTCCCCTTGCTTCCTCAAAGCCCTTATGTACTACACAAACCACCAATTTACACATTCTTCAAATCAATTTACTGATACATAAGTGAGCATGGTATACTTGTAATCACATTTATATACACAAATATATCAAGTCAAAGCCCTAATGTACTATGCAACCACCATAGTACACACTCTGCATATTAAATTATTGATACATTAGTAAGCACAATATATACGCACATATATAAGAAAAATAAACTTAAATATCATATCTAAATAAAAGTCGAGCAAGAAAACATTGTACTGGCACGTGGGCACTTGAGAGGGAGATAAGCCATAATGATTATGCATATATATTCATAAATAGAAATACACAAATGTATACACATACTTATACCAATATTTTTTGGTCGGTTTACTTGCTAAATTCATTGATAAATGATATTTCAATGTATACATACATATATGTCTACTCAAAGCCCTAACCAAAAAATTAAACACTCTACAGAGCAAATTTTTGATACATAAGTGAGCACAATATACACCCCCCCCCCCCCTACATAAGGAGTAAACTTGAATGTTATATCAAAACAAAATTCGAGCTCGAAAACACTGGCTTGTGGGGATGTATATACATGTGTTATCGCTACTTATCCATAAATGCATACACATACTAGTACCAATATTCATTTGGTAGTTTACTTGCCAAATTCATTGATAAATGATACTTCAATTTGGGTGCATATACAGGAGGGAGTAAATTACTTGAACATGAGCATCGTAGTTGGCGGGGTTAGAGGAGAGCTCCGTTTCTAGGGTTTGTAACTGGAGATTGTCTTGAGCTTCATCGTCGGAATCAGAATCGGACTCCGAACCAGTATCGTTATCGGTAGTGTTTTTTAGGTTTTGAATTTCTGAAGTGGACTGGTCTTCTGTGACATCCATCGGATCGACTGAGTGTTGAGGCTCTGATGAACTTAGGGTTTCCGCCATTTCTGAAGCTTGGCGGTGAAGGTCACTGCGCATAACAATCGCTCTCTACTTTGAGGATTGTCCCTACGCCATCTACTGCATTTACGGGGTGCGATAACGACGCCGTTTCCTCTTCACTGAAGCCTGAAGGCCTTGTCGAGTTGCAAAAAACAAAAATAATAACAATAATATTATTAAAATAATTATACTTATCACTAAATTAATATACAACTTTTAAAGCAAAGAGTAACTTGTTTTGAGATATGGCTAACCAATGAAAAATATATAAAATAATATTTTTTATTGTTAATTTAATTTTTTTCAAGTTATTTTAATTATTTTAGAAAAAAAAATTCTATTATAACATTGTTAACTTTGACCTCTTGTTTTAAAATGCTGATTTTGCCATTAATCATGATATCTTAAAATATTAACTTTTATAATAAAAACGGTGTTTTTATAATTTATCTTATACATATTTTAAGTGAGTCTTGACATTATTAGATAAAGAATAATTTTATACTTAGAAAAAAGATTATTGGAAAAAATCATACACACATTAAAAAAAATAAAAAAATCATACACACTAATTTACAGGTATCATTTATTTGAAAATATAAAAATAAACATAAAATAAATATTGACCTTGCGAGTGTAAATCCTTTTCAATTTGAGTGTATATTTGTTTAATTGTATATACATGTATTTCTTTCAACTTACGCATATCATTCATTTTAAAATAAAAAATAAACATAACCAGAGATAGTCTAAGTGGAGTTTTTGGTTAAAGTATGGTACTTTTTAAACTTATTTAGGAAACTATGGTACTTTTGAGCTTATTTTGGAAAATGGGGTCGAGCATAAAAACGTGATATGTTATGCCTATTTTACAAAAAAAAATTAAATTAAATTTGTAAAAGTGTGAGAAGGTATCACGTTTTTATGTGTAAAAACGTGAGATCTTCTCACACTTTTACGTTCACCAAAATTTTTCCATCCCTGCTCTTACATTTTTTCCTTATATCATTTAATTTCTTCTTTATTTCAAATAATGTTTTTTAATTCATTCTCAATTTTTTTCTTTTTTAATCACATGAGATTGATGAAGTCAAATTTTTATGCTCTTATTTTTTTTCTATATCATTTGTTTTTGTCTTTATTTAGTGGATAAATTATTTTTGATTTACTTTCACATTTTTTTTCTTTTTTTAATCACATGAGGTTGATGGAGCCATGTTTTTATGTTTTTTTTTTCTATATCATTTGTTTTCGTTTTTATTTCCTGGAAACAATTATTTTTTCTTAATTATTTTTTTATTTTGTATTTTAATCTTAGGACTTATCTTACTTTAATTGTTCGATTATTATTAAAATATGAATTAAATTTTCCTATCTACTATTACTATTAATTTAATTATTTAGATACAATAAAGATAACTACTAATTTTATTTAACAAAATTATTTAAAAAGATACATGAAGAAAAGTGGACTTACGATAAACCATTACATATAGTTGAAATTATAAATGAACATAAAAGGTAGACATATTATTTTAATCAATTTCCATTTGCATCTGTGCATCTGGAGTCGTTGCCATTTCTTCAGTATTGTATGCAATGCCCGTGTTCAAAGACTCTGCTTTCCATATGGAAGTTTGGCATACATTGTTCAGCAAATCTTATGGGTCGTGTCCATGCAAGGATCCATCTGTATTGGTTACCCATTCGAACTGAGTTGGTTCATGACTACCGTTGTCCATTGCAGGCTTTTTCGAATTGAACTTTGCTATCAGAAGGACATGTTTATCAATAGGCGAAGTCAATGGATGCAGTGAGCTTTGTCCGGAAGCAACCACCCTCCAGTCTTCACCAAACACTTCAAACCAAAACTTGTCAAATAGAGTATAGTCATAGTATACCCATTGATTCCACGTAATGTATAAATGTGGTGAGAAAATAATAGGCATGTGATAAGTATTTAGCAAGTACCACAGATATACATAAAATAAAGGCGTCCAAGAGTGTAAAGGCACGAACGCAAGGGGTGAACGATAAGGAAATTCGAGATTAGGCCAATGATATAAAAAACTGCTTGGCCTCAAAAGAGGAGGTGGAGTTCGCAACAACCTTTGACACATTGATATAATTCTACGAGCTTTATTTCGCAATAATCGAACTCGTATTTCTCCTTGAATTTCAAATGGAAGAAGGGGAACCAAATCATCAATTCTTGACGAGTTGGCCATGTTTTGTGGCTAGTAAGACGAGAGTAAGATGATAGCTGAATTTTTGTAGTAAGATTGGAGTGAAATGAGAGTAATATGAACATAATTATTATATAGGAGTGAAATGGCTAGCTTTTTTTAAACACGTATTGTAAAATCACGCATTGATATAAGTGTTAATTTATGACTGAAGTTTTCAGTCATAAACACTGTTATCGCCTTTCATAAAGCTTTTACAGTGATGTGACAGGATAATGAAAAAATATCAAATTTCGTAAAGCTTGACACATTGGTTTCTACAGTTTTTACAGTGAATGGTCATATCATGTCTTGAAAATCCAGTACCCTTTACAATTTTATTTATATTTGAAGTGATTCGTCACATCACTCATAACAACACATTTAAGTAGAGAACACGTGTATAGTAGAAAACGTAAATATTTTTTTATTAATTAAAAGCTTAATACATAACTAGAGACGAAAACTTATATATAAGTGTCCGTGGTTACAAGTTCGATAAAATAAAAACATTACACTTAAAAAAAATTAGAACATAAATAGACATCAACTTAAACATTACACTTGGAAAAGATTAGAACATAAATAGACATCAACTTAAACATTACATAGTAGATACCAAATCTTAATTAATAGTGCTCTTAAGTTGGCTCCAATACATCTTGTAGGGAAAGTCCACGCCTTCTTCCACCAAGTACATCAGATCGGCATGTTCCTCCTGCAAAAACGAAAAATTTAAGTCATTAAATGTTAAAATAGTGAAAAATTTAAGTCATTTGCATCCATGGCCATTGCAATAAATAACTTCCCATTATACTTGCCCCGAAGATGTGTCGTGTCTACACTAATAATAGGCCGGCAATGCACGAAACCTTCAATAGAACCGCTAAAGGCCCAAAAATTCTTGTCAAAAACACGACTATTCGCATCGAATTGGTTGCTTCTCAACTCATGGATCGTCCATGCGTTGTTATACTGAATAGACGCCAAGTATCTTGGCATTATCGCATAGGACCCTTTCCAATCGCCAAATAAAGTGGCAATCGCTTTCTGCTTTGCATTCCATGCTTTCCAATAAGAGACCTTGTAGCCATATTGATCCTTCATATGAGCAACAATAACGCCAATCTTAAGGGCTGGATCAACCTTCAGCATGTGCATTATTTTGTTTGCAATGAAGTTACTATCCAGATGTTTGTGGCTTAGTTTCAAATGATCAAATCTGCATGTGTGGGGACCCCCCTCGTACTTGGTTATTTCAAATTGACCGTGCTTCTTCTTCCTTTGACATGCACGAAGACGCCATTTGCACCCTTTTTGATGTAATTTACACTTAATTGCCCATATATCCGTCTTTGATTTATCAACAATATATTCATTAGAATTCTTGATTGCGAACAATTTCACGGCAGTCTTCAAGTCTGCTTTCGTCTCATAAATCAGCCCTTTACGTAGTTCATCTTCACCCACAAGCTACTCTTGTATTAACACCTCCTCATCCACATTTGTAACCTGAAATCGTGTATAGAAGGGCGGAATATCATTATTAACCTGCCTAATCTCATTCGGTTCTTCCCATTCATCACTTTCGCTATTGCTCAAATTTTCCATAATTTCATATTCGGTGTCTACGTCCTCTCCAATGTCGTATTCTACTTCAAAGTCATAATCTATACCACCTCCTCCCCCAGACGTGGACTCGGTCGGGGGCTGAGATGATTTGTGACCTTTTTTACTAGTGCCACCATAGTTGAGGCGTCTTAATGGCCGTGAAGTGGAACCGAAGTGAGAAATATGAGGGCCTTCATTGATAGGATCACAAAAGTCCTGATGTGGTACTGGATCAATGTACATAGGGGCAGAATGTGTTAACGGTGGTGATATGTATGGCCTGGACAAAGGAAAATTTTCGCCAATTGGGTATACATCATAATCCAAATCCACTTTTTCAATATACAAATCAATTGCATTAACAACTGGAGCATTGGAAATATTTGTCATTGCAAAGTCCAAACTTATATCATCTTTAATCTCATGAAGGAAGTAATTCCAAGTAGTTGTGGTTACAAAAAAGGGACATCTACAAGTCATCTTAAGCGTGGACGGTGTACGGTCAATATCCATAACAGAATAAACTTTCTCGACTAATTCTGAGTAAGTGCTGCCTTCTTCCAGGACAATGCCACTTTCGTGTGGTTTATCTTATGTCCAACCCTGCTCCCCATTAATTATATTGCCACCCCAATAAAGCCGAAGACAGTAACGTCTACTTCCCATTGTCCACCTTCAATACAATAACCCACTTTAGTTTATTTTCAATAAAAATATTTTTAATCGTGGACAACAAATACTAAAGGGGAGCATGGACTGAGGCAGAAACTAAACAAGCCATCCCAAACTAAAGGGGAGAATTCGAATTTAAATAAAATTGATGTAATTAAAATATATTATTCAAACTATGTAATTTATAAATATAATAAGATTTCGGATTTTTTTTATTTATACATACAATAGAAAGGAGAAAAATGAAAGAAAGCCTTTCGCTCTTATATTCAAAAGTCATAAATATTGCCCATCACTTTTTTTCCTTACCCATCATTTTTGTCGCCCACCCACCTCCACCCACGTGATCCCATTTTCACTCCTTTGTTTTTATCTTTTTTTTTATTCTATTAGACTCTTACATTCTCTCTCTCTCTCTTGCATTTTTCTCTTCTATTTCTTCTTCTTTCCTATCTGTTTCTTCCTCTCTTTCCCACTCAAGCATATTTCTTCCACTAACCCTTCATCTATTCTCTTTCTATATCTGTGTATATATGCTTATATATACACATGTTTAAATAATTATAAATCAAAGAAATACAAGATCGAATAAATCGAAAGGTGGGCGTTAGTTCCCTTCTTTTTTATTTTTGTATGCGTATGCGTGTATATTATGTATGTATACTGATTAGATCTAAGAAATGTTTCGTATTTTTTTTTTCAAAAAGATTTTGTATGTATATTATAAATATGTTTGTATATATGGATTTGTTGGTTGTGGAATGAAAGTCGTCAAATTTTTAATATTAAATGCTTTTAAATATATTTCCTTATAGACCTTTCATTCTCATTGGGATTCAAATTATGAAAAAAAAAATTCTTAATATTAAACACTTTTTTGACATTTGTCTAAGTAAGGAAAGGGAGGCATTTTCCAACTTGCAGACTATTTCTCCTCGTATGTGTATTTAATATTATAATATATGTATATATGAATGACACATGCATACGAATGTGTTTGATAATTATATTTATGTGTGTTAAATTTAAATTTTTTTTATTAAGAGAATAAGAAAAAAGTTAACGGATTATAATATTGTTAACATAATGTGAATAATTTTAAATATATGTAATTGTTAATTTTATATGGGTGTATAATATATACATATAATATTATATATACTTATATTATTGTCAATTCAATTTTTTTTTCACCAGAATATAATATTACTTTAAGAATATATCGTATATTTTTAATGTTATATATTACTTTTGACAACAATTCTAATAACTTTAATAATGGTACTACCTATATATATATTATATTTATATTTGTGGGTAACGATAATAATAAGATGTGTGAAGTATATTTTTTTTTGAAAGTAATAAATCGGATTTAAATATAATTTATTTTACTTAATAAAAAATTCACTTGTTTAAGCAGGGATTGGTAAAACTAGAAAGATGATGAAAATGAAAATGAAAATGAAAACCCATAAAACTCAAAACCCGATCGATTATCACGCCAAGGAAGGGGTTGAGGGATGACCTACACCCATTAAGATTAATTAAGGTCCCCAAAGTAAACAAAATTCTCTTCGAATTAACTGAATCTCTACGCAGAGCGATACATACATACATACATACATACATACATACATACATACATACATACATACATACACGGGGGAGAGAGAGAGATGACTTTGTGCCCTGTTTCTTTGCCCTTTCAATGAATCAAAAATTCCCACCCAAAAGTCAATCATTCACCCCCTTCCACTAAACCCCCTGATGTCACAATCCACTGACCTTCTTCTTCTTGATCCCCCTTACCTCTAATCCTTATTTCTATACTATTACCATTTACAAATAAGCAGAAAAAATCCCATATTTCTATACTACCTCTAATCCTCACAATAGATCTTCAAATTATCCTATAAAATCAATTAATCATAAAGAAAAAATCAGTTAATGAGATTATCTTGAGTAGATCGGGCAACGAAGACGGGAGGAAGCTACGGTGGAGGAAACTCGGCGAGGGAGAGCTATCGACGGTGGCTAGAAGAAGTAGCAAAGAGGGGAAAGCGAGGGAGAGATACAGATCTACGGACCTTTGTCGACCGGCGCCGGCGATGGCGACAGACGGCGATGGCAAAGGCGCCGCCGACGGAGGGAGATAGAGAGAGGCAGATCAGCGGGGATGGAGAGGTACCTGCGGAGACCGACGGGGAGGGAGAGAGGTGATGGGGTGCGAATGAACTGGACGGTGAGGGGCGGCGGCGGCGAGGTGAAGGTTGAAGGAGGCGACATACGGTGTGAGGATAGAGGTTTGGGTTTTTCGTTTTTTTTTTACTTGAACAAAGATAATGAACGGTGAAAATGGGTGGAAAAATTCACTGAGACTAAAAACGTGAAAGGGGGTCACGTTTTTACACATAGAAACGTGAGACCAAATCACGTTTTTATGTGTAAAAACGTGAGAACATCTCACACTTTTACAAATCTAATTTTTTTTTTTATTTTTTTTTTGTAAAATAGGCATAACATATCACGTTTTTAATCGTAAAAACGTGAGACCTTCTCACGTTTTTATGGTCGACCCCATTTTCCCAAATAAGCTCAAAAGTACCCTAATTTGCTAAATAAGTTTAAAAACTACCTTACTTTAACCAAAAACTCGTCTAAGTGTGTCTGGGCCCTACCCGTGGTAGATGAGAGTGACCCTTACATAATTGTTACATTTGGAAAACAATGTTAAAATTGTTTAAAGAAATTAAACATAATCTCCTATCGTTTAGATAGAATATATATTAAATATTTTATTGTGTAAATTGTATATTATGGGCCATAATGTACTTTCTTGTAAATCCTATTTATTATTGTATTTGTACTCTATTTACTATTGTATTTGTACCCTATTTACTATTGTATTTGTACCCTATTTAAAGGGCTCATTTAATGAAGAATTGAGTAGAGTTATTTCTACGACATGTTATCAGCACACTCAGACCTAATAAACTTAACCCTAAGAGAAAATTATCATGCCTACCTATTTATTTTTTCTCTGCTATACGGAGGATGAAACTTTTTCTAACTTATTATATATATATATATATATGTGTGTGTGTGTGTGTTTATGTAATGTATATATAATATAATTACATATATGGAGGAGCCGATTCTATTTTATTTTATTTTATTTTGAGAAGCCGCCGCAAGTTATTTTTGCAATTACTATGCTCGTGTAATTAAATTTCTGTTTTATTTTAAAAATAGATTTTATTTTAATTAAATTTTTGTTTTACTTAAAAGCAGATTTTATTTTAATTAAATTTATGTTTTATTTTAAAAACAGTTTTTATTTTAATTAAATTTTTGTTTTATTTTAAAAACAGATTTTATTTTAATTAAATTTCTGTTTTACTTAAAAACAGATTTTATTTTAATTAAATTTTTGTTTAATTTTAAAAATAGTTTTTTTTAATTAAATTTCTGTTTAATTTAAAAAATAGTTTTTATTTTAATTAAATTTTTGTTTTACTTAAAAACATATTTTATTTTAATTAGATTTATGTTTTATTTTAAAAACAGCTTTTATTTTAATTACCAATTATGCCATATAGAATCCATGTATATATGTGAACCAAATTTTGTAAATCTATCATTGAGATTCATCTACATGTAATTATATATAGATTGTATATATATATGTATAGTTTATGTAAATGTGAAACCTCCTTTGTGTATATATATAGTTAAGGATTTAATATATATATATATATATATGAATTTGTTTCTAATGCAAAAGAACAGTTTGATTTAATGTGGTTTTGAATTCCACCCCCATATACTGACCACTCTGTAGCCAAAATTTACAAAATATTATGCATGCTATATTTGGGATGGACTAATTAAATTTATAATTGTTATAATTGTGGTAAATCAGCATGCTAAGAAAATTAGAATATTACTTATATTCTTAATTGTTTTATTTAGTATGTCATAAATTCAACAGTTGTCATGATGATGAAAGTTCATGTGCATTATAGTTACTATGATAAAGTATTTTCATACAGTATCGAAAAATGTGACCATTATAGATCTTGATTTTTGAAATCTAATTCATAATCCTGAAAAATAACTAACATGGATGTACTCATAACTGTGTAATATCTTCTTTATTATTTATTAAGATGGCCGACTCAACTCGACTTGAATTTGATATTTGGGACTTAGAAGGACTTGAGTACCATCGGTGGATTTTTGATGTAGAAATCGCCTTTGTGGCTAAAGAATACTCTGCCACACTTACTGACTCGAAAGATCCCACATACAACAGACCGTCTGACAAGGTGAAAGCAAATGTATTAATGTTTCTATGAAAACATATTGACCCTAGTCTACACTGGGAATACCTTCAGTTGAAGACACCTAAAGAATTATGGGATGCCCTTAAGGGACGTTTTGGGAACATTCATGACACTTTGCTCCTAGAATTGACCGTTCAGTGAAATGAAATCAGCTTGCTTAACTTTAAAAAGGTTAACGACTTCAACAAGAACATGTTGCGCCTAAAGGCACGTCTTAACTTCTGTGAAAAGGATCTCACAGAAGATTATATGATTCATAATACCCTTTTTATTTTTCCTACTTTAGCACTTATACTAGTGAACTAGTATATGCTCGGGTATGATAACAAAAGAATCACAACATTCAATAAGCTGATCAACTTACTGCAAGTGGCTTAAAGGCATAATGAGGTTCTTTTGAATAACAATGCTAAGCCCGTCAGGATAAAGAGAATTCCTGAGGCTAATTACGGTAAAATGAACATAACCCCAATGTAAATGGGATTGGACGTGCTAATCCCTACTCACGTGGCAACAATGTACAACGTGAAAATGGATTTGAGAGTTGTGATACTGGTCGTGGAGGTTCTTCCAAAGTATGAAGAAGAAAGGGCGCTATTGAACCTAGTGGTCGGGAAAACAAGATGAAAGATACACCTAAAAACCCTCCAGTCAAAAAGGAAAGAGTTGGCGATGAGCCATGTTATAAGTGTGGAGTTGCTGGGCACTAGTACAAGAACTGCCATGCAAGCGTTAAAATAGTAACGCATCATAAGAGATATCGAGAGTCTAAAGAATAAGAATCTCATTTTATGAATGAAGAATATAATAACGCTAATGTCAACTTCACAATAGCAGACTTTAGTGGTAAAAAGGACTTTGCTCAATCAATGGATGCACTTGATTTTTGACTGATCTGCTTTATTCACTTTATTTTTCAAAAATAGTTAAATAGGTATATTGCCTACTTTTTAATAAGACTATGGTTTTGTCTTAAAGTTTATGTTGATTGGATGAATTAAATTTTTAAACAAGATATTGGATTGATTACTGTTAGTTTTATTCGAATTTTATTCTAAAGTAATTGAATTTGTTTGTTTTATTACTACATAGTTCGAAATTTATATTCGATTTTATTACTGTAAAAATGAATCGATGATAACTTTAATAATTGGTTGATAGTAAGAACACTATAGTCATCCAATGAAATAAGCAATTAATAACCTATAATACCTATGTGACTATGATAATTAAATCATCATAAGAGAGAATAACTGCTCAACCATTTTGTTACTAAAATGGTGTTTAAAGCCACATACGCTCTATATGCATCCAAAGTGACCCGAACTTTGTTAATGATATTCATACCAACAGTAATCATATAAAAACAAAATGTAGGAATTGAACAAAAATATATTTATTTTACCTCTAAACAAATGTGCAAAGAAACGCATTTTAAAGAAACTTATGAGTCATTTTAGTGGAATGTACCCCACTAAGATAGGGATTGTCAAATCCTATGATGTCACCAACAATGTACCGTGGGACATAGATTCATACAGGCTTTGGCATGCTTGCCTAGTGCACCTTGGTCATGATGATCCATGCGTTAAAGTACTTACACGGATATCCCTTCTTTTGAATGACAAGTAAATGGGACAAAAATTCAACACATCGCAACGTGTTGATACTAGTAATGCTCAAAAGTAATTCTTGATTTTCGAAGTATTAGAAGCCATATCCCCCTTCCCATTATGCCTAATTGACCATGTCAAAGAAACGACACCCCATTTTTCGAAGCCTGCCCTTTAGCAAAAATATGATCGAGACCTTCTTATGCTAAAGATACAAAATAAAATATACCATTCTTACAATATATATTTGTAAATAAATCCATCCAGAGTGTGAAACCATTCAAAGTACTTTATGAAACTGGTGGATAATTCGACATTCTGGTCACATGTCGAATAATTGTCTACAAGAAATGTTGCATTTACAAACCTCTTAGCACATATTATACGCTTAAGGGTTCACCACCCTGATTACTGTATCATGTCTATAAGACTCGATAAAGTTAGAGAGTTTACATCAAAAGTACTTGATGATCATTGCATAAAATCGAAGTAAAGAATCCCGTTCTCCATGTACATACGAAAAAAGGTCTCACAAAAGCAACCATCAAAATAATATAGATGGTAGATAGGGCATTGGTTATGCGCACTATTTTGCTTATATATGCCCGGGGTTTATGTAATATTGCACACAACTTTACTTATTTGTTTCAAGGTCCAATATTAGACAACTATTATATGCGTACCAGTTGGTAACTGGATATTAGCCTGATATTTTACGCATATGTGCCGATTGCGCCCCCACAGCGCACCAAACTAGGCTCGTTGAAATAATTAATTATTAACGTTGAATATAAATTCTCAACGATAATCCCCTATTTAGAATCCTTGTCAGGTAATCTCTTTACCGCTAAGAATTGCGGATTATCACTTTGATGAGACAGTCTTCCCGTCGTTAGGGAGAGATAAGAAAATAATTTTTTAAGGAAATGACGGGAATTATCGTGATCCCCACTATGTCTCATCTTGATCCCCACGCACGTCACAATGTATAGTGAAGTGAAAAAGAATAATTGATCTTGAAAATGTAACAGATTCGATGCCTGATACATTTACTGATATCGAAAAGTGACGAGATCAAACATACTAGCTTCAATATGCCTACAAGGTTGAAAGTCCCCAACAAGGGGCACAATGTTGCAGAAAGAGACGCTACAACCACACTTAGTGGATGTTTGGTTGAGGCCATGGCTACTCAAAGGAAGAGAGGGAGGCCACTTAGTTCGACAAATTCTCACACAAAAGAAGATGTGGAGTAAGACACAAATTAATCAATTAATCATTACTATAACAATCCCTTTCATAAGATTATCTCTGATTATACTTATGTCCATGAATCAATATTGGGGGAAGCCCCGAAGTTATAATGATTCCAGAGAATAAATAAATCTCAATGGGTTATGGGATAACATATGAGTTAATGGATGCATTAATGATACATTGTTGCTCAAGAAATCAAAGAGCACGATGATGTCAAATCTCGCTCTGTTGCAAAATGTCAACAAAGGGCAAAATTGGCCTAAATGAAAATAAGAAATCCAGATAGAATTAGATTCTCTAGCAAAGAGACAGGTATTTGGTCCGGTAGTGCTAACCGCGCAAGTGTAAAGCCTGTAGGACATAACCAATGATTTGCCATAAAGCGTAAATGAGAAAAAAGAAGTTCTGAAGTAAAAGGCTCACCTTGTGGCGCAAGGTTCCCCACAGACGCTCTGGAATTGCTTAAACGTTATAACATTCCACTATTTAGTTAGCTTGGTAGTTTCTGAAGGACTGAAAATGCAACTCATGGATGTGGTTACTGCATATCTCTATGGGGATCTTGATTCAGATATATATATATATATGAAAGTGCCTGATGGCCTTACATTACCTAAGTCAAGTGACTCTAAACCACGGAATGCGTTTGCAATTATGTTAAAACGCTCACTTTACGGATTAAAATAATCTGGACGGATGTGGTATACCCATCTAAGTGACTACTTGATTGGGAAGGGATATAAGAACGATGAATTATGCCCATGCGTATTCATAAAGAAAACAAGTTCCGGATTCACAATTGTAGCTGTATATGTCGATGATATGAACATAATAGGTATTCTTATTGAAATAACAGAAATTACTAGTTACTTGAAATCCAAATTTGAGATAAAGAATTTTGGAAAAGCTCAAATTTTGTTTAGATCTTAATCTAGAATATCGAGCTTGTGGAATACTAATCCACTAGTCTGCGTACGTTCAAAAGATAATCAGGCAACTTAACCTGGACAAAACGCATTCTACTAGCACTCCCATGGTTGGTCGAAGTTTAGATCAAAGGAACGATCAATTTCGTACAAAGTAAGATTACGAAAATATGTTGGAAGATGGGATATGAAACTTCCTATCTAAATGCAATATGCGCATTATTGCACTTAACACAACATACTCAACTAGACATAATATTCGCATTGAACTTGTTAGCTAGATTTAAGCTCAGGGCCAACACAGCATAATTGAACACCTAAAAAGAACCATTGGCTTGGGATTGTTCTTTCCCTACAGAGAGGAAAAAGTATATACGACAGCAACATCTAAAGTAAATGATTATGCTAAAATGGCCACCCCCCATATTGAAATCCCAAACAAAACCTTGATTGATTTTGTTGGTGTTGGGTATCTCTCTGGCCCACACAAAGCTCGAAGGAGAGTATGATAAACTTGTTCACTAAGTCTTTTCTTAAGGCCATATTTGAAAAGCATGTGAAAAATATAAGGGTGCTTAGGCTTTCCCAACTCTTATGATCGAAGTAATGATCAAGGGAATGTGTGAAATATGATGGAATTTTCACACATACGTTGTACTCTTTTCCTTAGACCAACGTTATTTTTTCCATTGGGTTTTATTACTTGGTAAGGTTTTTAATGAGGCAACGATACATGCATAAGCTTTTTAAATTTCTTGATTAATGTAAATATCAGATGGAGGTGTAGACTTGAGGGGGAGTCTAATATCCACACGACGTTACGTTATACTCTTTTCCTTAAACCAAGATTTATTTTTTCCACTGGGTTTTGTTACTTGGTAAAGTTTTTAATGAGGTAACGATACGTGCAAACTCTATTGATCGAAGTAAGGATCAAATGAAAATATAGACTCAATGGAGGAAGTCTAACAGGATTATCATAATGTTGTACTCTTTTTCCTTCGATCAAGGTTATTTTTTCCCACAGGATTTTTGTTACTTGACAAAGTTTTAATGAGGTAACAAGACATGTACCATTCTATCTCTAACTCAGTACAAGAGGGAGTGTTTAAGGAAATTACATATAGTGTGCTATCGTCTAGATATAATATGTATTAAGGATTTTACTGTGTAGATTGCGTATTATGTGCCATAATGGGCTTCCTTGTAAACCATATTTACTATTGTATTTGTACCCTATTTAAAGGGCCTATCTAATAAAGAATTGAGTAGAGTTATTCCTACAAAACAAAATTTATGTTATATTATTTCTTATCTTATGTAAAATTATTGTTTTTTCTTTACTTTTTAAATTCAAATTTCTTTCCATCAAAAATTTAGATTCACGAAGAAACATACTAAACTAAAACTTAGAATAAACATTACAAATGATTAGAAAAGTAGCTGGATATATTTACATTATCTAGAAATAGATTACGTATATTAAAAAGAAAAAAAGGCTTTTTCCTTTAAAAAAAGAATTAGAAAAGTAGCTGGAAATTCCTTAATTTTGGCTTACATAAGGTAACAATTAGAGAGTTCATTATTTCTCTTTTTATGGTCCAAATGTTTTCTAGTACCATAAGATCATGTCCGAAATTTGACCCAAGGAGCTTCTAATTAAACCTAAAACTGATCACAGTGCACTAACACTCTCTCTCTCTTACATTTAATGAAAGGCAAGTCCTAAAATGTGGAAATAGGTGAAATAGTTGATAAAGGAGAAATTAGGTTACCGTGGTTTCTTTATGTTGGTAAATCCTTTTCTTGTTTTTTTTTTTCGTTAGTTTAATTAAGGGAAAGGGTATCTTAATCCAACTAGCTCGCATGCGTCAAGTTAAGTTTCTCTCTCTTTTAATTAAAGGCAAGTCATTCACGCCAAAATAAGGAAATCCGCTAGACATTGCTTATAGTGTGTCCCTCAAGAATTGTATTCCGTGAATCTTAAACTCGCGTGAGTGAGTTTTTTACAAATATTTATGTGCTTAAATTTCTATATTTAATTTTGTATGTCATATAAAAATAGTTGTTTAATTTCTTATTATGTGTAAAATATGGTCAAGAGTTTGATTTGCAAAAAAATTATAGTAGTATTTCTATATTTTTTCCTCACACGAGATTGCCTGTGTTGGGTGGTATATAGTTCACAACTCCCATGAGTTACAAAATGGAAGGACATAAACCATTTTTTTTAAAAGAAGATAAATATATAAATTCAAAATGGCCAAACTTAACGATCTTTTTTAGGGGGTAAACTAATAAGTTTTTTTTCTCAAAGTTAATATAGATGATTCCATGATGATTAGTGATGGTGCAAATTATTAATTCTATTTACCCCGCCAATCTCGAGCTGACACGAGGTCATCCACGTCAGCTATCAGGCCTACTTCAGTGCGAGGAGCTTAGAGGAGCCCTGTTATGACTTTGTAAGAAAGATAGAACCCCTCAAGAGCTGGGTACCCGCTTAAGGGTCAATTACGTAGGACAAATTGCGTAGCCCGGGCTCCAAAGCTCTTTTGGCGAGCTCTTAAGCTCTCTCTCGCCCAATCACTTTGCCAGAGTAGTTAACAGAAGCATGGGCGATTGCCACCTGCTTTGCAGAGCGCGCAGAACTCCCCTCACCTTCATTAAATACATACCAACTGCATTTAATGCACCGAAATTCATGGAGAAGCAAAGTCAGAGTTGGTACTGATCGATGTATGGCCCCAAACCTACTCTGGGAGCTCTGGCCACACGTCTCCTCTAGTCATATATATACAAGAAGCATTTACTTCTACCAACAACCAAGTTCCAACTGAGACCAATTAGAGAGAGACTAAAGGATCAAAACACACGACCATAGGTGTGGAATACCGAGCTTCGCAACCCGCTTCAGAGCTCCTAAACTAGAAAGATTAAACTCTGAGTGGTTTAGCCTTCATCTTGTTGTAACATTGCGAGAATATAATAACTAGAGAGACCTTCGTGAGTTTGTAATGGTTGTTTGTTTATCCTCAACATAAAGCAAATCGAGCTCCTAGCTCTATTCCACAGGGGAGGACTAACCCGTATTTTCATACGAGGCTAAACCTCCTCTATAAATCCTTTGCTCTCTTAAATTCAGCACCTTTACTATTCAAATTATTTGTCATAACCTTTTTGACTGTGCGGTCTAAAATACCCTTCCAAGATTTTAGCACCAACAGTTTGGCGCCGTCTGTGGGAAAGACAGTTTTTCAAAGTCACGGCTACTCTTCAAGTCCAAATTGATAGAATCTTAGCCCAAAGAGAGAGTCTCTGAGCCAGCTCGAGGAGCAGGTTATTTTCAACCTCCGCGTCTGCTGATGTTCACCCAATCCCTCCAAGGGTCCCAATCAGAGAAAGGCTTGGAGACCGTGGCAGAGGATCTGGGGCAAGCTGCAGCAGAACTGGTGAGCTCGAATCCCACCACTCTAGCTTTATTAAGGAGACCTCGTACGAAAAAATTTTGGCCTTACTCCCCCCTCCACCAGCAAGAGACCCACGGATTAAAGTGGTTTGTGAAAGGCGTTCAGATGAAGCTTTACGACATCGGAATCCAAGCTTAGGTCTACCCCCCTCCCGTCAGCTCGAATACCAGGATGAGAGGTGGAAGTCAGACCTCAGGGGTTCACGTTTGACAGGATCCCTCACAGAGAGTTGGTCGAATAGGTTGAGAAGAGATTAATGTCAAGGATGGAGGTCCAAATGGCAGAAGTGATGAAGACCGTGGGTCATTTGGCGAGGAGCTCGGCAGCAGCTCTAGTTAGGGACTCCAAATCTCCGTTTGCGGCTCACATTTAGAATTGCCTAGTCCCCAAGAAATTTAGACTCCCAGCGCTGGAATTCTATGATGGAACCACTGACCCTGTGGATCATTGGCAACAGTATGGGAATATGATGGGGCTTCAAAATATCTCAGACGGCATGATATGCAGAGCCTTCGTTACCATTCTTAAGGGGGCATCCCAAACGTGGTGCAACAGCCTGCTACCAAGATCAATCCCGAGCTCGCAAAAGCTCGGTACCAAGTTCATTTCGCATTTTATGGGAACCAAGCGGCAGTCCAAAACCTCTACTCACCTCTTCACCATAAAGCAAGGGCATACAGAGAGCCTAAAAGAATATACTCGCCGTTTTAACCAAGAAAGCCTTATGGTTACCAATTTTAATGATGGTGTGGCTGTAGCGGCCTTCATGAAGGAGGTAACCTCCCCATACTGCCTCATGACCCTGGCAAGGATGGCCTTGAAGACCATGTTCGAGCTCTTAAATGAGGTTAACAAGCAGATCGGAGTGGAAGAAACTCTGCAAGGAAGGAACCTGTCAAACCTTTTGTCTTCCTCCAAGCGCCAAAGGGGGCACAACCCACCCCGCGGTTAGGAGAGAGAGGGTAAGAAGGGTAAGAAAGAAGCAGACAAGCCCGAACCGAAAGATGGCAAGGCGCGCCAATAATTTACCCTTTTGACAACCCCTTTGGGTGATGTTTATGCCCAATTAGATCTAGGGCAGATCCCAGAGGCTTGGAAGATGAAGACATCTGAAAAGAAATGGGACACAACCATGTATTACCGGTACCATAAGAACCACGGCCATAAAACAGATGATTGCTGGAAGCTGAAAGAAGAAATTGAGAAGCTCATTCAGAGAGGGCAACTCAGGCGATACGTAAATAGAAAGAAGGGGGCTCTCACAGAAGCTTAATGAAAGGCACCAGAAAACAAGATTTTCATAATTGAAGGGGGATCCTCCTACTCTGGGAACAACAATAGGTGCAGGAAGGACTATATCAGACATGCCAAATCCTCGAGCTCGGAGGCAGAATGCTTTAGCTTCAGACCTACCAAAATGGTGAAGTATGATATGAATGAGCTCGTATTCACCGACGAAGATATGGGCAGGGTATAGTTCCCTCATGACGACCCTCTGGTAGTAACAGTAATGGTGGGCAATCACAATGTCCACAGAATCCTCATTGACATAGGGGTCACTTCCAACCTCATATATTACAGCGCCTTTAAGGCCATAGGTCTCACCACGGAGCACCTAACCCCTTTCTCGGTCACCCTGGTTGGTTTTTCAGGAGAAAATACCAAGTTTCTAGGAACAATAAAGCTCACTGTAACCCTGGAAATAGCTCCAAAGCAGATCACCACAGTCGCCGAATTCTTGATACTAGATAGAGCTCCCTATTATAACATCATCCTCGGCAGGGAAACACTCAATGAGATCAAGGCTGCCATTTCAACTTGTAGCCTAACCATGAGATTCTCTACCCCCTATGGAGTCGGGGAGGTCAGAGAAAATCAGGTCAAAACTGGTAGCTGTCAGTTTGGGACACTAAAAGAAGTTAGAACTACAGACATCACGGTTGTTGAGGTCGAAGTCATTACTGAGAAAGAATTAATGGAGACATGAGAGCTTAACGATATAAAGAAGTGGGAGATTGACACCTTATACCCTAGGGATGAAGAAAAAAAGCTCTATGGTGAACCAGTGGAAGACTTGAAAGATTTAGTTCTAGATCCCTCACAGCCCGACAGGATCCTGAAAATTAGTGATCGACTTTGCACAGAGGCTAGAGAAGAACTTTCTCAATGCTTACATGCTAATACTGATATCTTCGCATGGTCCTACGACAACATGAAGGTACTGAACCCGGAGGTCATGGTACACAAGTTCAATGCCGACACCACTTTTAAACCCGTTAGGCAGAAGAAAATTTTTTTTGCTGCATAAAGGAATTTGACCGCCAAATAAGAGGTCCAGAAGCTCCCTTCGAGCTAGTTTCATTCGGGAGGTCCACTATCCAAAGTGGCTCTCCAACATAGTGCTCGTGAAGAAGTACAGTGAGAAGTGAATAATGTGTATGAACTTCAAAGACCTTAATAAGGCCTGCTCGAAAGACAGTTTTTCACTCCCAAAGATCGACCAGCTTGTAAACGCAACTACGGGCTACGAAATGTTGAGTTTCATGGATGCATACTCCGGCTACAATCAGGTCAGAATGGCTTTAGAAGATGAAGAGAATACCTCCTTTATCACCAACGAAGGCATGTACTGTTACAAAGCTATGCCATTCGGCCTAAAAAATGCGGGAGCTACCTACCAAAGGATGATGAGCGCGCTTTTTAAAGACTAAATAGGCAGAAACATAGAGGTTTATGTTGATGGCATGTTGGTTAAAGGCCTTAAAGCCCCGAACCATGTGGCCGCCCTCAATGAAGCCTTTGCCATACTTAGACAGAACGGTATGTCCATCAACCCAGCCAAGTGTGCTTTTGGAGTTAAAGGGGGAAAATTCTTGGGCTTTATGGTCACTCAAAGGGGAATTGAAGCTAATTCAGAGAAGATACAAGCTCTTATCAACATGAGATCTTCATCCAAGCTGAAAGAAATCCAGAGTCTGGCAGGAAGAGTGGCAGCTCTCAATAGGTTCAACTCTAGAGCAACCAACAAGTGCCACTCTTTCTTCAAAACATTGAAAAAAGCTTTCGACTGGACCGAAGAATGCAAGCTGGCTTTCCAACAGCTCAAAAAGTACCTCGGAGCCCCTTCCCTCCTTAGTTTACTAAAGAAAGAGGAAGTTCTAAGTTTATACTTGGCAGTATCACGAACATAAGTTAGTTCAGCGCTGATGAGGAATGATGAAGGAGCTCAACTACCAGTATACTGCACGAGCAGAGCTCTGCACGCTGTTGAATTAAACTATCCAAGGTTAGAGAAGTTGGCCTATGCCCTGCTCATCATATCTCGAAAGCTGAGACCCTACTTTCAGGTCCACACTATAGATGTGCTCACAGATCAGCCACTGCGAAGAATTCTCAACAAGCCAGAGCAATCAAGTCGTTTGGCCATATGGGCTATTGAACTCGGGCAGTTCGTGATTAACTACCGGCCTTGAACCTTGATTAAAGGCAAGGCGATGGCAGACTTCATAGCTGAGTTCACCTACACAGAAGAACAGATTGGCGAGCCGCCAGAGCTACTGCCATTACACTTCGACCCCTACCACCTCGATACACTTGTTGCCAGGAGTACCCATATGGGTCTTGCACGTCAATGGATCTTTCAATCTGCAAGGTTCTGGAACTGGTTTGGTGCTGATCACTCTTGAGGCCAACACCCTGAGAATAGCACTGAAATTCCTATTTAAGGCTTCCAACAACGAGGCTGAGTACGAAGCCATCATTTCGAGCATGAGAATAGCTGGTGATTTGGGAGCAAAGCAGACAATGGTTTATAATGACTTTGTGGTAGTAGTCGGCTAAATACTTGGTCACAATAAAGCAAAAGAAGAGCGCATGGCCGCCTACTTAACGAAGGCTAGAACTGAAGCTCAGAGGTACTCTAACTTAATTTTTATTAAGGTTCCACAAGCTCAGAACAACAAGGCAGATTGCCTGGACAAGCTTGCCACAACTTCAGATTTACTAAGTGGGATTCACGTTGAATATCTGGAAAAAAAAAGTCATAGATGAACCTGTGGAGTTGGACATAGCTCCAATACAGGTCTGCAAATGTTGGATTGATCAAATTTTGAACTATCTCACTGACAGAACTCTCCCTGAAGATAGAAAGATGGCCAAAAGAATAAAATATATGTCCAACAGATATGTGGTCATCGAAGCAAAACTGTATAAGAGGGGGTACGTCCTCCCTTTTTTGCTCTGGCTACACCCGCACCAAGCCCAAGCAACTATGCTAAAGATTCATGAGGGTCTATATGGAGGGTACCCAGCAGCTCGCTCACTAGCACTCAAAGTTGGCAGATAAGGCTATTTCTGGCCAACTATCCTACAAGTCGCAAAGGTACTGGTAAAGAAATATGACAAGTGCTAGTGATTCGCCAACATCCAACAGCTCCCAACAGAGCTTATGACTCCCATCAGCAACCCTTGGCCTTTTTCTCAATGGGGCATGGACATAATGGGGCCTTTTTCGCTGGACAAAGGGCAGACCAAGTTCACAGTTGTAGTCATCAATTACTTCACCAAATGGGTTGAGGCCAAAGCACTGACAACGATCACCACTATGAAGATTCAGAATTTTGTGTGGAGGCATATCATATGTCATTTTGGTCTGCACTTTGTAAAAAACCTCTCACAAAGAGGTCAGTTTAGTAAGTGCTCAGCTCATAAGAAGCACACTTACACTCTATAAAAAATTTCTCACAAAGAGGTCAGTTTAGTAAGTACTCAGCTAGCAAGAAGCACACTTGCACTTTATAAAAAAAAACCTCTCACAAAGAGGTCAGTTTAGTAAGTGCTCAACTCGCAAGAAGCACACTTGCACTCTATAAAAAAAACTCTCACAAAGAGGTCAATTTAGTAAATGCTCAACAAAAACCTCTCACTAAGAGGCCAGTTGCCCAACTGAAGAGGCTTGATAACAAATGAGAAATTTGTCAAAATTTGCCAAAGTCAAAAGGGAGCATGATTATACTCAAGACTTAGCCAAAAAGAACAAACATTCATTTTCAACACCAAGGACCTCCAAATTATTCCTGTCACCATATAGGTCGTTTATCTTGCTTAATTTTGTTTGAATTTTTTTACGTTGTGGGGTCATTAGAATATCTATAGAGCTCGTTGCTACTTCTCACATGACAACTTAGACAAAAGTAGAAACAAGAATTAAAGTAAAGTAAAACAAGCAAAAGGCAATTTAAAGCAAAAATAATTCTTTTCATTAATATGAAAGGTAGTTACATGGGCCCTAGATTTCTATACAAAAGGAAGAGACCTATTAAAACTACTCCTCATCGCCGTCGCCAACTCCTGCACCAGACCTTGAAAGGGAGGGCTTACCAGTCTCCCACTTCGTTAGCAAGTCGGGCTCTTCAACTCTGATCAGTTGCAGAACAACTAGAGCATCACTTATCCTCTCAGTTATTTTAGCATTTAGCTCAGGAGTTACATCGATCTCTGAGGGTACTTCCAGGTCCTCGAGCTCCTCAGGCCTCTGCAAAGCCGGCTCTTTGCATTTATAGAAGCCGGTGACAAAAGAATTTGAGATCTTCAGCAAGGGACCCTCCGTGGCGCAGAACTCCTCAATGGCATGGGACTTCACTGCCGGGACAGACTTCTTAAACCTCTTCAGCTCGAGCTCTTTGGCCATCAGCTGAGCTTGGGCGTCTTTTAATGCTTTCTCAGCACCCTCTCTGCCATTGCGCTCTAAATCCGCTGTTTCCTGGCTCTTCTCCAACGAAAGCCCAGCGTTATGAAGCTCTCTCCTAACTTGGGTTAGCTCGGACTTAAATTTGAAGGCCTCTTATTTCTTGGCCTTGTGCTTTTGAGACAAGGCTTTGTACTCATGCTCTAACCGGCTGAACATATCGTTGAAACCGTCCACCTTACCCTTTAGACCTTCTGTCTCTGATAGGGCATTATTTAGTTGGTCTAACATGACTTTCTTGTCGTTGTCAACTCTTTCCAGGTCGCTCTTGATAATATAAAGCTCATTCTGCGTCTTGGTGAGTTCCTCCTGAAGAGCTGAGTTGGCTACGGCGCTAGAACCCTCCTTAGCCAAGTGGAGGTTTGAGAAAAAGAGATTCATTGCCTGCGAAGAAGTGAAAGAGAGAAATTATACTCAAAGAATTTGAAGAATGGAGCCTAAAATGAAGATACAAATACTTGACTCATGTGAAGGCTAAACAAGCTAGCTAATGAGCTTGTTCTCGTTCCCTTGCATGCTTCACCACCTTTTGTGATAGAGGAGAGAGAGAATAGCCTTACACGAAGAAGGCAGAGCTACCTTGAGTGCTAGGATCAGGCGTGCTCTCATCAGTTCGCCCAAGTCCGAAAGTTTGCTCGGGGGCATCCTTGGCCCCAGTTATTACTACCTCCTCTTCCTCTACCCCAAGCTCCTCAGCACCTACGGAGCTCTTATCAGCAGGACTGGGGGCTCTATTCTCTGAAGCCCCTTTTTTCTCTAAGGCCATCTTCTTAGGGCTAAGGAGATAGAGGTCTTCCAATGGGGCGTTCATGAGTTTCACCTAGCTCTGTACATTCTCTGGTGGGGAGCTGATAGGTCCGATAATGACCGTTTGGGCTGGCTGGGAGACCTTGGGCTGTTTCGAAATGGCTTCCCCAACTCTATCAGGTCCCTTAGACCTCTTCGATGGGGGCAAACCCCTGGCCAGCACGGTCCTTTTCTTGGTCATCTTCTCGGTGTTCACCTTAAAGACCAGGGCTGAGAAAAGAATGAGAGAAAGTCGAAGTCAGCAAGTAGTGAAGGCTACGATCAAAGTAAAAGAAAAAAAGATTGAAGACTCACTTTTTTTGGGCACCACAGGCACCTATTGAAGGGGGCTACAACCAAAACCCTGTCACTAGGGTAGACATGTTGGATTTCCTCTTGGTTCCCCTCCTGTGGAGTGTCAGCCTAAGCTCCAATCTTCCCGATGACTATGGAAGCTTTAGGACCCTGGTCGTTGCCTCCCTGTTGAGCAGACTTGAGCCCTAGATTGTTTCTCTCGGAAGGCAAGAGTACGTCCAAGGGAGGAAGGTCCTCCACGATAAGGACATTGGGCTTCGTATTGAGAGGCCTGGGGCCTAGTCTATACCTCCACAACATTCTGGGAGCTACACATTTAGTCACATAATTGGATAAAAATATGACTCATATATTTGACTGTTTGGAGCTGTCACATTTTTTAAACAAAACGACGTAGTTTGGTATTATATACAAATACAACATAATAAATCCCTAAATAAGAATTATGACTCTTATTCTCACTCTCACTATCATTATGGCTGATTGAAACAATGCCACTCTCACTCTAGCTGATTCAAACCTAAAACCAATATTCAAACAGCAAAAACTTACAAAAATCGAAGTTGGGGTTAGCTGGGGCTCATGATTTACTCGAGTATTCATTAATCAAAGTTGGGGTTTGGATTTTTTTAAAGATTCAAACCCAATCCATACACAAATCGAAGATTCGACAAAATCAAAGTTGGTGTAAGCTGGTGTTTGGGATTTACTCAAGTCTTCAGAAATCGAAGTTGGTGTTAGCTGGGTTCGTGATTTGCTCTAGATCTGAGCCATTTTCCATTCACTTATGACAAGGTACCTGCTTTTGTAGATCTTGTTTTATCTTTTGTCTTAAATCCTCTGTTACTTGAGCATTCTCTCACTTTTGGAGTGTTTGTTTTGTGTAATCGAAAATTCTAGTGTTTTTAATTTAAATCAGAATATAATTGGCCTATTTTTGTGGAATTGTCATATAATTTGTTAATTTGTGTGGCTTTTTTTTTTGCTTTACTGTTTGCTTAAAACGGTTGATTCACAACTATATACATATATATATATATATATATATAACAATAAAAAGGAATTCACTTGCTGCTATCTTATCCATTAATTAGCATGAAAATTTAAATGAAAACGGTATGTAAGAAATTAGAAATGAAAGAATAAAAATAAGGGGTAAAGGAGGACAGTGAGCTTTATAGAAAGATAGATGATTGGGGGTGTTTTAATGTTAGAATTATAGTATTAATTATCCTCTTGTTTGACCAAGTATATAGTTATTTTGGTTTGTTTTTTTATTATCATACTCTATGGAAAAAGTCTGTTGCTAAGGTGTTTAATATTTTTCGTTATAGTTTGGTTTAACAGATTACCATAGTTTGTTTTAGCAGATCATTTGGTGCTAGACAATAGGAGTTTGAATATCTATTTTTAGAGTTTGTTTTTCTAGAGTCTGTTGGAGTATGGCCTATATAAAGGCATGTGTGTGATTAAAGTGAATAATAAGTAATCAATACATTTTCTCCCATTTTTGAGATTTAGTGTATTACCTTGTCTTTAATTACTCCTATAATTCTTTTATGTTCCAATAGTTAATAGAAATGGACACTTGTGGTTTGAAAAGGAAAAGCATGTATGCATATACATAAGTTTTTCTCATCAACAAAGCCCGTGCTCAAGATGCCGAAGCTTACTTTTCCTTTTTTTTTTTTTTTGATTAGCCATACTTCATGAACTAGGTCCATTCTTTATTCTTTTCTTAAATATTTTTGGGTAAATTGTGTTAAATTGCATATATGTAAATGAGATATTTTTATTAGTGCTAGTAAAAGTAGGAGTGGTGACGGGATTTTATGCTATAGGTTATATTCTATGTTGAATTCGGACTAGATAAATGATTATATATTGCATTATAGATAATAAAATTAAATATTAATCACTGACTATACTTCCTTCTATAGTCAATTAAATGTTTGGTATCGGACTAGCATTTAACTGACCATACTTCCTTAATAAAATTAATTATATATTAGTCACTGACTATACTTCCTTTTATCAATGGTCTACTAGTATTTAAATATCCTAGTTATATATTAAATACCTTAGAATTATTTTTTTTCCTTGTGGTTGAGCGTTTTAATCACATAAAACCCCTATTAATTATAATATAAGGTGCTAGTTTGTCATTTACATTGGTTAAGCAGCTTGGATAATTGCTAAGGTTGTTTGTTATCCACTTGATGTTGTCAAGAAGAAGTTCCATATTAATGGATTTTATATACTCATATTGATTTATTGATGCATTATATATACTCATTCTTTAGATGCACAAAAGCAATTCATATTGATTTCTCTGGTTGGCCTCCTTTTGCACAATTTTTTTTTTCATTCTTTAGATGCATTATATATGCTCATTAGATTTTTACTAGGATATGATATATTTCCTTCAATTATAGAGCTTGTTTTAATAGCATTAAATTTTTCCTATTTTTGCTCCTCTATTATTTTAGCGATTCTCAAAATCAGTACATAAACAATGTTTCAAGAGAGGGGTTTAACTGGCTCAACAAAATTGGACTTGAAAAGCACTTGACTTGCTGTGCTAATTGTTCAAACAATTTCACTAGAGAAGCTTAAAGAATAGTGAGCAATATTCATGAAAATGAGTCTACCATCACTTCATCAACCTCCAGCTTGCCTTCATGGCTCTAATAGTACAAGGAACATAATTGAAACTAGACCATCGATGTTCAGGTCTCAAACAATTCGATAAAATGCCTCGATGAAATATGTGTTCCACAAAACTAATGCAGAACAAAGTCTAACATTCCCTTTGTTTGATATGTTTAATAGGAATATGAAAAAGTTAAAAGTCTATGCAAGAAATAGAACTCAATTTGCAGCTCTGTTCATAAATAGCTTTATTTTCTTCACAAGACCATTCATTTTCCTACACTTCCATCCCTCTGCTTTAATGGCTTCAAAGTTGCATCAAAGGCTTGTGAATTGGTAGGATTACAGGTCAATTTGCAGCTCTGATGATATTTTAGCTTGTATTGTGAACTTGAGATTCGAGAACTATTGTGAATATTAATTTAATTGGATTGCAATGTAAATATATTATGAATATTGATAGGATTATAGGTGAAATAAAAATTGGTTTTTCATTTTTCATAATTTTTTTAAATATTTCAAAAATTGTGACTGCAAAAAACAGTTACAATTTTGTGACTAATTTATCATTGCCAATCAGATGATCATTGTGACTGATAGCAACAGTCACAAAAAAAATCTTGTGACTGCCTTAAACAGTCATAATAGTTGTGACTAATTTTGACTAGCAAAAACAGTAGCATAATATTTTTTGTGACTGCTTTTAACAGTCATAATGTTAATTCTTGTGACTGCTTTGAACAGTTGCAAAGTAGATAATTGTGACTGTTTTTGGCAGTCACAAGTAAAAATATTGTGACTGCCATTAACTGTCATAATGAGCATTTGTGACTGCCTCTAATAGTCAGTTAAGAAGGTCATATATTTGCTGCTTGTGACTGCTTTGTGTCTGTTTTTGGCAGTCACAAAGAAAATTGTGATTGGTATTTTTGTGACTGCCATTTGTGACTTTTTTTAGCCTTTGTGATTGTTTTTGGCAGTCACAAAACCCTGTTTTTGGTGTAGTCAAGGATAGGGGGCAATTGATGGTGCAAATTATTAATTCAATTTACCCCGATAATCTCAAGCTGACACGTGACTATCTACGTCAACTATCAGGCTTGCTTTAGTGCGAGGAGCTTGGAGGAGCCATGTTATGACTTTGTAAGAAGGATAGAGCCCCTCAAGAGCTAGGTACCCGCTCAAGGGTCAATTACGTACGACAAATTGCGAAGCCTGGGCTCCAGAGCTCTTTCGGCAAGCTCTGAAGCGCCCAACCACTATACCAGAGTAGTTAGCGGAAGCATGGGGGATTGCTAACTGCTTTGCAGAGTGCGCAGAACTCCCCCCACCTTCATTAAATGCACACCAGCTGCATTTAATACACCGAAATTCATGGAGAAGCAAGGTCGGAGTTGGTACTGATCGATGTATGGCCCCAGACCTGCTCTGGGAGCTCTGGCCACATGTCTCATTTAGTCATATATATACAAGAAGCATTTACTTCTGCCAACAACCATGTTCCAACTTAGACAAATCAGAGAGAGACAAAAGAATCAAAACACACGACCATAGGTGTGGGATACCGAGCTCCGCAACCCGCTTCAGAGCTCCTAAATTAGAGAGATTAAACTCTGAGTGGCTTAGCCTTCATCTTGTTGTAACATTACGAGAATAGAATAGCTAGAAAGACTTTCGTGAGTTTGTAATGATTGTTTATTTATCCTTAATATAAAGCAAACCGAGCTCCTAACTCTATTCCACAGGGGAGGACTAACCCGTATCTTCATATGAGGCCAACATCCTTTATAAATTCTTGACTCTCTTAAATTCGACACCTTTACCATTCTAATTATTTGTCATAACATTTTTGACGTGCGGTCTAAAATACCCCTCCAAGATTTTAGCACTAACAGTCAAATCTTATAAATTTCATCAAAAAAATCAATCGGAAAGTGGGTTAACTAAAAAATTAATATATATGTGTGTGTGTGTGCACGCATTTTCTAGTTAATCAACCTGGACACACACACACACATATGTATATATACTTATATATCAATTTTCTAGTTAATTCACTTTTCGTTTGAATTTTTTTATGAAAATTGGTGAAGGTGATCTAATAATTATAGAAATTATCTCGGCCAAATTTCGTCAAAAAATTCATTCATTTACCCCCTTAAAAGCTTAAATCCGTATAGAATGGTCCTTATGGGAAATGCATCCTATAAACATATACGAGCCTTTCTCTTAAGATGACCAATGTTTTGTGAACCAAATGCGGACTAACCATTTTGATGGGGTAAATGGATATTATTTTTATGAAACTTTATGAAGATAATCTTTATGATTAATAGATTATTTTCACCAAATTTTATCAAAAACTTCAATCAAAAAGTGTGTTAACTGAAAAATTGATATATATATATACACAGAGCATTTCTGGTAAGGACCGGTCCTTACGGACTGGGCCTTTTATGACACTTTTTCATCGTAAAAACACTTGGGGGTGCGTTTTTATGACGCAAAAGCGTCGTAAAAGAGACCAATCCGTAAGGACTGGTCCTTACCAGAAATTTTCCATATATATATGCACATTTTTTGCCATTGAAATTTTAGATGTTAGCTAACTCACTTTCCGATTGAATTTGGTAGAAATGATTACTAATCATGAAGATCATATTCACACAGTTTTATAATTTTTTTTTCATATGTTTATCCTCTCAAAAATGGTTGGTTTGCATTTGGTCCTCAAAATATTGGTCATCTTAAGAAAATGACTTATTTATATAATAAGCGGTCATGGTTTTTGAATTCTAAAAATGTATAAGGGAATAAAGAATTGTGTGACTGAGATTTAAGATCTGCTTTTTGAATGGTCTTTAGTGCCCTTTGGTAGGTGTTTTGACATCGTATATATATGTACACACAAGGGAAAGTTCAAGCTACACTGATGTAAAATTAAGATGTTTTGCTCTTATCCATAACTTTTTCTCAGAACCGAGATTCATAATTAATCAATTTCATTGTTAGATAAGCTATTTTTATTGTGTTTATCAAGTATACACAATTTCAAATAAATCTGATATTTGTAAACATATAGGGCTTGTTTGGTAGCTCTCTTTTTTTTTTTTCTAGATAAGTTTTTAAAAATGTGGTGTTTGGTTGAATGTTTTGAGTTAGAGTTGGTTTTTTGAAAAGTGAATTTGGTTTTGTTTGATTTTTTTTCAAACAAAGAAAAAAATGCATAAAAAATTTCAAAAAATAGTCACAATGGATCTTATTTTATAGATCTCGATAGTAGGTTTCAAATATATATTTTTTATTATTTTTGAATTTTTGGATTTAAGTTATGGCGTTTTAAAAGTTTTTTTAGAGAGAGAAAGTAAAGTTAAAGTTTTTTTTGGAAGTGTAAAAGTAGAGATGTTTGTGAGTTGAGTTTTTAAAATTTGTAGAAAAAAAAATAAAAAGAGAGCTACCAAACAGGGGCATAATCATTATACTTACTTTTACTTAATTTATGTAAAGTTCATAATTCATTATATAATGTGATTATGATGAGAGACTTTTGTATCTCCAATTAATTCATTTTTTTGCATGCATCTTGAAGATATTATAATTAACTAATTCAACGACTAGATCGATGAATTATGAAAGTGAGAAAAAGTTATTGACGGGTATAAAACTTTTTTGTTTTACACCAACTGTAACTTGAACATTCCCAAATATTGAGCAATCCACAAACGATGAAAATTTCTCTTTTGCAAATCCTTCAAGTCGAAACCAAAGCTCTTATTTTCTGGGGAGTAGTAATTGTTCAAGCAAGTCTTGTTGCGTGATTAATCAATGGATGGGGGAGTTGTGTGAATGACGAGACCAGACTAACTTAAAGTCAAGGCTCTTCAACCTGGATCACACTTATTGGTTTCAAAATCTAGAATAAATGATTAATCGACCAATTAATGTTAATTTCTTTAATAATGAGTGTTGTATGATGTGCTAACAGTATATGTGACACTTCAACAATAGTATAAAATGGTTTGAATGAAGGTACAATAATTGTTACCAAAAAAAAATGAAGGTAAAATAAGCGCCAAAATTATAGACGAAATTTAACTCTTTGTGATAGGAGTTATTCCACCTCTATAATTGAGCTTAGAGCTCAGATAACATTTATAGACGATAATAGTATGGAGTAGAGCTTTGATTATAACTGTTTTATAACTTTAAACTAGTTTGGCTAATACAATTCACGTACAAAGTATCTTCACAACCTATCTATTTAATGCCCAACATGTCAATAAGATATGGTTCGCTTAGCAGATAAGTTACCGGTGGGCAGCAAAGAATCTAAGTGTACTTCTCTCTTGAATAATGCTTTGTTCTTGCTTAATCAACTGTGTTGAATGCTGAGAACTTGGGTGGTTGTGGAGTAGTAAAAGCCCTGTCATCATTAGTAGTGGTTGATCAACTATGTCAATCACTTGATCTTGCTTTCCCCCCTTAATTCAGAATATTAAATGTAGTTGGTGTGCATAAAATACAAGTATGATGCTCTGTTCACTCACTATGATAGTGGCAACATTCATCCATGCTATCACTACCTATTATTAAACTTTGCCTGTGCGAAGCGGTAGGTCTGAGGTCTGTTGTGTTGCTAAGTAGACCTACACAACAGACGTAAGGTCTGCAAGTTGAACCTTACAAATAACTCTGCAAGGTCTTGGTCAATAGGATCGGTTCTTTGGTTGACTTCTTATGCTGTCACGGGTATCCATTGTGACAATCCAATGTAGGACGCCATGTGTCATCTTCTGGTTAGCCCAGCTGACGAATTAGTAGGGCCCAGAAGGTAATTTACTAATTACCCTCATCAACGCTCAAACAGGTTTTCATCTGGGCACGTGAGCTAGTGGGGCATTGGTCATAGCCGAAATTCGTTGAGGGGGATAGATATATATCTAGAGAGAGGGAGAGGGAGAGGGAGAGGGAGAGGCTACAAGCAGTAAAAGGAAAAACATTATATTTTTCATTATTATATGCACCAAGAATGTTTCATACATAACAGTATTATCCATAGGATGAATTGCAAAACAAGATCCTTAAAGCCAGCAATCAAGAAACATGGCCGACTGCATCAGCAATTTAGTATTTTCAATACACGTTAACCTATAAAGAGAACTCCTCAATCAACAATTTTACCTTTTTGGGAAAGATTCAACCCAAGTTCTGTAAAAATCAACAACTGGTGGGTACTCTTATCGCCAAAGTAGAAATAACTTTTGCTGAAGCAACATAATACCCAGACAGCACAATGTACAACTCAATGCAGCACTCGCACTTCTATATGCCAATATTTTTCCCAAACACCCAAGTTGCGAGAATAATAGATAAATAGGATTTCAAGACTTAACAGAGAGCTATTTCTTTGTTTTTTTTTAGATACCGACAGTTTCTTTGAATTTGAGAATGCAATCCAATGCACGGTCAAAATCAGAGTCTTCCAAGGCGATAGTGAAGCGGCAGTAGCCGGGAATTCCTGTCCATGAGGAGCTGTTGATGCATAGGCCGGTGGCCTTGAGCATTGCTTCCCTTATATTTGAATCATCAAGCTTGGCTTCCCAAGTAGTGCCTTCTTTGCTGAGCTTAATAATCTTGCCGATATAAGCAGATGGTTTTGCCACCATTGAAACACCAGAACAAGGTGCAAGCATCTCCCATCCGCAATTCTCAAGTGTCTATTTTACATACAAAACAAGCAAATGGCTTGCTTAAGCATAGTGTCATGTAAAGAAGTACTCCCTCTGTCTCAGATTGTAGTCCCATTTTTTTGGGAACATAATCAATGTACCAAATCGCACAATAGAAAATAAGTAATGTTCTTAGCCATTGATTATGTTGAAATTAGTGTCTCTTGAAAAGTGTTAAAGTCGAAGTGGGACTACAATTTGAGATGGAGGGTGTTATATGATACTAACAAAGAAGTCACCTGAACAAAAACCATAGATTCTAAGTGAAAATATATATTACTAGCATTACACACCAAAAAAAAAGAAGAAGGATTTTTGTCATCATATTTTGCGCCAAAAAACGACTTATAAAAAACAAAAATTAGCTCCCATTATAGTCATTAAAGATTTATTTCGGACAATTATGCATTCAATGGTAAAAACATTCATTTATATTATTTTGTAACATAATTGCATTCCCGTATTTATTTACTTCTAAAGATTTCACTATTGAATGCGACTTATAGCGGTAACTATCCCTATTTTTCTTTTTGTAATTAATATCATAGCATAGCTTGAGCCACATGTAAGGTAATTCTTACATATCCATCCTTGCACCTTACGTGTACTGCCTTCGGCGAATTTCAGGTGTGAGAATCCAGATACAAACTAACAACTCCTTCCTTCTCAAATTGACAGTCCTAATTTCCTTTTCGGGACGTCTCAAAGACTCAAACTAAAAGTCATCTTTCAAAGATGAAGTTATAAATATGCGGTTTTTAACAATTTAAATTTGACCAGAAAGGACAAAAACCAAATGAACTTGAGGTAAGACTCTTTAATTTGTGGTAAATATGCAATATTGAATATCCCATGTAGGTTTATCAGACAAGTATTCCCTTTTATTTTCCTTTACTTTTTCTGACACATTTTAATGAACTTGACCGCAGTCCCTTACCAGGAATTTAACCTGCAACTCTCCTCTTCAAATATGGCAGTGCAACCACCTCATACTAACAGCAAATCATAAAACAATAAAAAAATACTTGTGAACACTAATGGGCATAATTTTTTTTACCTCCTTCAAGCGCTTCAATCTGCTACTCAAAAGTTCTTCATGCTCAGCAACAGCACCCAATAGATCTCCTGATTTCTGCTCTCTAAGATCCAGCAACTTCTTTACAGTGTATTTAATAGTACTGTGAGGTTTGCTTAACCCTGAAAAGCTATGAATTGTTTCAACCAAAACCGGCTGGTTTAGAACCAGAAACCCAAATGTAAGCCCTCCGGTAAGCATCTTCGAAAACAATCCTCCAAGTAGAGACACACAGAAAGATGCGTTACCAGAAGAGGCAATTTTTCCCAAAATATCCCCCAAATCCCAGCCACTCGAGCCGTTGGAGTTGAATTCTACACCCGAGAAAGATGTATCGAGTATAACCCTTGCCCCAAATTTCGAACAAATGGTCAGTATATTTTCAATCTCCTCATTGCTGTACAGCAACCCAGTTGGGTTGACTGTTGGACCAGAAATGTAGATCCACGGTTTACTCACAATCTCGAGTACATTCGTAAATAGTTTATCTGTTAGCTTAAACCCTACTTCAGATTTTGTAGGCAAAGTCATGATATTTGCGTTGAGAAATTTAGCAGCGGACACATAGTTCCCGTTGGTACCAGCTGGGAAGCACAAAGTACCACCTTCTTGGATGCAGCAGAGGACTAGCTTATTAAAAAGAGCTAGCGGGCAGTCCGCATAAATGAATTCAGTGCTGTTATCTGTTGAATAACCATAGTTGGTCTTAATAAATTTCTTAATGCTGGTTGTTACCTCAATTTCTGATTCAACTACGTTCTGTCTTGCAAAACTTTCAAAAATGGCAGCCTTGACTGGCGTTGGTATAGGCGAAAAGCTTTGATCCACGTCCATATGGATAAGGGAAGAGCTATCTGCTTCAACAATTGACAACTCCGCATGACCAAGGACTGATGTGGCTGAACTTGAAAATCCAATCATCTCACCGGAGTTTTTCTCCACACCTTCTCTCTAAGGGACAAAGTATGAAGAGTCAATTTTGAGAAATATACTTTTCTAGAAAATGAAAAAGGCAGGTTTTATGAAGTTTAAAAATTTGATGTCTTCATTAGCATTATATATTTAAATCCCTGTTATATATCGATGGGAAACTTAAAGCATTCATTTAAAATTGACAAACTACATTTATATTGTCTTTGATAAATGAGAGAGATCATAAAATGTCTCCAATGGGAAGATTTAGAATTGAATCGGATCATTTTCCATTAGTGCTTGACACTAATCCTTTCAAATGGGGGCCATCGCCGTTTAGGTTTGAAAATATGTGGTTGACAAATAAGGAGTTTTTAGGAAAATTAAGGAAATGGTGGGAGGATAGTGAGGTACATGGGTGGGCGGGTCACAAATTCATCAAAAAATTAGAGCAAGTGAAACATAAGGTTAAGAAGTGGAATATAGAAGTGTTTGGGGATGTGAGAATGCAGAAAGGTAGAATTTTGGATAGGATTCAAGAAATTGATAAAGAGGAAACAAGAGGAATTCTAGGAGAAGGCTTGATTAGGGAGAGGAGGGAGTTGAGAGAAAAATTTGGGGATTTAGTTTTGAAAGAGGAAATTTCGTGGAACAAAAAGCTAAAGTGCGAGGAGTGAGAGAGTGGGATGGCAATTCTAAACTCTTTCATAGAGTGGTAAATAGTAAGAAAGTGAATAAAATCATTTCTAAACTTGAAAGAGATGATGGTTCCATTGTGGATTCTGAAAATGAAATCGTGAATGAGATTGTAAACTACTTTAAAAAGTTGTACACCAAGAGAGATAGATGTAGTATGGGACTTGTAGGAATTGATTGGAACCCAATCGGACTGGAGAGCAAGGGTTGGCTCGAAAGACCGTTCGAAGAAAATGAGATTAAGGCTGCAATTGATGCCTGTGAGGGAGACAAAGCACCGGGCCCAGATGGTTTCACCATTGAGGTATTTCAAAAAGGGGTGGGAGATTATTAAGGAAGATATTCTTGGGGTCTTTAATGAATTTTTTGAAAATGGAATAGTGAATGTGTGCACCAACTCCACATATATTTGTCTAATCCCAAAGAAGCTATCTTCTCTCAAACTTAAAGACTATAGACCGATTAGCCTTGTCACAAGTTTATACAAAATCCTGGCTAAAGTCTTGGCATTGAGATTGAGAGAGGTAATAGGTGATACGGTAGGATTATCACAAGGGGCATTTGTTAAAGGACGTCAAATCCTTGATCTTGTATTGATTGCTAATGAAAGTGTAAGAGGAGTACCGGGTCAAGAAGAAAGAAGGTGTGGTCTTTAAAATAGATTTTGAAAAAGCATACGATCACGTGGAATGGGATTTCATAGATCATGTGCTTGAAAATAAGGGCTTTGGGTTTAGATGGAGGAAATGGATTAAGGGCCTGCCTTTCCTCTGCTAATTTTTCGGTTATGGTTAATGGTAAACCGAGGGGTATTTTCAACGCATCGAAGGGGCATTAGGCAAGGTGATCCGCTTTCACCTTTTATTTTTGTCTTAGTAGCAGACGTTCTTAATAGGTTAGTGGTGAAAGCAAGGGAAGTGGGTATTATTGAGGGTTTCGAGATAGGTAGGGATAGAGTTAAACTTTCACACCTACAGTTCGCCGATGATACCATTTTCTTCCTTTCAAAAGATGAAAGAAAGCTTAAAAATTTGATTGACATTTTGGACATATTTGGGCTAGTTTCGGGGCTTAACATCAATTTATCCAAAAGTGTGTTAGCAGGTATCAATGTGAAGGAAGTAGATATGATGTCGTTGGCGAGAACAGCGGGTTGTGAATTGGGGTCGTGGCCAATGTCCTATCTTGGGATGCCTCTTGGAGACAACCCTTGTCGAGTCGAGTTTTGGGGTCCGGTAGTTGAAAAAATTTCAAATAGATTACAGGGTTGGTTAAAAGGATGTCTTTCGAGGGGAGGTAGGTTAACTTTGATTCAGTCGGTCCTTGAAAGCATTCCAATTTATTACCTCTCTCTTTTCAAAATGCCAATTACGGTGTGTAATACTATTGAAAAACTAATGAGAATTTTTTTTGGGAAGGATTCGGGGAGGGAACTTGTGATCATTTATTGAATTGGGATTTGGTGTCTAAAAGGTAAGGATAAAGGGGGATTGGGCATCGGTAACATTGCTAAGAAAAATGAAGCTTTATTAGGGAAATGGCTTTGGAGATTTCCCATTGAACAAAATTCATTGTGGTGCTCAATAATTAAAAGTAAGTATGGACTCCATGAAAATGAGGTGGGATGCAAACATGGTTACTAATGGCACTCATAGGAATCCTTGGAAAGCCATTTCTAGTGGCATGGTTAAATTTAAATCATTTATTCAACTTAAAGTGGGTATGGGTAATTCCATTAGGTTTTGGGAAGATATATGGGTTGGGGATTCTACTCTTGCTTCTCTTTTTCCCCGGTTATATAGAATTTCTCGAAACACAAATAGTGTCATAGCATCAATCATTCGTTGGAATTCTATTGATTCTTTCTCATGGGACTTAGAATTTCGCAGAAATTTAAATGATAGGGAAATTGGGGACTTTTTGGAATTGTTAGATTTGGTTTCTAATTCTCAAGTTTCTAGATTCGAAAGAGATTATAGATTGTGGATGGGGGAAAAGTCGGGTATATTCTCTTGCAAATCGTTCTTTCACTTGCTCACCAATTCGCCATTGGATCCTATCTTTGTGCCCCATAATTTTATTTGGAAAGTTGGTATTCCTCCGAAGGTGAAAGTTTTTGCTTGGCTGGCCTCTTGGAAAAGAGTTAATACTTGTGACTTACTCCAAAAAAAGAGGCCAAATCTGGTCATTTCTCCTTCTTGGTGTACTCTTTGCAAAAAGGGAGGTGAGAGTATCGATCATGTGTTAGTTCACTGCAGTTTCTCCAGTTATATGTGGAGTAAGGCGAGGGAGGAATTCGGAGTTATTGGAGCCTTGCCTGGATCATGGCATGATTTATTAGGCTTGGATTGGCAGTTTAGTGGAAATAAGAAGAAATCAAAATTGTTATGGAGATGTTGTTGCTTAGCATTAGCTTGGGGAATTTGGCATGAAAGAAACGCTAGAATATTTGAAGATAAATATTGCGAAGCCGGTGAAGTATGGTTTAATATCAAGCAGTTAGCATCATTTTGGGCCATCTCTTCGAAACTGTTCGGATCTTTATCGGTCTCAGATTTATGTGGGAATTGGAACGCAGCTATCCTGTAGTAGCCTTGTTTATGGCTTCATCTTTTCACTGTTGTTTGGTTTTTTGTAACGTTTGGATTTTTGTAGCCTTTTCATATTTCTTGAGGGGCTTTGGTGGACTACTGGTTCACTAAAGATGTAATCTATGTTGTATTGCTTTATTTATTTTTTAATAAAAGCGTTTTGTTTCTGATCAAAAAAAAACAGGTGTTCAATACGTAAAGTCTGAGAGAAATTGTGACACCCCAAACCTTAAATATATTTTATTTACATAATTAGTATGCATCATAAATCATTGCATCTAGCGGATGTTTAATGCTTAGTGTAAATATATTTGAATTGGAGAGTTGTATTCATGTTTTATGTGTGCATTTCATATGTTGAATGTTATGTACAAGTTTGAATTTCACATGAAAAAGTATGAGGTGTGATGGGGATAATATTAATTTTATCCCTAACCTACCAAAGTCGCCAACGTAAAAATACAACAGAATGAAAGATCCAAAAATGACACCGATGAGATACTGGTGACCAACATGATATTTTAAATGTAAAGTGAAAAACATAATTATTAGTGGGCTGGCCCACTAATAATCATGAAAGCAAAGGAGAATATGTGCTTTCGGTGGCTTTTGATATTTGCTTTTGGTGGATTATTTTCAATGAGAGCAAGTGGAATGTGTCTCCTTCTCTCCCTATAAAAAGAAGACCAAATTCTCCATAAAAGGGCATCCAAGAAATAAAAGAGATATAACATAGAGAGAAGGAAAATAGCATAGAGAAATGAGAGATTCTTGAAATTCATAGAGTGTTATTATCCTCTTATCTTGTGTTATAACCCCTATTTTAATAGTGAAATTCTCTCATCGCCTGTGGTTTTTTTTTCCTCATCCTATTAGAGGAGGGTTTTCCACGTAAATCCTTTGTAGGGCTGGCCACGGTTCGGTTACATAACCAAAATGGTCGGTTTAAACATTAAGGAAACCGCTACCGAACCGTAATAGTCGGTTTACCGACATTCGGTTTTACCGAAATTATCGGTCGGTTCGGTTGCCGATGGGTAAAACCGACCATTGAATTGCAAAAAAAGAAAAAGAAAAACTAGAAATTAGGTAGAAGGGCTTATTATACATTGATTTTTACCAAAAATCCAATGAATAATATTTTTTTGAATGAAGGGCCTATTTTTAATTGGTAATTTGAATGAAGGGCCTATTTTTAATTGGTAATTAGTGTAAGATGCCTATTTTGTTTTATATTTTAAATGAATGTATTTGAATAAATTTAAATATCATTTAATTAATAAAAACATGTTATGTATTACCTAAATTACCCCTTTTAATGAAATTTTCACAAAAAATATGGACTGCAAAGTTCATATTGCAATAAAATATGAATTGCAAAGTTCATATTGCAATAAAATATGAACTGCAAAGTTCATATTGCAGTGAAATATGTACTGCAATATGAACTTTGCACTAAAAATATGGACTGCAAAGTTCACATTGCAATAAAATATGGACTGCAATATGAACTTTGCACTAAAAATATCGACTGCAAAGTTCACATTGCAGTGAAATATGGACTGCAAAGTTCATATTGCAGTGAAATATAGACTGCAAAGTTCATATTGCAGTCCATATTTTAATGCATATTGATATTTTTTTAGTTTATTTTAAGGGTTGGGATGTCATTTTATAATGAAAAAAAAAGACACATGTCATATTATCAATAAAATAAAAAATAGGCCCTTTATTTAAAAAAAAATTATTCCTTGGCCTTAGTGTGAAAATCTTTCTCTAATAAGCCCTTTTTTTTAATTGCCCCAAAGAAAAAAAAACTATTTTTTCCCAGGCAGCAGCCAATGACCCACTTCCATCCAGAAACCATTGTTTACATGTGAACCACCAAGTTACAAACAAGCATATTAATCAAAACAAATTACATTCAAATACTCATTTCTATCCGTAATTTTCTAATTTAACCAGAAATATAGCAGATCGAGAAAACTGAAGGACGGTCGACGGAGATCAGAGAAGGAAAAAACGAGAGGCAGTGAGGGATGGGATTGAGGGGCGAAGAGGAGAAGGAGAATGTGAGGCGGTGAGCTTGTTTCTTAGAGTGAGGTTAGATTTAAGAACGTGACTGTGAAAGATGAGAGAGGTTGTGCCAAACCTTGCGTGTAGATAGATAGGAAATAAGAGATGAGAGGTGAGACTTGAGAGGTGAAGAGACAGGAGAGAGAAAGCAGGTATGGATGAGTGGTGACTGTGTGTGATTGAGAGCTCATATTCTAAGTGTAATATTTTTATTTTTATAAAAGTAATATATTTAAAGTTATGGTCGGTCGGTAAATATTGATATTATGAAAGTTACAAACCGCAACCGAGATAGGTTGGAAACAGATAGTTCGGTAACCGACCAATTTTTGGTTGGTCGGTTTACCAACGGATTTTGATCGATTCGGTCGGTTTTCGGTTTAAAAATGCTAGCCCTAATCCTTTGTGTTCTGTTCATCTTCATTTTTTATCAGTTTCTGTAGATACTATTCACAATCACTGTTCACATATACGGTGGTACTATTCACAATCACAGTTACAATCTATTATTAAACCTCAAATTCACCATTATTCATTGATTGATTAGTTGTTAATTTTCTGTTCTAGATTTTGACACCATCAGTTTGGCGCCGTCTGTGGGAAAGACATTTTCTTAAAGTGATACGCTTCTCAAAAAGCTAAGAAAACCATACATTCACCATGTCCCAGTCAGGAGACACCCAAACAGGCCCCCTGATAGCCTTAGTGGCTCAACAAGCTGCTCTCCGGGTCCGGATTAACAGATTGATGGCTCAAAGAGAATCCCCTTTGTATAGTTCAAGAGATGGGTCGCCTTCGATCCCTGTTTTTGCACCGGCTCCCCTAGCCCCTGCGCGAATCCCAGCCATTGAAAGGCTGGGGGAACGCCGCCGGAGGTATAGGAGGAGTCGAAGCAGGTCCAGTGGGTCTGATGCCGACCAATCCAGTTCTGAATAGGGAGATTCTTATGATGAGTTCTCTGTTATAGCTCCCCCACCATCTCCAGAAAAAAATCCACAAGTTAATGTGGTTTGAGAAAGACGCTTCGAAGGGGATGCTCAAAGACAAAGTGTGAGCAGAGGAGGTCGACCCCCCATACCTCTAGTTCTGGAGACAAATGCCAGGCCTCGATGGTCTGTGTTCGACAGGATGTCGAACAAGAGCTCTGTTGAAGAAGTAGAGCAGAGGCTCAGATTAGAAATGAAAGCCAAGCTGGCCGAAATGATGAAAACCATAGGCCACGTTGGAGGGAGCTCGACATCAACTATGGTAAGGAATTTTGAATCCCCGTTTGCAACGCACGTCCAGACCTGTGCAGTTCCGGACATATTCAAACTGTCTGCTCTAAAGTCATATGATGGCTCAACCGATCCAGTGGATCATTGGCAGCAATTTGAAAATATGATGGGGCTCCAGAATGTCCCATAAGGTATCATATGCAGGGCCTTTGTCACAACCCTCAAGGGAGCAGCTCGGATGTAGTGCAACAGCCTATCTCCCAGGCTCGATTCAAAGCTCGCAAGAGCTTGGTACGAGGTTCATAGCTCACTTCCTGAAAACTAAAAAGCAATCTAAGCCCTCCACCCACCTCTTCACAGTCAAACAAAGTTCGAACGAAGGTCTGAAAGACTACGCTTACCGATTCAGCCAGGAAAGACTCATGATCAACGATCTTAATGAAGGTGTGGCCGTAGCCGCATTTATGAACGGAGTAAGCTTCCCCTAATGCTTAATGACCTTAGCTAGAATGGCTCCGAAGACTATGTCTAAACTCCTGGACGAGGTCAACAAACAGATTAGGGTGGAAGAGACACTCCAAAGACGCAACATGTCAGGGTTTTCTGCTCTTTGGCCCCCTTCCAAGCGCCAGGGGGAACATAACCCTTCTCCTAGTCAAGAGAAAGAGAACAAGAAGAACAAAAAGAATACCGAAAAGTTCGGATCTAGCAAGGGCAGAGCTCACTCCCCTTACAGCTCCACTGAGCGAGGTCTATGACCAATTGGAACCGGGAGATGTACCTAAGCCTAGGAAGATGAGCACTCCAGAGAGGAAGAGAGATTCTACCAAGTACTGCCGGTATCACAAGGACCATGGCCACGAGACTGATAATTGCTGAAAGCTCAAGGAAGAAATTGAGAAACTTATCCAGCGAGGTCAACTCTGACAGTACATAAAGAAAGAAAATGATGTTCCCCCAAAAGCCAATGGGAAAGAGCACGCCAAAGAAATATTCATGATTGAGGTAGGTTCATCCTTCTCTGGAAACAGCAATAGGTTCCGAAAGGCCTACATCAGGCAGGCCAAGTTCCCGAGCTCAGAAGTAGAATTCTTCAGTTCGAGGCCCTCAAAGATGGCCAAGTACACGGCCTCCGAGGTCACCTTCACTGATGCGGATATGAACGGAGTAGAGTACCGCCATGATGACCCGTTAGTAGTAACAGCAATGATAAGTAACCACAACGTCCACCGTATCCTTATCGACACAGGAGCGACCTCGAATTTCATGTACTACAGTGCTTTCAAAGCGATGGGTCTCACTAAAGAACACTTGGTCCAATCGCCGGTCACATTGGTAAGATTCTCTGGGGAGAAGATAAGGTCCTTGGGGGTAATCAAGCTTTCGGTAACTCTAGTAACAGCTCCAAAGCAGGTCATGACCATGGCAGAATTCCTAATTCTTGACTCAGCTCCCCATTACAATGCTATCTTGGGCAGAGGAACCCTCAACGAAATCAGAGCCGCCATATCAACCTACAGCTTAACAATGAGATTCCCAACCCTCCATGAGATCGGGGAGGTAACCAAATGGAGGACAGGCACTGTCAATTCGGAACCTTGAAAGAAGTCAGAACCACGGAGATCGCCACCGTAGAGCTCGAGGTAGCAACTACTGAAGGGGTGAACAATACAGGAGAATCCACCATCTCTGAGAGATTGAAAATTGATACCTAGACCCCTAGGACGAAGAAAAAGATCTCAGGAGAAAGCCCGTTGAAGATCTGGAAGACTTGCTCTTGAATCCTTCACTACCTGCAAGGATGCTCAAAGTCAGCAACCAACTCAACTCGGAGGTCAGACGGGAGCTCTCCCAATGCCTCAGAGCTAATGCCGATGTCTTTGCGTGGTCCCATGATGACATAAAAGGGCTCAACCCAGAGGTTATGGTGCACATGCTCAACGCTGACCCATCCTTCAAGTCCGTAACGCAGAAAAAGAGAAACTTTACAGCAGAAAGGAATCTGGCTGCCAAAGAAGAAGTCCAGAAATTACTCCAAGCTGTTTCATTAAGGAGGTCCACTACCCAAAGTGGCTTTCCAATGTGGTACTTGTGAAGAAGCATAGCGGGAAGTGAAGAATGTGTGTGGATTTCAAAGACCTCAACAAGGCTTATCCAAAAGACAGCTTTCCGCTCCCGAAGATTGATCAGCTCGTGGATGCGACCACTGGGCGCGAAATGCTAAGCTTCATGAACGCTTATTCTGGATATAATCAGGTAAGGATGGCCTCTGAGGACGAAGAAAAAACATCTTTCATCACCAATGAAGGGATCTACTGCTACAAGGCTATGCCCTTTGATTTGAGGAATGCAGGAGTTACTTATCAAAGGGTGATGAACTCCCTGTTCAAAGAACATATAGGTCGGAATATGGAGGTCTACGTCGACGACATGCTCGTCAAGAGCCTCAAGGCTTCCAACCATGTTTTCGACCTCAATGAAGCATTTTCCATACTTAGACAAAATGGTATGTCCCTTAACCCAGCTAAGTGTGCTTTTGGGGTAAAAGGTAGCAAATTTTTGGACTTCTTCCAGGAGTTCAGACATAGTTTTCGGAGCCATTCTAGCCAAGGTCATTAAGCATTAGGGGAAGCTTACTCCGTTCATAAATGCGGCTACGGCCACACCTTCATTAAGATCGTTGATCATGAGGCTTTCCTGGCTGAATCGGCAAGCGTAGTCTTTCAGACCTTCATTCGAACTTTGTTTGACTGTGAAGAGGTGGGTGGAGGGCTTAGATTGCTTTTTAGTCCCCAGGAAGTGAGCTATGAACCTCGTACCAAGCTCTTGCGAGCTTTGAATCGAGCATGGGAGATAGGCCGTTGCACTACATTCGAGCTGCCCCTTTGAGGGTTGTGACAAAGGCCCTGCATATGATACCTTCTGGGACATTCTGGAGCCCCATCATATTTTCAAATTGCTGCCAATGATCCACTAGGATCGGTTGAGCCATCATATGACTTTGGAGCAGGTAGTTTGAATATGTCCGGGACCGCACAGGTCTGGACGTGCGTTGCAAACGGGGATTCAAAATTCCTTACCAAAGTTGCTGCCGAGCTCCCTCCAACGTGGCCTATGGTTTTCATCATTTCGGCTAGCTAGGCTTTCATTTCTGATCTGAGCCTCTGCTCTACTTCTTCAACAGAGCTCTTGTTCGACATCCTGTCGAACACAGAACCATCGAGGCCTAGCATTTGTCTCCAGAACTAGTGAAATGGGAGGTCGACCTCCTCTGCTCACTTTGTCTTTGAGCATCCCCTTCGGAGCGTCTTTTTCGAACCACATTAACTTGTGGATTTTTTTCTGGAGATGGTGGGGGAGCTATAACAGAGAACTCATCATAAGAATCTCCCTGTTCAGAACTGGATTGGTCGGCATCAAACCCACTGGACCTGCTTCGACTCCTCCTATACCTCCAGCGGCGTTCCCCTAGCCTTTCAATGGCTGGGATTCACGCAGGGGCTAAGGGAGTCGGTGCATAAACAGGGGTCGAAGGCGACCTATCTCTTGAATTGTATGAAGGGGATTCTCTTTGAGTCACCAATCTGTCAATCCGGATCCGGATAGTAGCTTGTTGAGCCACTAAGGCTATCAGGGGGTTTATTTGGGTGTCTCCTGACTGGGACATGGTGAATGTATGGTTTTCTTAGCTTTTTGAGAAGCGTATGAATTTAAGGAAATGTCTTTCCCATAGACGGCGCCAAACTGATGGTGTCAAAATCTAGAACAGATAATTAATGACCGATCAATCAATGAATAATGGTGAATTTGAGGTTTAATAATGGATTATAACTGTGAACAGTGATTGTGAATAATACCACCGTATATGTGAACAGTGATTGTGAATAGTATCGACAAAAACTGATAAAAAATGAAGATGAACAGAACACAAAGGATTTACGTGAAAAACCTTCCTCTGATAGGATGAGGGAAAAAATCCACAGGCGATGAGAGAATTTCACTATTAAAATAGGGGTTATAACACAAGATAAGAGGATAATAACACCTTATGAATTTCAAGAATCTCTCATTTCTCTATGCTATTTTCCTTCTCTCTATGTTATATCTCTTTTATTTCTTAGATGCCCTTTTATGGATAATTTGGTCTTCTTTTTATAGGGAGAGAAGGAGATATATTCCACTTGCTCTCATTGAAAGTAATCCACCAAAAGCAAATAACAAAAGCCACCGAAAGCACATATTCTCCTTTGCTTTCATAATTATTAGTGGGCCAGTCCACTAATAATTATGTTTTCCACTTTACATTTAAAATATCATGTTGGTCACCAATATCTCATTGGTGTCATTTTTGGATCTTTCATTCTGTTGTATTTTTACGTTGGCAACTTTGGTAGGCCAGAGATAAAATTAATATTATCCCCATCATATATAATGCCTTGGGCCTAGGCTTTGTGGGAGGCTGTTGTTTATAATACCTTGAGTCTCGAGCATTATGGGAGACGAATATATATATACGTAATTGTTCGGGTGTGTGAGTAGTGTATTCACTAAATTTTGTGCTTACGGTGTTTAATTTCCTTCCAGGTGGGAAAGAAGTTTGTCCACTGCCAAGGTTTAGACGGTGTATAAATGTTTTTGGAGTTGTATAAACTTTGTATATTTTGTATATATATGGTAAAGGGTTATGTAACCCTAGTGTGTATTGTAAGTCATTGGGAATTATATTTATATGTTGTGTCTTTTGATGATGGTGGTTATATAAATGACTTAGAAGATGGATATTTATTATAAAATCAAAATAATGTTTATTTCCAAATGTTTTTCTGCTTTCGCAAGTTATTAAAGTTTTATATTTGGAAATTATGATTATTAGCTATTATTAGTCCACCTCGACTGTGAGATTTGCATAGGGTCTCCGGGACGAGTGTGACAGAAATTATCTAAAGGCAACGATGTTTTGCAAATAAAGACAAAGATTAAGTCCAATTGTCCCAGCCAAGTTTACCTAATTCACGAGACACATTGGTACGTGGTACAGGTACGGGTATAGGGTACAATACCTAGCCCTGTATTCAGGTCGATGAGGGTAGGCTTAGTTGGAACACTATTCTGGGTGGGGATTCATTTTGGAACACATACACAGGTTGATTTGAATACAAATATGTAAATATTACAATCGAATCCTTGATATTTTTTATAACGTACGTATATACGTTGGTACATATGGAGCTATATGTCTTTTTTCCTATGTCTATGTAAGTCAAAATACGCTAGATTTGACGTTTTAGGTGTTGAATGCACTCCGTTTGTGGTGGGTGCACCCAATTCTAAGCACGTAGGGGTGGTCAATGAATCAGGCAAGAGTGGTACCAAACTTCACATTGACAGACTGCCACAAGGTAATGGACTTCTTTGGTTGGCCAAAATCATATAATTAGTAGCTATCATAGTAGTTCAAATAAGACTTATTAACCTCTGCAAGTGGGCGTCTGTTTGGGAGCTGAAACGCAAGAAGCTCATGAAAAAGACAACCATAGTAGTATTGACTAATCAGTGCAGTATTTCCTTGTAACAGTTCCACAGTTTTGGACAATGCTTTAACTATTCTCTCCTCTTCTGATATCACAAAAGCTACTTCCAAATCCGAATAAACCTGAAAAGAGATTTTGCTACATTTGTTAGAGAAGTATATAAATAAATAGCACTGATTTGTTGACTGATTAAGATAAATCGTAGTAAAGGGTTGAAAATAATTTTATGAGTTTGTCAAAATAGAATCATCGAACCCAAAATCAATTGGAGATGTGTTCAGAGACCCCATGATCTAATACACCGAACCTGGATTTGTATTTCTCAAAACACTCCCTCACTGCCTCAAGTGGGGTGCGATTGAGCCAAACATGTTGATGAAATGGTCAGCTCCGATACCACAACAAAATTGGATCATACAATGCAGGTAATGAGTGCCTTTATTGTGTGTTAATATATTGAGTTTCAATTAAGAATTATCAATGACATTTTTTACTATCAATTCAAGAGCTCCTTAGATTAGAGTAAATATTCCTTTTGTGCGTTGTATGGAAAGATAGCAGTACCTGATTTTTCAATAAGCCACACACAATTACGGCGTGCGAGGGAAGCGGAGTTCCAGCAAGATATTTAAGGACCCCATTTGAGCTGGGGAGGCTGGATAGTTCAAAGTGGTCTGATATATCTAAGAAAAGACGAGATCCAATCTCCCTTGTGGTATCTAAAAGGTGCTCAAAAGCGGAACTAGTTACAGCCTCGAAATGAGCCATCCCAGTAACTACAACCTGTGGCCTCAACTTTTTTATCAGCTCTATCATCAAATCCGACTGGCGTGGGGCTTCAATGACAGTGATTAGATCCTTGAGAGGACCGTTACTATCTGTTTTCTGCAATGCAGGCAGGCCAAATAGCCGACAGATTATTCAAAGAAACAGCAGATGACATTTAAACACACAATATGTATCTGACAAGAGTAACAAATCTTTCTATGTAAACTGTGACATACACAAGCTAATGAATTATAAATATTTAAAAATTGATATTTAGTAATTCACTGGTAGAGCCCATTAACCAAATCCACGTGAAAAATATGAGAAACGAACGGAACATTTTCTACCAAATGGGAAACGTAATGAAATGATTTTATATATTCATTAGGTGTCCCCTAACTGAACTGGCATGAATAGTTAGTTATTTACTAACATCACCGCCCACTATCAATTAAAATATCAGTAAGCGGGCAAAGATAAGTCCAAATGAATAGAATCATAGGCTTAACCTATGAACAAAATTACAGGAAAGGTATTATAAGAGGGGTCATGTTAACATGTGCCCTAAGGGCACATGTTAAGCACCTAGTATTTCATATAATATTCCGGATTCTGAAACCTCCTACGCATCAAGCAAAAATGTGTCTTTATCTGACACAGACAAGGTGTTGAAACAATGAGATCTTATAGCAATACCAACGATGTAAAGAGCCTGACAAGGGCACGTGAAAGTATCTGCTAAAATGTATTGTTCCATGGGCTCTTTACAGGGCTGGCCTGCAAGATTCAGGGGCCCAAGGCGAGTCTGGAAAATGGGGTCCTCTTATATATACGTGGGAAAAACTTATGAAAATGTTTTTAGTAAATATTCAAGATGCAATTTGGAAACCATCTGTAATAAAATCCACCTCTGCCATTCCAGCTTTGTCAGAAGCTATTGCATATTAAGCCTACATGCCATTGTAATGAAAGGGGAAAAAACATGCAGCAGTCAAGCAATATGTTTAGCTTATGCATGGTCAATTCACATTGTTCTATAATCTCAAATCTTTCAAATTAATATCAATATCCAAGTACAAACAGGTGCTTTTGTTTAAGATACAAGGGATCATATTATGTTCAATAACAAAAGACTGTGTACAAATATATCATACCTCAATAGTCAGTGATGTTAACCAGTGTCTGGGTAAATGCCGAGTCAAATGTTCATCCACAATGGCAATACGCGGTGAGAATAGCCGAAGAGCATTCTCGATTGCCACAGCCCTTGAAGGAAACACAACGACATTCTTGCAGAAGAATTTCAGAAATAAAGAAGTCAAGCAGCTAATATTACACTCAGATGACAAATATGATAATGCATCATATTGACTTGCAAAGGAGGAAATATTGCACAAGAAAAAGGGTACATTTTGATTCATGCAGAAAACAAAAATTTGCACTTCCTCATTTTATCTAGATTGAAACAATACTGCTGCAAATGTAGTATGATAAAACATATGCAGCCACTAAAACTTTTGAATTCAGCATACGTATTTTTTTATATGAAGGCCCGTCTAATTAAATTTATATTTGAAATCTCAATGCCTTGAATCATACAAATTCATAAAATGGATAAGCAGCTTTAACAAATTTAAGGGGAAGTCATATTGCAGTTATGTTGCAGCACATAACCTATTCGGATCAATCAAATGCCTAATGAAAGAAAGCAAGTAGTCATATGCAGCACATATTAAATGAAAATTCAAAATAGAAGTCTTCTTACTTCGGCCCTAAGTGGAACGTGGTGGTATGTTTTCATGAAGCCTGCAATGAGATCACGGAAACGTTTGCTTCCAGCTGGTGGCTCATATGGGAAAAATGAGTTCTTTTTCATAACACTGGCAAGATAAGCTAGGAAAGGAATCTTCTCGTCAGCAACAGAATCATCTTCAAAAAACAAATCCAAGGAATTGCTGATATCGTGGAACCCATTTTTGAGAAACTCAAAGATTTTCTTAACCTGTCAGTTTAGTTCAATTGTTAGATGCTCAAATACTACTACTCCCGTTGTCCATATTATGAGTCACTAAACTATTTTCAACATCATCCAAGGTCGTTTAGCTATTGTGAGACTTGGTACATTGATTTTAGAAACATGACTCTTAGTTTGGAACGTCTTAAAAAGGAAGGGGGGACTCTTAATTTGGGACAGAGGGGAAATATAATTATAAAGCACAGACCTGCTGTGGGTGGCGAATTTGACAACTATAGACTGATAAAGCATGAGAAATACGACCGCCGGCCTTTCCATAAGCCCATGCCGTTCGAGCACAAATTGGCTGGTCTCCAACAAGCCCCATGAAGAACTCAAAACGGTGTGGACTATTCTTCTCAATTTCCACTAAAGCCGAAATATCTGTGTCACCAGCCTGTAAAACAAATTTCAAAATGGGTGCAATTTTGGTTCAGATATCATACTCCCGTTTATTTGTTTCTCAAATCGTGAATTGGACAATTTACAATCGGCAATTTACGATTTTACATTTATTTGTGTTTGGTTATGAAAATTGAACAATAGTAAATGTGATAATTCAAGTTGATTCATGAAAATTAAAATCAAGTCTTCCAAACGCTCCATGAATTAGAACTGAATTATCTATAAATGCACAAAATCAAAATTCAGCAATCAAAAGTGAACTAATTTTAAAATTATGCAATTTATGCAACCGAAACGCCCTTTGTTTATCTTGCCTGAATAACTTTTGTCTGCCAAAGCTTGTTAACACGGAGACCACGGCGTTCAAACAAACGTTTACAAACACCTTGTCCTGGACGGCCTCCCATATTAAAGATCATAATCCCCATAGGCTTGATGACAGAAATTCCTTCCTCAACTGCCCTAGCTATTAGACCTAAGCCAAACTGATCCTCAACAAAGCCCTGAACAGAAATAAAAGAAAATTTTAATTTCATTACAGTTATGGTAGCAAATTATGCCCATCAGGCAGTGAATAGAAACAAGAGACTAGTAACAGTTTTAACCTCATATGGATAGGTATGAGCAAAACATCAAGGGAGAGGAGGCATAAATGAATTTGTAACTAAACGCATATTTAAGAATTAAGACCACACTGCATGAAACAGGAGTTATATAAATTTACAAAATACTAAAAGCAAAGTCGCTGCAACAGAATCAGGTAAGGAATATGTTTTTATAGAAAAAGTTTCTCTAGTAACTTCTCTAACCATTAGCAACAATAGTAAAGGACACCCCACCCCCAGCCCAAAACAGTGAAAAATAAGAAGGAAAAAAATTCTCTAGCCACTAGTTATCTTATTTTTCAGTTTGTCATTATACCACATTTTCCTCTCTCTCTCTCTCTCTCCCCCTATTTTTAATTCAATATTTGTTTTATGGATAATATGCTTAGCTCTTCCTCAATTGACAATTTGATTCATTAAATTGCTGGACTACCCACGAGTTTAATAGTTGTCATGTTACATTTAACTGTCCCATTGTTTTCGTTGTCAATGACACGAACATTGCATTTTAAAGTTTTTTAATTATTATGTTAAGCAATATTAACAAATATTTTTAGGTCTTATCCATTCTTATAGTAATCACAGAGGCTTCATGATAAAACTAGATTAAATCAGTAAAGCAAATTTAGAACTACGTTTCTAGAACTAGAGGCATCATACATGCATCTAGTCAATTTTTGTTATTCTAACAAATATGTAAAGTAATTCAAGCAGTGAAATCTAAACTCAATAAATAAAACTAGATCCAGGAAAAAATTTATTCAGATACTTTGAACTAGAGGCATCCATTATCAGAAGAAAATTCATTCAGTCCACTAGCATGAAATTTCATCAATAGCCAGGAAAAGAAATTCATGATCTTCTGGCTGCCAAAATGCAGAGGCCTAAAGATAAAGTGCATTGCAGTGTCCTACAATATCTTATCATTAATTATGCTTAAAACACAGAAACATCACTATTTTGAAATAGGCATAAGAGAAATAGATATTTCCCACCCTTCAATTTGCTGCTTATTTTTTTTTTTTTTTTTACCTTTGATTGCTGAATGCTGAATCTAAGCTCCTAAAATGTTGTTTGTTATTTCTTCTAAATAAGGCTCTGAATATTAAGTGCTTGTATAAAACAATGGTTTAAATTCAGCATTAAGCATTCAGCGGGGCTGATGCCGCTTAATGCTGAATGCTTAATCATTAAAAAAAATCGTTGTTAACCTCTTAATGATTTTTTTTTTTTAAAAAAACAGCTTATTGCACCTCTGAATGCTTAAAACTCTCCAGTTAAGCATTCACAGACGAAAAAAAACACCCAAAGAAAATTACACTGAACAATATCAAAATGAATAGTCTTCCAACCTGAAGTGCACAATAGTTACTCAATGAATGTAGAAATTCTTCACTTGCATTTTCTGTAATCATCTTCGACATTGCATCGGGATTTGGGTTAAGAATCTGCAAGAAGAAACCAAGTTGGACGGCACATTAGATACAGTACCGAAATTGATTATAACAACGTTTGAGTGTAGATCATCCAATGAGCTTTTTGGGTTTATAAATTAAGCAGTATACAGAGCTTTCAGTCTTTCAAATCTCATTTGTGAAAATTCACTAAGAAAGATCCATTATCATATTGTGGACTGCAATACCTGAGGTATACATCCAACAATTCTTTCAAGCTCTATCTGATTATCCCTGCAATATGCTAACAGATCCGATTCATGGAACTCTACCCTGTCAAGTAAAGTTTTCTTCTCGCTGTCATAGATAGGTTGACCGTCCTCATCCAAAGCATTTAAATATAAATTTATCCAAGAGACCTTTACTGCTCTGGGATTTATGTCAAGGCCATATACCTGTAACATGTATTTGGAGCAAATTAGAGATCTGTCAAAAACCTTAATTTTGCTCAACTTAGGAAATTCACGTTTAGTGCTCTAGATACACAATTTGACTGAGCATATCACAGTTGCCTGTATTATCATCTGCGCAGTACATATGGAGAATCAAAGATAGGATCATTGATTCTAAAATGGATGGATAAGAATAACCATAAACCTTCGACGGCAACCACTTCTCAGCAATAGCGATTGAAATCCATCCATTTCCACATCCAAGCTCACAAACTGTCTTGTCCTTGAAGATCGAGTCAGGGTGCCTGTTTAGTCCCTCGTAAAAAGTAAAGGACCAGTCCTCTGGCATAAAGATACTTGGGATCACCACCATTGTCAACTTTTTCCTCTTTTGGTAACCTGCAATGAGAAAAGTAACACAGCTAGTTGAGCAACGGACAGAGAAAATATTTTCAAGACAAAGGATTTTCAAAATAATTTTTGGCAGAAAACCCAGATAGGGTACATAAGGAAGAGCATGAAAATAAAGTTAGAGTAAGGTGACTCCAAACTTGAGATAAATGACCACAAAGATCAAAATAAATCAAGACCGGAAACACAATCATCCGGACATTTTATGCTTTTATACGAAATAGAGGATTCGCTATGAGTTGAAATATTTGTTTTATCGCATCATTTCTGAAAAATGAATAATCACCGAGCATCAAGAAATCACACAATTAGTGAATTACAGGATTAGTCTAGTAGCACTGGACACTAAGACGGTTTATGACCATGATAATTAGAATTTCTAGTGTATATGGTGCTTTGGGAGAAGATGGAAGGGGGGGGGGGGGGGGGGGGATCTTTGAAGACACATAGCTGTTAAGTTATGTCACGTGCACTGCAGCCAACATTAATTTTTTTTTCTGAGAGTTTAATGAGATTTGACAGGTAAGATCCTCATCCCCTTCTAAGATTTATGTGGTTCTGGGATTTTGGCATAGTTTCTAAAGCTGATGCAGATGCTTGACCCACATGCACTCTTTGCCTATAAATATATATGGAGTCCCTTAGTTGCACCAGAGTTAATTCATGTAAGACGTCTTTTTTAGAGGGTGAAGGCTCTACAACCCCTTATACATGTGCGTCACATTCCCCTTTATGGTGGCTGCTCTCTCCTCACCTCGCTCTCCTTCTCCATCAAACCTACATCCTTGGGTCTATCTGAGATAAGTGTTACGATCCTAATATCTGCATTTATTCCGATGTGCATCTCAACAGAGTCACCTCCAACATTAGGATTAACCTCAGTTACAAAATAGACTTTCTTACAGCAACTTATCCACATTATCCTTTGGGATTGACTATTTGACACTCAAACTGAAATCTTGTTGAGACTCTCAATTACGGATTGATTTGTATTGAGCCCTTTAAGCTGGAGAGCCATAGGATGATCTTTTAAGGGGTATTTTTTGGAGAGCAGTTAAAAACTTATATTTCACATTCACTGTTGCTTTGGGTACCATGGGGTAATAACTGATTGGGGCTGCCTAGTGCATCTGCAAGTAGGATGAGGATGCAGTTGATCAATCATCTTTTATGCACTGTAGAGTGGTGGGACTGGGTGAATTGTGGCCGTTTCTTCTTCTTCCTCTAAAAAGGTGCTTATATTGGCATTTACTAAGGATACTGTTAGGCCTCGTTTGGTTCAAGGATTTTAGTACTTGGGAAAGGAAAGTCGTTCCTTTCCTTTGTTTGGTAAGCACAAATTCCGGAAACACTTTCCTGAGAGAGGGGAAAGTAGGGGGTAAAACCATTCCTCCGAAAACGCATGGGATTAATTTTCCCATGTGATTTCCAAGCATTTATTACACAAATTTTAGACAATAATACTCATACCTAAATACTTTCCATGGTTTACCAAACACAAGAAAGGAAATTTGATAGGAAATTTAGTTTCCCACTTCCATGGAAAAGATAAAGGAATTGATTTCCCGTCCGTGAACCAAACGAGGCCTTAGGGTATAAGAACCACTAAAAATGAATGGATAGAACCAATTAAGAAGAGTCCAAGATAACAGGGCATTTGTAGCAAAACTTAACTCATTAAATAAGGCATTAGAGATCACAAGGTTTATGTCAATTCCAATAAAGGAATTTCAACTTCTTTCACTAGACCAAAACCAAAAATAAGATAACATCCACCTCCCAAAATATGATTAAATTCAACCATACGGTACTGAGAAGTTTCAAACACATTCCTGAAGAAAAAGAGAATCTATAAGCATATCCAGAAATAAAATCAGAAATACAAATGCTTATCATCTGAACAAGCTCCATTTTTAATTTCAAAATCTGTAATACATTTTGCATCAATATTTTCCTTAAAAGCCCCATTCTATTATTTCACAGAGTAGCCTGTATTGATAATAATAGATGGTAAAAGAATGATAATATACACCAATTTAAAGTTCTAAATTGAAATTCAAAGTGATATAGAAGGTAGATCTTCATGTTGCTCGAGATATATGTCATCGATTCTGATTTCAAGGCAATCAGAAATAGATCCTAATATACAATACCTGCTTTACCTTCCCAATTATCATCTGAGCAAGCTCACTGTCCAATTTCAAAATTCAGACTACATTTTGCATCAAAATTCTCGAAAAAGTCCCATTCCACCAAATCTAAGTACAAGCAGCTTGTATTTCATAATCATACATAGTAAAATACTAAATTTCAAATATGCAGTAATTAAAAGTTCTACTATGAAATTCGAAGTGACAGAGAATACCTGCTTTACCTTCCAAGTTATCTGAGCAAGCTCATTCTCTAATTTTACATTTCGCACTACCATTTCTAAGTATGTAGCAGCTGGTACTTCATAAGCATGGATAGTAAAATGATAATTGGGGGTCAATGGATTCGGTTATGAGCCAAAGTTTGAACCTACAACTTCTTGATTACAAGAAATGATTATGACCATTGAGCAACTTCTCTTTATTTTTTTTCATTCTAACCTAAATCAATGTGAATGCATGGAAATCAGACGTACGCACGCATATGCTTTGTGTCTAGTATACATTATAATTAAAAATTGTAAACTAAAGATTCAAATCGAGATATAAGGTAAAGACCTTCAAATTGCTCGAGGTAAATGTCATCGAATCTGATAATAGACGGTAAAATGATAATATACACTAATTAAAAGTTGTAAACTGAAATTCTTAGTGATACCTTCGTGTTGCTCGAGATAAATGTCTTCGATTCTGAAATGGTAAGCATCAAGGCATTGATCGAGAGATTGCTCGGACTCGAAGCGTTTCTGAAGGTGAGAAAAGAAGATCCGAGCTTCAGTTCGAGTGGATTCATCTTCAAGCCTCTCGAGCAGTGATCTTAACGCAGTGTAAGCAGAGTCACCGGATTTCTTGCAAATCTCCAAGAACTCGTCTACTGAACCAAACAATCCCTTCACCGCCATTGTTATCGCCTTTGCTTTGATTCCCAAACACACAATGGAAGAGAGAGAGAGAGAGAAACAGAGTTTTGGTTACAGAGATGCAGGAGAGGAGGATGTTCCCGGTCTTTTATACAGTAAAAAGCGTTGACAGAAAAATATCAGTGATGTAATTAAAAACAATAAAAAGTGCACCAATTGACACTTCATAAAAATGCCGGTGGTTACCAGTCAGAACACGTTCTTTGATTAAACGTCAGGCTATTGACACATTTTTCTTTTGTAATAATGTTGAGTTAGTATATTTTTTTTTGTTATTAATAATAATTTAGTTATATTATATCGAATAAATAATCATATATTTGATTATTTTGTACTAAATTAATGTAGAGGGTGTTATTGAAAGATATGAAGTGTGTCAATAATCCCACCCTTAATTAATAGGAGTTTTTATGTTTGAGTCTCGCTTCGACATAAATATCTCAAGTTTAAGTCTCGCTTTAAAATGTATGTGCTTAAAAATTTTGTCTAACACTTTAGCACACTGAAGCATTATAAAATATCGTAAAAATGTGTCCATAAAATAATACTATTTTAGAGTGTTAAAATAACTATACTCATAAAATTAATTTTTGAAAAACAGAAAAGAGAAGGTGTTAGTGTCTTGCCTTTATTAGTAATATTGTAATTTAATATTTAGTGACATTTTTATTATTATTTACGAGTATTAAAAATTATTTTTTTTTAAGAAAGAAGAAGGTGTAAGTGTATTGCCTTTATTAGGAATATTGCAATTTAATATTTAGTGACACTTTTATTATTATTTATGGGCATTTTATTTATATTTGTGATTGATTTTTGAGTGTAAAAAGATATTTTGGGATTGCCAGGCCTAGTAGGTGTATCCAATTTTACGTGTATATTATTATTAAAAAAGGTAATTAGTCTCATGGTGTCCACTAAGCAACATATTTTGAGTGTTCATAACTACATCTTTAAATTATTAAGCCTATGGTGTGATTTTTACACTTATTATCTATTTTTTGGAACGCATTTTATATATTTAAGATAAATTTTTAAATATTGAAAAATTCAGTGGAATCATCCTATTCTCTAATATGTAAGTCAATCAAGTAATAACACCATGTTAATCCTAACATAGACAGGATTTGAAACAGGTGGGGGAGAAGTCATGAATTCGAACTCTATTAATATAATTGAAAAATCAAAAATCAAAATTCATAAGATGAAGTTTATTCATGAAAGATATAAAAATGTACAAAAGTAATATGTGAGGCTGACTTTCCAGTGAGGCCTGAAGTCATTTGTTTCTTTTCTTTTTTCGAAAAAAGAAGGTCATTCAGAACCCTATTAATATAATTGAAAAAAAAAATCAAAATTTCATAAGAAAAAGTTTATTCATGAAAGATATAAAAATGTACAAAAGTAATATATGAGGATGACTTTCCATCGAGGCCTAAAGTCATTTATTTCTTTTCTTTTTTTTGAAAAAAAAGGTCATTTATTTATATTTTGCCTACATATATTTCAACTTTAATGTGATAGTTGCGAATCCACTTCTAGATTTATATTTTTATGAGGTTGAAGTTACACCCAATTTAAATAATTTAACACTTTAAAATTTATCGTAGCATTAAGAATAACTTAAAGGTCATGACGCTGAAATTAATTATGAATTTAACTTATAACTTCTCATATCAATATAATATTCTATGAAATAGACAAAAAGTATATATAAAAAGAAACAAAAGATGTTACTAAAAATGACTTTTATAGGAGGTTTGAGAAATTTTTAGCCTTTTAAATAGGATGTTGACTTGTTAACATTTGGTTTCCTTTGATTTGATGGAATGAAGTCACAATCTTAACCCCCAACCTACTAAACCTATTTTAGATTTTTAGATAAAGTAAGCATTTACCACCTCACAATTAGCAGGGAAGTTCCACCCTAGAGAGAACGTGATAAATGCTTATTTTAATTTTTAAATTATGTTCAATTAGTTAATATATTAAAAAAATTTAAATTCAGTTGTAATAATTAAATTTTGTCCATCTAGTTACATTATCATTAATCAATAGTGAATGAGTCATTTTATATGAGTATTTTAGAAAAATACATATATTTTTGATCTTGTTTTAAAATAATATAATATCAAATGAAATTATATATAACCGTACATTAAAATTAATTTTTACTGCTCTTAGCTTTAAGTCCAGACTCTGCTACTGCTCACAATATGCCTATTCCTTAAAGTAAGACAAAAAAATTGAAATATGATAGAGTTTGCACTATCATTGCAGCTCGATAAAAATTTGGAACAAAAATAAATAAATTTATAGAATGTAAAAAATGAGATGAGTTATATAGTAATCATCCAATATTATTATTTTTTCTCAATTTTTTAGATGATGAGTATGATTTTTATTTTATCGAGAACAATTATGAAACTTTGTGGCAAAGACTTAGCAACCTCAATTGAGAATTGACTAGAATAGAAGATAAATATTTAAAAATGATAAGATTAATGTAATAATATTCACACTGCACAAAATATACTTTACCACTCTACAAAAAAGTTTCATTTCAAAAGTAACTTTAAAATGAAGATCCTAAATTAATAACATAAAATAGGTCATTATTTTAAAAAATAAAAAATATTATTCCTCAAATTTTTTATCAAAAAAGTTCATCATGCAAATAAGTGGGTTCAATTTTCAATTCCCCATTACTCTCACATTTTAATTATTTTTCCTTTTCCTTTTTGTTGGCCCACCCCCACCACCAACTACACAAAATATACTTTACCACTCTACAAAAAAGTTTTATTTCAAAAGTAACTTTAAAATGAAGATCCTAAATTAATAACATAAAATAGGTCATTATTCTTAAAAATATTATTTCTCAAATTTTTTTTTATCAAAAGAATTCATCATGCAAATAAGTGGGTTCAATTTTCAATTCCCCGCATTACTCTCACATTTTAACTATTTTTCCGTTTTCTTTTTGTTGGCCCACCCCCACCACCAACTCAGACGGTGGCAGTATGATGAAAAGAGAACCAAATATTAAAAATTTGCATAAACAATTCTACAAGAAACGTGGTGCAAAGTGTGTTATATTAATAATTCATTTTTGACATCAACGCCTATTCAGGTTGAATTAATTATAATTTAATTAATAGTGCATGAATGATATAATTTATTTTTTATTGTAAATATTTTTACATTAGTTGAGTTTAAATAATACAATAAAATAATTAATTTGTGACATCTTGATTTTTTATTATTTTTAAGACCAACTATACGTAGAATCATATAATTTTAATACTTTTTGATGTACACATTAATTTTAGTTTAATCAATGATACAAAAAACAATTTATTCTGTAATATAAAAATATGTACATTTTACGCTCCTTTGTTATAAGCCATCAGTATTAATTACTAGTGTTTACCTTTCCTATTCATCGTTGATTTAACATCTTAAGAAATCATAATCAAAACAAATAATACTTAAAATTTGAAGCCTCCTTCAAGAAAAGAGTTCAATTCGTTCCTTGTCATGTAAAATATTGTCACAAACAATGAGCATAAATTCAAAGATTTTTAACAATGTTATGGGATTATTTTTTGTGCAGAAAACTGAATGTCTTTAGTCACAAGTGAAGAAATATATATATATATATATATTGTCTTTGCCATGAAGTGTTTTCACAACTATATTGTGTTAGGACTAATTCTTACTCAGAAACTAATTATCCGTGATCACAAGTGCATCAAGTGGTAATCGGATTTTTGTAGCGCAGGGATGGTTCGCCCGCTTGAAACCCTAAATTGTCACATGAGCCTCACCTTGGGGTTAATGTTAGGAAACATTTATTACACAGTCCTTAATCTCAAATAAAAGTCTATCTTATGAATAGCTCAAATTAAGAATTCAATTTCCTTTTCAAAAAGTTTATAGACATTCGAAACTCATACTAAAAAACATGTTTGGTTTTAGATTTTAAGCCATTGATTTATGATATAATTAGTAAAAGCCAAACAAAATTTTCAATTAGCTAGAAACAAATAAAGTATTTATTATTATTTTTTAAAATAATATTTGTCATTTATATTAATATCAGTATCTAATTACTACTATTTTATTGTGCACAGGTATCTTGCATATAACCATTCTTGGTTAACAATATTGACCATAATAAAAACACTTTTTTTAACACTAATAGAAAACCTCGATCTATGTGCTTCGATCACAATGTAATAAATCTTTCTCGTTTTTTTTATTTTTTTTATTTTAAGGATGCGCTTTTTGTAGATGCTATATATGTCCCTGTAAATATTGTATTTGCTTATGATGAGGACTCAAATACATATATATTATTCAATAAATACTGTTTTTTTTCAATCACAAATATCACTTTTCTTGGTCACAAATACTATTTTTTTCGGTCACATAGTTACATATACAATTTTTGTGATCGAGAAATATAGTATCTACTAAATCCTTTAAACAAAAAGTTGAAAACCCGTGTCCTAAAAAAATTCTACGTAAAAGATCTAATCCTAATTTTTTTCTTTCTTTCTTTCTTTCTTTCTTCATTAAAAAATTGTGCAAACTAGGCAACTAGCCTAATATTAGACCATTCATTAATATTATATATATATAGCATATGTTTGGTTCCTATACAGACCGTCTATACGACCGTAAAGTATGCACCGGGCATTTTAGCTATTTTTGGTATGAAATTTTTGATAAAATTTAGTGAAAATTATTTTCAATAAATTTTATTAAAAAATTTAACCGAGAATTAAGTTAACTAAAAAATTATAAAGTTGTTAAACACGTAATGTCAATAATACAATTAAACAACTAATTCATCATGCAATATAATGCGTCTATATTCATATGACCTGTGTACTAGGTTATAGGAAATAGCTCACTCCCCTCAAGTAGGACCATTCTTTATTTGAAGGTTAATTATTTATTATTTTAATTTTTCTAATATTCCTATATGTTCCTGGACGTACGTGGTCTAGTTTTATTTCTATTATAATTTTTTAGACATTTTTTTTTTCCAAAATATATTTGGTACTTTGTTAGGATGTGCTATGAACTAGGGGTGTTTTCGGTTTCGGTCGGGATAGAACTTATGGTACCCCAAACCCTCCCCAAACTTTATAATTCGCTTTCAGTTCGGTCGGTTTCGGTTTTCGTACCCATGAAACCTAAACCCTCCTTAAATTATTCGATTTCGGTCCGGTTCGGTCTTATTCGGTTTTTTTTGTGTTGTTAAAACTTTAGTTCAAAATTACACTAAAAATATAAATTCACTCAAAAGGCGCTACAAAAAAATTATACAATGTATTTATTTTAATAATTAGCTTAAGTAATTATTTATAAATGTAAATAATATATAGGGTTGGGTCATTTATATAATGTAAATGTTGTAAGAAAGCTTCCCTTTTTTTTTCAACGTATTGTAAGACAACTTAAGTAATTATATTAAGTTAGCAAATTTTTTTTTTTAAAAATTCGGTTTTTTCGGTCCAATTCGGGGACCCCGAATCCCCAACCCATACTGACCGAAATCAATCGGTTTCGGTTTCGGTTCGAAAAATTTCGGATTACAACGAATCAGTTCGGTTCGTTCGTTCGGTTTTCGAATTTCTGACAACACCCCTACTATCAACCACTACTACCACAGAAAGGGTATTATTTGCTACTTTGTTTTCTGTTTTTTTAATTTCCAAAGTATTCTTAGTTATAAAACTTTTCTCACCTTTTTCTTTCTTCTCAGCACAGTGGACCTAATATATATATATATATATATATAATATGTTGTTCACTTTTGATCATGAGCTAGAATTGGTAGATTTGTTTTCTAGGGCAGGCCATCTTCTTGAAATACCTATATTACTTTTGATTAAATTTAATAAATTGTACTCATGATTCGCCCTCACTAAAAGGACGGTCATCTTTTTTCAAAAAGGAAATATCGACTATTGGTAGAGATGAATTCTATCATTAAATCATCGATGCTATATTTCAATAAAAATATAATTTAAAAATAGTGAGATGATCGTTAAAAAAATTTAATAATCAAAATTTCTCATATATATCAATTTTGAAATACACTTACTTGTAAATTGAATTTTCAGACAAATTTTTTGACAAACGATATATTTAATCATATATCATAGACATCATCCCATATTTTAATAAAGTTTAACTATGTAATCATTCAAATGGACGATTCTTTGTTCGTTAAAAAATTGACATTCTTCTAACAACTACTACAATTATTAATATAATTAGTATTTACAACTTACTTTTTTTAATTATCTTAGAAAAGCTACAATTATATACAGTATGTGATATTTTAATAATTAAATTGCAATTAAAAACTACAAATATAGTTAGAGTAAACCTTAGATAAATTAATAGGGTTGGTACCACATAAAATTATTAATTTAGCGGAATTGTTTAATTTAGAAAGAACTTTATTTTCGATATACATCAAAGTTAGTATATATATATACATAGTATACCAACAGTTAAATACACACATCAAATCAAAACATACAGCAAAAAATAAGCAATCCATAGAAGATCAAGTGTTTCAATATTAAATTTCATAGAAGATCAAATTTCTCATGATGTTACATGCATATGCATTGAGCATTCATCCGTTAAATACAATTGTCATCAACTTAATTTAGTTGAATTCAATAATGTTCTATTTAACTGAAGGTATATAATTTTTATGTACGCAATTTAGTCATTACAGACCATTTCTATGAAAATTAAAATAAAAAATATTATTTCGTTGAACTATTTTTTAAAAGATTAAAATCATTTTCTACTGTCTATTCAAACTATGTAAATGTAAATTGTATACTTAACACGAGCAAATCAAACAAGCCCGAGAGTTTGCATTACTTCAAAAAATACTAGATCCCTTTGCCATATTCCAAGTTTCAAAATCTACAAAAATACAAGACAACAAAATTAATCTTTGTGCTAGAGTTAGTTTATTCCAATAATTAAACCAGGAAGAAAACATAATTGCAGATTTTAAAGAGTTTCCCAGAAATATCAACTTTTAAGTCAAAATTTGAACTTTTAAACTAAGAAATAGAATTGCATATACATGAAATAGTAAATATCTTTTTTTCCCTCACTTATCCTCATTTTAATGTGCGAGAAAGAATAAAGTTGAAATTATTAAAAAAAAAAGTCACAAAGGATTTGCTTTAAGTTTAAAATGAGTTGGCATGAGTGGTAGCATAGATGGTATATAATTTTTTTTCATTATTTGTATCGATGAAAATTGAATCCTAAAGTTGGCCAACACAATTAACCACCATGTTATTGGCTTCTTTATGAAAGTAGAGTTGAATTGAAAAATTATAGGACACACATATATACCCTCACGTGTTGGGAGGTCCCCAAATAGTACTTGAAAACAACTGTCGCTTATACATAGATCAATGTATTGCCAACAATAATGGCAGAGGAAGAAGGCTCGTGGGCTCATAAATTGATAATTTGACAAATCTCCACCAATCACTTTTCTTGTGTTGTTGCGATGAGGACTTGCTTTCATTTCTTCTTCCTCCTCCTCATCTTTTTCTTCTTCACCCCAAACAAAGTTTATACCAAACTCTTTCACCTCTAAAGCCTTATTACAGATTACAGAAACATCAACTTCATTGCCACTTTCCAAATGATTCCTTAACTTCCAATGGCTTAACCATACAAACTCTTCTTCTTCTTTCCCTTTTTTTTGGAATTGCTATAGCCACGGGACAGTATATCCATTTGAGGTCCTTGCTCTTATTATTAATCTTAGTAAATAATAGAAAATGGTGTTTAATTTTATCAATGTTGAAAAGTTTGTACACAGAGTAAACATTCAGTCCTCGAATCCTAAGACTAGGAGGATGTGAAGGTACAACAAAAGGTCGTGATGATGATGATGAACCCTTATTATCTTTTATATCACCACACCAAGTTGGAATTTCTTCCCGTCGAAGAAATGTGCTGAATATACCAAATTCATATAATACATGTACCCATATGATGAACCATAATTAATTATTTAATTTTAAGGATTCATTATAAAGTTGGGGAAATACACTTGTACTATGTATGTTTACATACATACATATATAGATACAACCCCTTTCTTATGTGCACAAATGAGCACGCATTTGTGAAAAATGATGTGGGGCCCACTTTGAAAGTAGCGGAGGAAGGCTTTTCTTAATAGAGAGAAAGTTTTCATTTTAATAAAAAAACAGAAACAACAGAGCTTTTCATTTGTTCAATTTGTTTTCTCTCCCCTTCCTCCATTATCATCCACAATTAATCACTTTCCCTCTCTACAGAACTAAAACCCATTGGTTCTCTCTCTCTATCTACGGGTTCTTCTCATTTTATGGGTTCCAACCGAGCTCAAGCACCGGCATCATTCTCTCTTTGTACCGAGCTCACCTAGAAGCAATGTAACATTTTTAACCCACATTCAAAATGCAAATACAGTCCTCGAATATCACCTAGAACAGTCCTCAAATTCCACCCAAATTTGAATCAAACCCAAACTCAAAATTATAACAAGTATCAAACCCAAATTCTATTATAAAACCAAAATTAGATCAAGCATCAAACCCAATTTAAAACAAACTTCGAGAAACCCAAATTCGAAATACTTCGAATGTTGTTTTTTTGCAACTTAGAAAATCGACTTTTCTAATAAAATCAAAGGAGTTCTAAAAGCCACTTACAATGGTTATAGAGAGAACAAATCAGTAGAGAGAGGTTTGAGCTCAGTATGAGAGAGAGCTTGGTACATAGCTTGGTACATAGAGAGAGATGCCGGTGCTTGAGCTCGGTTAGAACTCGTAGAACGAGAAGAACCGTAAAGAGACAGAGAGAACCAGTGGGTTTTAGTTATGTAGAGAGGTAAAGTAGTTAATTATGGATGATAATGGAGGTGGATGATAATGGAGGAAGGGGAGAGAGAAACCGTAGAGAGAGAGAACAAATGGAACAAGTGAAAAGCTCTGTTGCTTTTTTTTAATTAAAATGCAAACTTTCTCTCTCTATTAAGCAAGGCCTTCCTCTGTTACTTTCAAAGTGGGCCCCACGTCATTTTCCACAAATGTGTGCGCATAAGAAAGGGGATGAATATATATATATATATATATCTATATTGAGAGAGAGAGAGAGTGCACCTGATGGATATTTTCCTCAATCCCAAAGTTAAAGGGTGCCTGAATTGCAAAGCTCAACTTATCGTACAAGCCTAAATTATCGAGTATTTCACTGCTAACTTTTTCTAGGGGTTCAAGCTTGAACATATTTTGAACCTTTCTTAGTTTTCCATAAACATCTTGTGTAATGACAGGCCTAGTTAAAGCTGACTGGTATGTTACACTTTCCAATGATCTACACGTAGTCACTACTAAATAGTCTAAATTCAGCAGGCCTGAGATCGAATGGAGTTCTTCACATGATGTTAAATCGAGCTTTAAAAGCTTGTGAAGACTACCAATGCATCGTGGCAAGTTAAGAAGATGCATCGTGGCAAGTTAGACTAAAATCTAAGGGAATCATCATCTGATAGATCACAATTTTAAAGACTAAGACGTACTAAAGAGCAAGGGAAAGAAACATGTATATCTTGTGGGTTTTTCAATATCGGTTTTGACACCCATGGCTGAAAAAATGTATGGCACAGTTTGATATGATGATCTCTGCTGGTAGAGATCAATGGGTTTATGGTGACTCCATTAGCATTAAGCACTTTTAATGACTCCATATTCTTCAAATCTATTGGAAACTCATGAATATTTAAGCAACCATTGAGTACTAATGTTTGAAGAGATTTTAGCATGCTAATGTTTGGAAACTTCCTTAGACTTTTGCAATTTTTGAGATTCAGTAAATCAAGCCTCTTTAGGTTTCCAATTGTGTCAGAAACCTCAACCAAACATACGCAACCTTTGAGGATCAATCTCTCAAGATTAGGGAGTCCTCTGAAGTTTGGTGTTTTGATAAGCCTTTGAGAATGACTAAGATTAAAGATCTTTAATGATAATAGAACCTGTTAATACCAAGAAAAATTACCATTAGTAAAAAAATGGAAATAATATAATTCCTATAGGAAATATGTAGTTGATTACTTTAAATACCTTATTTCCGTTCCAAACATGTTCCAATTTGCTGTAACTCATGTTAAGAGACACAATATTTCCCAAAGGTAAGTCATATGGTATAGATTTTAAAGGAAAACCATGCCAACACAACCATCTTAAACCTTCGGGAAACATCTCACAACGTCAACTCAGTTTTGCGTAATTTAGTTTTAAGAAGTTTTGGTCTGTCCATCCTTGAAAATGCATCATAGTTGAAGTCTACATCAAGTGATGGTTCCAAAGAGAGGAAGTTAAAATAGCGTCTTCTAAATGAACTGCCTTGATTTGATGACGTGCTGCAAAATTCGTCATATATGCGTTTTTTCCCTTTTTTAACATTACGAGCATCATCCTTGTACATTTGCATGTCAAGTACGAGACCTTCAATTGTTTTTCTACTCTAATATACAAAGAAAGGAGATTAAAGGTAAATAAAGAGCATCAGATAACTTATGAGTATATAAGAAAGAAAAATGATTCACTTGATACGAATAATTCTTACCATTTTCCCCCCACCACTGTAATACAATCCTTAGGACGCCACAATCTACTACGTTTCCCGGGCTCATTTGGTGATTCTTGTTTAACTATTTGCCTTCCCATCTCTTGAAGCAATTGATGCATCATTAGGTTCTTGTCATAGTCAATGAAAATGAGACATCTATCAATGAGATTTTGAATTCCATCCAAACAATGCGAAATGCGAAGAAATCACACGCTTTTAATATTTCAATTGTTTCGTCTTTTTCGTGCCCAATAAAGAAACAAGCAATATGCAAGAATAAGTTTCTGTCATGGTCATCTTGCAAGGAATCAAAGCTTATTTTCAGTACATTTAGTATTTTAGTTTCAAGAATTGCTTCCAATTTCTCCAATGTACTTGCCTACACTTTTGTACTCTTTCCTGCTAAAGAAGAATCGAGAATCTTATGAGCCAGAGGAAGCCTTCCACAGTGATATACTGCCTTTTCGGATTGTTCCAGGTAACCTTCAATGGGGTGTTCTTTTCCAAAGGCATGCCAACAAAAGAGTGCTAAAGATTCATTGTTATATAATTTTTCAACTGCATGAAGTTTATGAACTTCATGAGCTTTTAGCAACGATTTGTTCCGAGTTGTTACAATGATTTTACTACCCGGATAAAACTCCCGTGTTCCAAGCAGTACATCTAATTCTTCCACTTCATCAACATCATATATAATAATAAGAATCCTTTTACAACCTATTACTTCATTGATCTTATTGATACCATCATCAACTCTTTTCTTTTCCCCTTCAGAATACTTGAAAGAAGTTGTATTTGTAAGTTAACTAAGCCATTGGGTTGCTGAGACTTCGCTTTAACTAATGCAAGAAAGCAACTTCCCTCAAATCTTTGAAAGTTCAAATTGTAAACAAATTTTGCAATTGTGGTATCTCCTATACCACCCATACCACATATTACAAGTATGTCTTCACTTGATGAGCTACTTTGTACCCATGAATTAATGTTCACAACTCGAGAATCCATTCCAACTAAGTGGCGACTAAAGTATAACACTGCATGGTTGAGTTTACGTTCGACCTCCTTCACAATTTCTTGGATGAACTTTGCTTCGTGCCTAAAATTGCAAATGGAAATGGTGAAGAATAAATAATTATGAGTGATCTATAAAAAGAGTCAATTTGTTTTCAAGAAACTCAAAGGTAGAGAACTAGCATTAGATTGTTAAGGATTGTGTCAAAAAATCTCATAAAGGGGGAAAAACTGACTAATATCCCATAAACAAATTAAAACCAACAAAAAAAAATTAAAAAGAAAAAAAAGCTCAACCAGTGATGATTTTTTTTTTATTTTAAAAAAAATAATAATTAATGGAGGTCTAAGTTTCCCCCTTAACGTTACAAACAAAGAAACACCCCCTCCCCATGATTCGAACCCTTAATCTCAAGGTAAGAGTGGAGATTGCCTATTACTTGACCTTAACCACTGATGTTACTGTCTTAATACTTTTTTTTTTTTTTTTTTTCTGGATTTCATATTAATATATATACTGGTAATACAACCTATTTGGTATATCATGAAAATGTATAATACATATATATATACAGAGGGGCTAAGAGTATCTCCAACAGTTTTATATATTTTTGTTTTGTGTAAAATTTATACAATTTGTAAATATTTTTGTCTCCAACAGCTTTTTAAAATCAAAGTTTGTGTAAAATGGTTGTTTAAAATTCACTATTATTTTACAATGCCACATCAGCTTTATCTTTCTTCATTTTTTTAATAAATTTTGAAAATGTAATAACTTCAAATGTGAAATATGAATTTTAATAAAAATTATATATTTAAAATATACTCATCAGTATCTATAAATCAAGATTCATTGTTACTATACAATTATTTATGGAGAAATTCAAGAAAAAATTAATTTTTTTTCCTTAAATTGATATTTAAGTTGTGTACGTGTTGAAATCTTATTGGTCATTTCAAAATTTATGCAAGACCTTGCAAAAGTATTGTTGGAGCATTTTTTTTAGTGTTCAATTTTTTTGGTAAAAGTAGGTTAATACATTTGATTTACATGTTAATTTTTACATTACCATTATAGATACTTTAAGGCCGGCCATCGAATATAGTAATATTCTCTATTCTCTAACAAGTCTTAAATGAACGTAATTTGGAACAACTTAAAGGTGGACTAATTATGCATGCCTTGAACCTATACATATAGACATGCAAACACAAATATAAGCAAAACAAATTCATATCAAATATAAGCAAAAAGACATTTTCTCATTCTAGGAAGGCATATATACTTCATACGAGAAGTGAAAATCCAACATGGTGACTATAAATTAGTTGAAATGTATTGTGATAGAGGTTTGGGCCCATACCATCTCAAAATATCAACCATTACATGGATAATGCACAGTGGCAGACCCACATAGAAGTAAAGGGTGGCAATTGTTTTCGCTAAAGTTTTTATAATTGAAATTTTATCCTCATAATTAATTTTAAAAATATAAATAAGTGTATATTAATTAAGTTTGCCCCCTTTAATTTTTAAAATATACTAATATTATTAATCTTACCCTCTATAATTTGGAATAAAAATAATATGAGTATTAAATTTTCTCATTTAATTTATTAAAAGGAACATTAGTTTTAAGTTTGCTCCGCTTTAAAAAAAATTCCTTATTTCACCCTTGTCAATACATAATGTGTATCAGTTTTCTATGTGTAATATATCTAAATTAAAGGGAGAAAAATAGTTAATAGAAATGTGGGAGGTCAAAATTGTACATGGGCTTTTGACCGGGCGTCTTAATTAACAACTATGCACTCACTACTATATATTAAACAAGTGTTCGGTTTGCATTGGTCATGCTAAATTCTTCTCTTTTTCTTTTGGGAAAAGAAAAGGAGAACAAAGTACGGGAATCTATCCATCACCCGTAAGGAATCAAAAACTAAACAGAGTATGTAAAGATCGAGGAACTTACCCGTTAGCTTCGTTCTATAAGACCATTCCGGTTAGATTTGCAACTTCTCTAAGTGCTAACTTCCAACCTGTCACCTTTTTAATCCATTCTTTCTTTTTTTCATCATCAATTTCTGCATCGATTAATTCCTTTTCATATCTTGCAAAAGCTTCTCCGATGTTCCCCATTTGATTCCTGACATCCGTTGGATCCACGTCATAGAAGACTGGCAAAACTTCATGACCACTACTACTATTGCTCCACTTGAAAATCATCGGAACTTCATCGAGACACCATTTAGAAGACGCATAGTTCTTTGAAAACACTATAATTGAAACCCTCAATTCTTGTATCGCTTTGCGCAATTCAAACTCTAGCCGCTTTCCCTCTTGATCTCATCGTTGTCTCTGAATGTGCGAAGTCCGGCTTGATCGATCAAGAGCTGTGTAGAGGTGATCAGTAAAAGTTTTTCGAGTATCCTCACCTCTGAAACTCAAAAATACTTGATAATTGTATCCAAAAGTTGAAGAGGAGGTGGCTTGAGACCTCACAATAGCCATTGAATTGAGTTATAGTATTAGGAAATGAATTACCGGAGGAATGTAACCAATGAAAAAGGCACAGTATTTGCTCAACAAGGGTCCTAACATTGTGCTATTGTTGAGTCAATGAAGTCGTCGCAAAATATCCAAGGAAGGAATGGGTAGTGATCGAGTGGACAATAATAATTCAAGAATCTGATACATTATTCAGTATAAGGTCCCACATGCCCAAAGGAAACGCATGGGGAAGCTTACGAGAAAATGTCGGAAATACTTTTTTCTTTTTCAAAACCTGCATTCATATTTCTTTTTGACCAGCCAAAAGAGGGGTTTGGCCTTTTCTTATATACAATGATTTTCAGTTCACCCCTTTTTATTTCCTATTTTTTGAGCAAGTGTACAACAAAACTTTAGACCTTCATTTAAAATAAAGTTTCTTAAAATATAAAAATAAAATAAAATGAAATTTTTGCTTAAGCTTTATCTTATATAATATTCCCTCAATTTGAAGTCCCAAATTATTAGTATATATTCTTTCTAAGACAACATCAATGCACTAAATGTCACTATATTAGCAAGTTTTCTTGTTAGTCATGTTAAATTAATGCATTCTTAAGAAAATATATGAAAATCAAATTAAACTCTAAAATTTGGACTAAATTAAAGGGAAATTATGATGTAAGCCTTCTTGGTGTTGTATGGTTTTACATTTAATTAGCGCTAATAATTTTCTTTTTTATTTTCTATCAGGTCAATCTCATAAGCACATTCACTTCCTAATCATTTTGATCAAGAATTCCACAACAATTCGAAATAATCACAGTTAATTACAATGAGATATTAGAACAAGTTTACGTTTCAAATTAATATATTTTTATGTTATGAAACAAATATGGATTATTTCTACTTCAAATTAAAATTAATATGAATTCGATAGGTTGTTGTCCAACTATTTTTCTAATACACTACAGTAAATCACAAGACATAAATAGATTTAGTAAATTAATTTTAAAAGAATTTACTATTGATACACCTCGAATCTCATTATGAAGTTTAGAATTTCGGAACTTGGTTAATCACAGTGCCGTACACGACGGCGCATTTAAAGTGTGTAATTTAAAACATTAACGAAAACATATGCTATTTGAAATTTTTATATAGAATTTTTTTGGCATGCGGAGTTCGTAAAGTTAAAAAATCTAAACATGTAAATGATAAGATAAAGTTTAACTAAAAATCTAACTCCATATTTTTAAACTTCTCAGTCGTATAAAAATCAAACATTTCCATATAAAACAATTCCTACAACGAGGTCCCAACTTTAATTAAAAGGTTTTACATCATTTTTCGATAATTATACAGTTAATAAAATATAAATTTAATTATACAAATGGTACAAATATACAAAACTAGTAAATTATAAGTTGTCTACACACGACTATAAATGTCTAAGGTAATCAAAGGCCCCTAAACTTCATATTCATGCTATCCCTAAGATGTATCTGCAAAACTGATTTAAAAAATGGGAGTGAACCAAATACGGGCTCAGTAGGAATTATAAAGTTTTTGTTATAAGAAAATAAAATTAGTAAACCACATACAAGTGCCATTTTATATGAAAATATATTTTTATATTTGATAATGCAAGAAAGTTAGTACATGCTTGGAACATCAAACGTGAATCCCTAACCTGTATATATGTGCAAATCATTGGCTAGATAATAAAATATGGCACTAACAATTGTATCATCAAAGAGTATCTCATCTGAGACAATCATCTCGATAACCCGCGGCTATGCAAGTGTACAACCAAGTATGCATTTCATGGTCTTTCACCAACGTGGCAACATGACTTCACATTAGTTTCCGTGCATGGTTTCGGGCCTTTCACTCAAGAGACTTTGCCCCACTTTTTCGGTCCCCTCCTATGAGACTAAAACCCGGAACCTTACATGGACTAGTGCAATAACATATCTAGGCAACCCGTGTATGAACTCAATCGATGAACAATTGTGCCAACTGAGATAATAAAATAATTCGTATCGAAATTCATCGACTAACCAACATGTATAAGAGTAACTGAAAGCCATGCTTATGTACTCATACAGTCTCCATATATATATGTAGAATGTATTTTACGTCATTGTGTACATAAATCAACTCCACCAAGCTCGTCATTTAAAACGCAAGTCAAGAATCTATTAACCGGGTTCAACAATTTGGAGGGTCTCATAGTAACTCAATATGGTGGTTTCTTTATATATATATATAATAAAAGTTGTGCTTGGCATGAATTCCACCAATTGGTTCATCCTCATAGTTAATCCAAAATACAGTTACGGGTCGGCAAGTTTCTAGCAAATTTCATTAGTAGCCAACAATATCTTAAGTACAACATAAACATCACTTTTACGGGGTATCAAAATCAAAATGTGCTTTAACCCACCAATTAACATGCGTGTATAGCAAAGATTTATCCTCTATTGTATCTGTTCATATGGGTTTATACGTAAACTTTAAGAAATGATATAAAGACGAATAATCTTTTGTGTAATTACCAAATTACTTCTTTAACAACTAGTAACCATTAGATGATATTCTACCAATATTTTCATTATATAAGTTATCTAAAAAACTAGAGTTTATAGTCATATGATTGGGGATTTTGTTTAAAATTTCAAATTTAATGTGCATAAAGTCAGGTGGTTGTACCAATAGCTTATTAGCTGCAAAAATAACAATGATCAAGTATTAATTTTAAAAAAAATCAACACTAAAACCCATGCACATATCACAAACCCTAAGTTTACATGAACAACCCCTAATCATGTTGTAAAATTCTATATACAATATATAATAACTTTTAAAAAGGGTTGAGTACTAGATTTCCCACCTCAATAGAGCTAAAGGATGTAGTATTGAAGTCTTGATGATGCTTGGTGATGATTGGAGTAAGATTCCAAGCTCCATTCATAAGCTCCCATGGTGTTTGAATGAGGAGGAAGAAGATGAAGATGAACCCTAAGTGAAACCTTCCATGTGATGTTTAAAGAATCATGATTTAGCTTCAAAATTTTCTTCCTAATCTCTCTTAAGGTGCTTTTTAGTTTCCCCCCGTGAAATGGTGTGGTTTATGGTGTAAAAATGGTGTAAAATGGGTTTATAAAGTTTAGAAGGCTCTAGAACTCGCTAGATTTCAATCATGATAAATCATGGCGAACCATGGCCAATCTTGCACTAAAAAAATTCTCCACCGGAGAACCATGATCGTTCATGGTACCTGCTGCACCATTAGATTACTTTAGGAGCCCAAAATGAGCCTTGAAATGTCCGACTCTCAACTCGGCCATACATGAAACTTGAAGAGGGGAACGAGATGGAACTTTTGGCACCAACGCGACATTAATGGTTTATTGAATTAACCCCTTTTGTTAATAGCCATATTTGAGAAAAAACCCCTACTGCTGTGTAAGGAGGGGGACAATGGTAGTATAGAAGAGGGTAGGAGACAGCTGGTGGGAAGTTAACATTAAATTTGGATGTGAAAGAAAATTAGGGTTCTTAGTTGAGGAAGAAGGTAGTGAAAAAGAAGAAGATAGGGAATGGTATTTTGGTTAAAAAAATAAAACATGAATAGAAAGTTAACGATGTCAAGTTTTAAGAAAATTTATTTAGGAGGTTTTCTCAAATACGGTTATTAGTATGGGGGTTAAGTCATTTAACCTCTACAATTAATTTAATACTTTACCAAATCTTATATTAATTAAGCTAACTCAAATAAAGCATTAATAATAAGTGATAAAACTAAGATGTTCCATTCAAATAAACTTAATATATACAAATTATAATTGTTTTTACTTTTACCATATTTTATTGGTGTGGGTGTCAAAAAATTGAGTCACCCCATAAAAAAAGGTATGCTTAGCTCATAAATGTAAATTAACCAATCAAACAACCACAAAAGACTAGAAGATTTATTTAAAGGATGGTTCATTTGGCAAGTTCGATATGCTATTGGTTTGGCAATATATCCGCTCTTGAGGGCGTGTGCTTTATGTATTCCTCAAAGCTACTTGAGAAAGACTACAAAAAGGAGTTACATAGCTTTCGTAGCCGCTGTGTCAGTGGAACATTATTTTGGCAAGGAAGATAATTAGAGATCAGATCATTTTCTATTTGCCTTACCCCTCATATCTATAAGTATATGATAGGGTTTATATTAGGGTTTGTACATGAAGTAAATTATTAGAAATGGTAAACTTGGATTTTAGCCTAGCACTTTACAGCTGCCCTAAATCCTGTTCACTCTGCTTTTGGTAGTATCCCTTTTCTTATAACAATTAGCATTATCCCATTTTTTTACATGTCACCTTTTGGCCAGCTCAACAACCGTTATGTTGTTGGTTGACCTACTATGCGGTGAAAAACCCTACATTATTCTGGTTTACCAGACTAAGTTGTCATGGTGGCCGAGGCCCAGTTCAGAGTTTCGCCTAATCTTTTATCTGATCTTCCAATAGTTAGAGCTTGCTTAGCTCCTGATCATTAGGTCAACTAGTATAGTTTGACTGGTCTAACCAACCATATATTTTAACCTCTTGATTAAGCCTAAAAATTTCACATTAGATCTTAAATTCTTGTTAAATGTTAATTCTTGTTAAATCTTCTTACAATTTATGTATGAATCTCATGAGCATGAATACCTATTGATTTTCCATAATTAATTAAGTTTGGGTTTTGCTTGATTCGATTTTTTTATGTTTCATTTTTTATAGTTAATAAAACCCTTAATTTGTTGTTTTTCATATTAAAACCTAATTTTTTATAAACGAATCTTGGAATTTGATTGGTGATTGATAAATTGCATATGGCTACTAATTTCTATGTTTTCAAATATGTCGAGCATGTTCAATTCGTCTATGGCTAGCTAAATTCGTAATTTGGGGTCCTTAGTGAAAGTATGTGAAAATAGGCTTTGAGTGCGATTTGAATGCAATTTTGTTTTGTTCTTCCCATTAGTTAGAGATCACCTACAGAATTTGGGTGTTTATATTATTATTGCATATATGCTTCCAACACGTTTTTATAAGATTTGCCCAAAATCCCATTAGAGATTAAGAACTTTAAAATGCCAATTCACAGATTTTTGCACTAAAATCCTAACTAGGTTAATTTGAGGGTAGTCTATACTTTCTAATTAATTAATTTAGATATCTAAGTGAATTAGTTAACTTAGGCTCTGCTTGGCACAAAATTTCTCAAGTGCCGAAAAAGTGGCGGTTTTAACTTTTGGCGCCCGTTTTAAGTCGGATTTGCTTTGAATCACATTCAAACCTATCCAAAACTTAAATATGTGTTAGGCTACTGATTTTTCCTAAGTGTTTTTTTTCCACACATTAGCAGTACGAGGTCTAAAATTACTCTTTTAAACGTCAAAAGTCTTACCGTTGGATTCTATTGTTAATTAACAGCTTATATGGTTCTTGTCAAGCATGGACCATCATACGCTTTAGTTCATGATGGAGTTTGGTGGTAGGAAAGCCCAAGGGTTGGAGTTTAATGGAAATTCAAGTTCAAATAGCAATTCGGATCGCCCTATTGATTTAATTTTGCATTCGCTAGTTACGAACACCCCTAACGTTTGTTTTTCATCATTTTAATTTCAGTTTAAATTCTGTTTTTGAATGTTAGTATGCTGTTTTATTTTTATTTTTTAATCTAAGTTTAATTGTATGCTTCCTTAGTGCGAATTAGGAAGCCTTCTTAGATAATCAACTTGCGCTTATGATTTTCCCTTTTCTTTGCACTTTAGGAATATAATAGCCTTGCCCCTAGTTAAATAACTTAGGGCGTTAGTTTACTTCCCTACTCCAATCCCATTTCATCATATTTTCTTTGTATTCTCTCTCTCTCTCTCTCTCTCTCTCTCTCTCTCTCTTTGAAAGGAAAACAAAGATATAGGAACCTTACTTTTCCTGTGGAGTTCAATCTTTGACTTATCCAAATATTAATGAACAAAAATCACCCTATATATTATCATGTTTAACAAAATTTTTTCATTAAATTTGCGGTCCACTGCAAAATTATTGCTTTCTTTTTAGAAAACAATATACATGTTAATTTGCTAATTATTAATTATTAGAGGTGTCAGTGATTAATGCTCCGTTATTTTCTACATAACTCAACCCTTAATTATACTTCTTTCTTTATCTATCCATTATTTCATATTTAAATCCGCCCATTTTTATCCCTTGGGCATTTAATTCATTCTTTTGCGTTACTCTAGCTTATGATTTATATAGGTGATATGTTGTTTTTCTTTACCCTTCAAAATTTTGGTTGTAGTTTGTTCAAGAATAATTTTTCTCTTCAACATTCTTTTTGGTATTTCTTTCTATGGTTCTTGATCACAATAGCCATTGAATTGGGTTATAGAATGCAATCAATGAAAAAAGCACCATACATATATATATATGCTCAACAAGGTGCTAATATTGTATATATAAATAATAATTGAATAAGAGGGCAGTGATCGCGTGGATATTATTGAGTCAATGAAGTCTTCCCAAAATATCTAAGGAAGGAAGGGCAGACTGGCAGTGATCGAGCGGCCAATAATAATTCAAGAATTTTACAGATTTATTATTATGAGGTCCCACAAGCCCAAAGGAAATTGACAGGGAAGTTTGTGATAAAATTAAATGTTGGCAGATACCTTTTTCATTTTCAAAATCTGCCTCACATTCCTTTTGGCAATTTGGCCAGACAAAAGAGGGTTAGCATTTTCTTATAGGCACTTATAGGCAATGACGTTTCAGTTCACACTTCCCTATCTATAAAACCATCTCTATTGCATAAATTAATAGTGTGTATTTAACATATTAATCAAGAAAGAAACGCACCCAAAAAAAAGCTAAAAACATCTCGCCATATTTTAAGTGTCGTGGCAAAAATGGTATGTTCATAAGGTCATGCTGAGAAAGCATTTTATCCACTTTCTCCCTTTTGCAATTTCAACCTCATTGTTCAGCCTCCACTTTCATCTTATCCACTTTAAACCTTTTGCAATTTCAACTTCCGTGTGATTGTTCAGCCTCCACTTTCAACCTCCACTTTCATATGCCATTGTTCACCCTCCACTTTCATCTGCCATTTTATTTATTTATTCGAAGTGTCGTTGAACTTGTACACTCGCACGACACATAATGTATTGTGGAAGGGCATAAATTCTTTCTCACTTCACATTATATGTTATGGAAGTGTTATTTTTCTGCCCCAACAGATAATTAATAGTGTAGTATATAAAATTGTCGGCTTTTATAATTAGTTTAGATATACACTTTCTGCTTCACTATTGGCTTTTCACACTACCGGGTGGGGCAGCTAAAAGTAGATATTTCTACTTTTAACTTTTGCAATGGAGATAAAAGATTGTTGCCCTTTTCTTAGGTGGGCGCTAATCATACATACCAAAATACTCTATAACATTTTAATATTGGCTTGGCCGTCTAGGACCTAGATAATATGCACATATTTGGTCCTATAGCACCGATTATGTGCACATTATCTCGATCCTATACGGCCGAGTCATTATATTTTTTTTGTTTCCAACAATAGCTTGGTCTAGGAAGGACGAGAATTATATATTTCTTTCACGGGGTTTTAAGATCCCGTATTCGAAAAAAAATAATATTTTTAGGATGTAATTTACTCTTTTTTTTAAGGATGCCGTCCTTGTAGATATTATATATGCCCTTGTAAATATTGTATTTACTTATGGCGAAAGCTCAGATACATTGATATTATTCGGTACATATTGTTTTTTCCAGTCACATATATTATTTTTCTCGGTCACAAGTACTTTTTTTCGGTCACTTATATTATTTTTCTGACTGGGAAATATAGTATCAGCCGAATCCTTTAAATAAAAGGGTGTAGGTATAGGCATACCTAAAAAACCATTTTAGCACCTTTAAAAATTTATTTAGTTATATTTTATTTCATCTTTAGGCGCCCTTAATTCAAAAAACATGTTCCATTCTCCAACTTGCATTTATGTTCGGATATTGACTATAACTCTTCCCCCGTCCTCTCTATAACCATTTAACTTGAAAAAAGTAAATACATTTGTTAATACTTGTGATAAAGAAAACTAACTTATGCATACATATGCATATATATATATATATATCTATATGAGTACATTTCCTACACGGACCAATCCGTACGGATTGGTCCAAAAAGTAGCGCGTGAGTTTCACTCCTCTCTCCCGGCAGAAAAAAAATGCGTTTCACTCTCCTCTCTCCCCGCAGAAAAAAAGGGTACCTTTCTCTTTTTCTTCTCTCTCCTTTCTATTCTCTTTCTTCTCTCTCTTAAGTTTCACACTCTCTTTCCGTAGAAAAAAAATGGGTACGTTTCTCTCTGTCTCCTTTCTAGTATCTTTCTTCTTCTCTCTTTGTTTCTCTGTTCTTCTCTCTTCCCTCTCTCTTCTTTACTCTATCTTTCTTCTTCTTCTTTTTGTGTCAATTTCAAAAACACAGATTCATACACCTTTTCGCACTGGAATTACATCCAATATTTTAATAAATTTTGATTTTATTTCTTTAAACCCAAATCACTTTCAAACCATGAGTTAAAATTTCATCTAGTTTTTGTCTCTCTTAAAACCCAAATTACACTCAATAATGGCTTGAAAATTTGAAAGAAGAAATATCATATGTTAAGGCTCCTCTCTCTGCCTCTCTCAATTTCAGTCTTCAAATTTGGTGCGGTAAGTAGGACTTGATTTGGGTTTGATTTTGCTTGGTTAAATGTGATTTGGGTTTAATTAGGTAATTCGATTTGTTAACTAAATGCCCATGGGTTGTTGAGAAATTCATTGAGTTTTGGATTGAGATTTTAGAAAGAGAAAGGAACTAAGATATAAATAGAGAAGAATAAAGAGAGAGCAACACCATTTTCGAGAGAGAAGAACTTAATTAGAAGAGAGAAGAAAGATAGTAGAAAGGAGACGTTTTTTTTCTGCGAGGAGAGAGGAGTGAAACTCACGCGCTGCTTTTTGGACCAATCCGCACGGATTGATCCGTGTAGGAAATGCACTCTATATATATATATATCGTTCCACCAACCCGATGAATTATTTTTCCGCTAGTTTTTTCCCGGTAAGTTTTTAATAAAACTTGAGTGGATAGCTGAGAAGAGTTTTAAGTAGAATTCCGAATGTGAATAAGTGGTGAAAAATATAAATCCTATTTGTTAGTAAACTATGGCTTTTCTATTAGGGTGCTCTTATTGTTAGAGTATTCTTAAAATTTTAAAAATTATAAATGGATGCTTAGAAAAAGGGTGTTAATTCTATTTTTTAACCAGCACCCTAAATTAAAAGTTGAAAACCCGTGTCCTAAAAAAAACATATGTTAGAAATTGAATCCTAATTTTTCTTTCTTTCTTTATTCATTCAAAAAATTGTGCAAACTAAGCTAGTTAATATGAGACCATTCATTAATATTATATATATACACACACGTAGGTTTGTTTCTTATGTAGACTGTACGATACACACCTGGCATTTTAGCCCACTTCTAGAATAAATTTTTTAATAAAATTTAATGGAAATTATTTCCACTAAAAATTTATCAAAAAAATTTACCCAGGAAATGGATTAACTAAAAAATTACAAAATTGTCAGATACCTAAGGTCAATAATACAAGTAAACAACTAATTCATCATGCAATATAATGTGTCTATATTTGTATGACTTATGTACTTATAAGGAAAAAGCTTTCACCCCCTCAAGTAGGACCATTGTTTATTTGAAGGTTAATTATTTATTATTTTAATTTTTCTCAAATTCCTGTACGTGGTTTAGTTTTATTTCGATTATAATTTTATACACATTTATGATAGGATGTGCTGAACCACCACTTTCGCAGAAAGGGTATTATTTGCTACTTTGTTTTCTGTTTTTTTAATTTCTAAAGTATTTTTAGTCATAAAAGTATTTTCACCCTTCTTCTCATCCCAGTGGACCTACTGTATATAATGTTGTCCCCTTTTGATCATGAACTAGAATTGGTAGATTTATTTTTTAGGACAGTCCATCTTCTTTTAATTCTTAATAAATTGCACTCGTGATCCGCCCTCACTAAAAAGAATGTTCATTGGTACATAGAGATAAACTCTATTATTAGATCATTGATACTAAATCTAATTAAAAATATAATCTAAAAATAGTGAGACGATCATTAAAAATTTTAATAGTTAAAAATTTACAAATATATGTGTTTTAAAGTACACTTTTGGACGAAATTTTCGACAGACAATATATTATATTATTTATAATAGAAATTGTCCTGCATTTCAATAAAGTTTAACTATATAATCACACAAATGGTCGTTTCTTTCTTCGTTAAAAAATTGACCTTCTTCTAATAACTATATACTACAATTATTAATATAATTAGTATTTACAGCTTCTTTTGTTTAGTTATCTTAGAAAAGTTACATGCAGTTACATACAATATGTGATATTTTAATAATTAAATTGCAATTAAGAACTAATATAGTTAAGAGTAAAACTTGAATAAATTAATAAGGTTGGGACCGTAAAAAAATACTAATTTAGCAGGTTTGTTTAATTTAGAAAGAATTTTATGTTCAATATCCATCAAACATCAAAGTTAGTATGTACGTGCATAGTATGTATACCAACAGTTAAATACACACATCAAATCAAAACATACACAAAACAATAAGCATTTTCATAGAAGATCATTTCAAATTTAAGTACATCATCTGTTAAATACAATCATCATTAATTAGTTATAACCGGAATGAATTTGACCACATATCTAGATTGGGGTTTGAGAGAGAGAAAATGAAAAAGTGACAAATTATACTAATTGGTTGCAAGCTATTTTTGGGTTTTGCAGTTGTATTTTTTTGGAATTTTGCTCATTAGATAAAAATGAGATGTCACATAGGACATAGAAATTAAAAAAAAAAATGCTCTCTAATACAACCATCAATAATGATCATGTTAACAATTTGAAGGCATTTAATCTATTTTTGTATTGGAACAAGTTTCATTTTCTCCACTGATTAGTTCACACCACTCCAAGTGTATTTATGAGCTTCAAAATTTAAGAAAATTCGCATTTTCATAACAATTAAAATAGGGGACTCGTAAGGAGTGATTTAGGTTTAATTTGTGATTAATTGTAAAAGTTTATATGGGATTTTTTTTAATTAGAAATAGTTAACTTGATTTTGGTTTGGTTTGGTTTGGTTAATTGATCGTGACATGACATGGGGCACTCAATTTAATTTTGCCTAATTATGTGAATTGAACATTTTTCTATTTAACTGAAGGTATATAATTTTTATGTAAGCGATTTAGTCATAACAGACCATTTCCATGAAAATTAAGATAATAAATAATTTTTTGTTGAACTATTTTAAAAAGATTAAAATCATTTTCTACTGTCTATTTAAACCATGTAAATTGTACTTACACAAGCAAATCAAACAAGCCTTTTGCTCTAACAAATTATTACATGAGATTGCATTACTTTAGTAAATACAATATCCCTTCACCATCTTCCGTCTTTCAAAATCTACAAAAATGCAAGATAACAAAATTAATCTTTGTGCTAGAGTTAGTTTTTTCCTATAACTAAACTGGGAAGAAAACAAGTTGCAGATTTTAAAGAGTTTCACATAGCTATCGACGTTTAATTGAAAATTTAACTTTTAAACTAAGAAATAGAATTGCATATACGTAAAAATCTCCAACCCCCCCCCCCCCCCCCCACACACACACGTATCCTCATTTTAATGTGCGAGAAAGAAAAACCTTGAATTTTTTTTTTTTAAAAAAAAGTCACAAAGGATTTGCTTTAGATGGAAAACTGGAAAACAAATAAGTTTAAAATGAGTCAGCATAGATGGTGTATACTATTTTTTGTTAATTGTATCGATGATAATTGAATCCTAAAACTTGATAACACTATTTTTTGAAAGTAAAGTTGAATTGAAAGATTATAAGGCACACATACCTTCCCATGTTACGTCGTGGTCACCAAATAGTTCTCGAAACCAACTCTTGCTTGTTGATAGATAAAAGTAAGTCCAACAATGATGGCAGAGGAAGAAGGCTCGTGGGCTCATAAATTGATAATTTGACAAATCTCCACCAATGACATCTCTAGTGTTGTTGCAATGAGGAGTTGCTTTCATCTCTTCCTCTTTTTCCTCTTCTTCACCCCAAACAAAGTTTATACCAAACTTTTTCACCTCTAAAGTGTCACTAGAAATTACAGAAACATCAACTTCATCGCCTCTTTCCAAATGATTCCCCAACTTCCAATGGCTTAACCATACAAATTCTTCTTCCTTCCCTTTTTCTGGAATCCCTATAATCACGGGACTATATATCCACTTGATGTCCTTGCTCTTATTATTAATCTTAGTAAATAATAGAAAATGATGTTGAATTTTATCAATGTTGGAGAGTTTGTACACAGAGTAAACATTCAGTCCTCGAATCCTAAGACTAGTAGGATGTGAAGGTACAATAAAAGATCCTGATGATGATGATGAACTCTTATTGTCATTTCTGTCACCACACCAACTTGGAATCTCTTCCCGTCGGAGAAATGTGCTGAATATACCAAATTCATATAATCCCTATACCCACATAATGAACCATAATTAATTACTTAATTTTAAGGATTAACTATAAAGTTGGGTAAATATATAAACTCGCACTATATATGGTTACATATGTATATATATATGTTGAGAGAGAGAGAGAGAGAAAGAAATAGAGAAATAGAAAGAGATTGCACCTGGCGGATATTTTCCTCGATCTCAAAGTGGGTCCGAATTGCATAGCTCAACTTAAGGTTTCCAATTAACTCCACACCATATAAGCCTAAATTATCAAGTATTTCTCTACTAACTTTTTCAATGGGTTCTAACTTGAACATACCTTGAACTTCTCTTAGTTTTTCACAAGCAGATCGTGTAATGATAGTTCGAGTTAAAGCTGACTGATATGCTACACTTTCCAATGATCTACACCCAGACACTTCCAAATAGTTTACATTTGGTAGGCCCGAGATCGAATGGAGTTCTTCACAAAAAATTAAGTTGAGGCTTAAAAGCTTACGAAGACTGCCAACACATTGTGGCAGATTGATAAAATGATTGTAGCTTAAATCTAACATTTTCAACATGGATAGGTTGCTAAAATCCAAGGGAAAATCACTATCTGATAGATCACAATTTTGGAGACAAAGGTTTACTAAAGAGCATGGAAAAGAAATATGTATGTTTTGTGGATTTTTCAATATCGGTTTTGACACCCATGGTTGAAAAAATGTCTGGCACAGTTTGACACAATCTCTGCGGGTAGAGGTTAATGGGTTTATGGTGACTCCATTAGCATTGAGCACTTTTAATGAATCTATATTCTTTAAATCCATTGGAAACTCATGAATATTTGAGCAGCCATCGAGTACTAATGTTTGAAGATATTTTAGCATGCCAATGTTCGGAAACTTCCTTAGGCTTTTGCAATTTTTGAGATTCAATAAATCAAGCCTTTCTAGGTTTTCGATTGTATCAGAAACCTCAACCAAACATATACAACCTTCGAGGATCAATCTTTCAAGATTGGGGAATCCTCCGAAATTGGGTGTTTTGATAAGCCACTGAGAATGACTAAGATTAATGATCTTCAATGATAATAGAACCTGTTAATACCATGAAAAATTACCATTGGTCAATAAATGGAAATAATATAAATACTATAGGAAAAATGTAGTTGGTTGCTATAAATACCTTATTTTTGGTCCAAATATGTTCCAATTTGCTGTAACTCATGTCAAGAGACACAATATTTCCCAAAGGCAAGTCACATGGTATAGATTTTAAAGGAAAACCATGCCAACATAACCATCTTAAACTTTCGGGAAACATCTCACAACGTCCACTCAGTTTTGCGTAATTTAACTTTAAGAGTTTTAGTCTATGCATCCTTGAAAATGCATCATAATTGAAGTCAACATCAAGTGGTGGTTTCGAAGAGAGAAAGTTAAAATAGTTTCTTTTAAATGAACTGCCTTGATTTGTCGACAAAGACGTGCTGCAAAATTCGTCATATAGGCGTTTTTTCCCTTTTTTAACATTACGAGCATCGTCCTTGTACATTTTCATATCAAGTATGAGACCTTCAATTGTTTCTGTTCCCTAATGTACAAAGAAAATATATCAAAGGTAAATAAAGAACATCAGATAACTTATAAGCATACAAGACCAAAAAATGATACACTTGATACGAATAATTCTTACCATTTTTTTGTCCACCACTGTGAAAGAGTCCTTGGGACGCCACAATCTACTACGTCTTCTGGGCTCATTTGGTGATTCTTGGTCAACTATTTGCCTTCCTATCTCTTGAAGCAATTGATGCATTGTTATCTTGTTGCCATAGTCAATGGAAATGAGACATCTATCCATGAGATTTTGAATTCCACACAATGGGAAGAAATCACACGCTTCTAATATTTTAATTGTTTCATCTTTTTCGTGTCCAATAAAGAAACAAGCAATATGCAGGAATAGGTTTTTGTCATGGTCGTCTTGCAAGGAATCAAAGCTTATTTTCAGTACATTTAAGATTCTAGTTTCAGAAATCACTTCTAATTTCTCTAAGGTACTTACCCACACATTTGTACTCTTTTTTGCTAAAGAAGAACCCAAAATTTCACAAGCCAAAGGAAGTCCTCCACAATAATGTACTGCCTTTCCAGATTGTTCTTCATAACCATTATCAGGACGTTCTTTACCGAAAGCATGCTGACAAAAGAGCTCTAAAGATTCATAGGGGCTTAAATTCTCAACAGTATGAAGCTTATGAACTTTATGAGATAGCAACGACTTGTTCCTAGTTGTTATTATGATTTTACTTCCTGGATGAAACTCCCATTTCCCAAGTAATGCATTTAATTGTTTCATGTCATCAACATCATCTATAATAATAAGAACCTTTTTACAACATATTGCTTCATTGATCTTAATGATACCTTCATCAACATTGTAAATTTCTTGTTTTTTCCCTTTTAGGATATTTGAAAGAAGTTGTCTTTGTAATTTAACTAACCCATTGGAATGCTTGGACCCTTCTTTGACTAAAGCAAGAAAGCTACTTCCTTCAAATCTTCGATAGTTCAAATTGTAAACATGTTTTGCAATTGTGGTTTTTCCTATACCACCCATACCACATATTACAAGTATGACTTCACTTGAGGAGCTACTTTGTACCCATGAATCAATGTTCTTGACTCGAGAATGCATTCCAACGAAGTGGCGACCAACATCTAAGGTTGCACGGTTGAGTTTTTGGTCCACCTTCTTAACAAGTTCTTGTATGAACTTTGCTTCGTGTCTAAAATTGTAATGAAAATAGTGAAAAAAATATAATTATGAGTGATCAATTGGTATAGAGCTAACATTTATTGTTAATTAATGATTGTGTCAACATATGTCATAAAGAAAATAATAAACAAAAAATCATAATTAGTACAACAACAAATGGGTCAATATTAGTACAACTTGGAAAATTGTACTTACCCTAGTATATATAACATAAGCAATAGAAATCAGTGAAAACATTTGGAAAAGAAAAAAAAAGAAGCTAAACCACTGACGTTATTGTCTTAATACTTTTCATTGTTTAATATATAAAATGTTGATACAATCTACATGGGTAATTAGTAAAAATGACCCCTAAAGTTTGACTTGAATCCCTCACTCATTCCTAAAGTTTAGTTTTTCAGTTAAAGCATCCTTAAAGTTTCTAATTTTTCCTCGCTCATTCAAAACTAGATTCCTCGTTAAAAGATGAATGAAAAATGTACGTGATTGTTATGAGGCACTCTTTTAAGGGGTATTTTTGGATTCTTTAACCAAAATTAGAAACTTCAAGATGTTTCAACCGAAATTAGAAACTTTACGAATGTTTCAATCGAAAATTGAACTTTAAGCACGAGCAAGAAATTTTGGTCAAACTTTAGGGGTCATTTTTACTAATTACCAAATCTATATAGTATCATCAAAATGTATCAGATAGAGACGCTAAAGTTAATGTAGTAATATTTTCTAATTAAGAAGTCAAAAATGAACGTAATTTGGCACTTAAAGGTGGAGTAATTAATACCTTGAAACTATACACAAATATAAGCAAAATGAATTCAAATTCAACCTTACCTGGAGGACGATTCTGCCTTTTACGTTGAAAAAGAGAAGTCATAGATGTTTGGACCCATACCATCTTAAAATATCAACTATTGCATGGTCAACGTGTAGTGGCAGACTCACAGGAAAGTAAAAGGGGTAATTGTTTCTTCTAATTTTTTTTTAATTTTATTTTGAAAAAATATAAACATATGCATATTAATCAAGTTCCACCCCCCCTCTCCCCACCTCCCCCCAATCTTGAACAAAAATAATATGAATTTTTTCATTTAATTTATAGAAAGAAACATTAGTATTAAGTTTGTCCCCTCTCCTCCCATCTAAAAATATTTCTAGTTTCATCCCTGTCAATGTGTAACATGTATCAATTTTCTATGTCAAATTTCTCTATATACTTAGAATTATTGCATGCAAACACATGCAAGTGCTTTCACGTTATAAATGCATGATTATTTTATTTTTTTATCATTATTATTATTATTATTATTATTATTATTATTATTATTATTATTATTATTATTATTATTATTATTATTATTATTATTATTATTATTATTTCAGTTATTTTATTTATTAAAAAAAATTGTTTTCAAATCTTCATGAACCGAAAAACCAGTCTACCAGAATTTACCAGATGGATATTTTAGGATGAGGCTTATAGAAAATTAGTAAGAGATTGCCTTTTCAAATTGTTTCACCCGAGCCAACATTCTAAGTTGTGACTGTCCAATTTTTGTACTATATTTATTTTTAAACAAAGGAGCGATATTATATTATTACTAGTAATATATTTTTAAGCTAAATTAATGGTAAAAATATGGTTGGTATAAATATATTTTCTAAGTTTGTAAAGATAATTTAATTAACACTCCTAAATTAAAAATTAAAGGGGGGCAATTTTCTCTTTTAGGTCTTACTCCCTCAGCTCCTGTCAAATGAGAAGAATTTGAGCATGTAGTTTTATTTGTTCAAATGTTGATAGCATATCAATATTTCTTTACAATTTATTTAGGTGAGGAACAAAATTGATATTGTCATTTTATAATAAATCAATTAATCTCAATCACTTTTAACTTTTAAGGGATGTGAACCTTGATCCTAGTTAGCATTAGAGTGACTTCCCTTTTCGTGAATCGTGACAATTGTCTCTTGAAATTTATTAGAATTTCAGAGTGTGTTTAATAAGAAAAAAGGATGGAAAGTAATAAAAAAGGGGAAACATATAGATAATCTCACCAAATCACAAGATACGTTTTACTACAAAGATTTAATGAAAAGGAAAAGAAGGGGAAAAAAATGGTCTCATTGTTAACAACTACGTACATACTCACTGTTATTAAACAAGTGTTCGATTCACATTGCTTAGGCTAAACTCCTCTCCTTTTCTTTTAGGGAAAAGATAAGGAAAACGAATAACCTAAACCAATCCATCATCCCCGTAAGAAATTGAAAACTAAACAAAGTACATAGAGTTCGAGGAACATACCCGTTAGCTTGGTTCTGTAAGACCATTCCAGCTAGATTTGCAACTTCTCTAAGTGCTAACTTCCAAGCTTTCACCTTTTCCATCCTTTCTTTCTTTTTTTCATCATTGATTTCGCTGTCTATTAGTTCCTCTTCATATCTAGCAAAAACTTCTCCGATACTCCCTGTTTGATTCCTGACATCTGATGGATCCACGTCATAGAAAACTGGCAAAACTTCATGACCACTACTACTACTCCTATTCCACTCAAGAATCATCACAACTTCATCGAGACACCATTCAGAAGACGCATAGTTCTTTGAAAACACTATAATTGAAATCCTTGATTCTTTTATCGCTTTGCACAATTCAAACTCTAGCCTCTTTCCCCTCTCAATGCCATCGTCATCTATAAATGTGCGAAGTCCGGCTTGATCAAGAGCTGCGTAGAGGTGATCAGTAAAAGTTTTTCGAGTATCTTCACCTCGAAAACTCAAGAACACTTGATAATTATATCCAAAGGTTGAAGAGGACACTACCTGATAACAGGTCTTAAGAGATTGACTCTTACAGTCGCTTAAGACCTCTTCTCCGTCTCTTAAGTCTTAAGCGACTAACTGTCAGTCGCTTAAGTATTGTCGCATAAGCTAAGTGGCTGTAGTTCTTAAGCGACTGATAAATATGAGTCTGTCGCTTAAGAAACTCTTAAGTCACGGTTTCAAATTCTGTCGCTTAAGGCTTAAGCGACTAAAACGAATAGTTTAGTCACTTAAGCTGGGCCAGCTTAAGCGACTAACAATGCCTTTGTCAGTCTCTTAAATTGGGACAGCTTAAGCGACTAACAATGCCTTGTCAGTCTCTTAAGCTGGGACATCTTAAGCGACTAACAATGCCTTGTCAGTCGTTTAAGTTGGCCACTTAAGAGACTAACAAAGCCTTATCAGTCGCTTAAGCTGGCCACTTAAGCGACTGGCAATTCCTATGTCAGTCGCTTAAGTTGGCCACTTAAGCGACTGACAATTCCTATGTCGATCCCAACATCCCTAATCCTGGAAAGTCGCTAATGGTCCACATCACTGTTGCTTTCATCCAGAATGGCTCATTCTTATGTCGATCCCAAGTCCAAACTCCCGTATCCCACAACACCTTCAGCTCATCAATCAATGGTCTCACAAACACATTGAGACACTTTCCCGGAGACTTGGGACCAGATATTAACATGACTAGTATATTAAATTCTTTCTTCATACACATTGAGGGAGGTAAATTGTAAGGCATCACAACAATAGGCCAAGTGCTGTGGGACAAAGCAGTAGCTCCAAAAGGACTGAACCCGTCAGTTGCTAAACCGAGGCGAACATTTCTAAAGTCAGACGCAAATTCAGGATGTGACCTGTCAAAATGTTGCCATGCTTCCCCATCTGCAGGGTGTCTGAGATAATCAGGATCTACAATTCTTTCCCCATGCCACCGCATTTCCTTTGCAGTACGTGTATGGAGACATGTATAGACGCTGCAACCTCGGTGTCAAAGGAAAGTAACGAACCGTCTTCCTGGGAATCCGTTTACCGTCCTCATAATGTATCCATCTTGACTCTTTACAAATGGGACATTCTTACAGCTTTGTACCCTCTTTGTAAAACAAGAAGCAGCCATAGTACCATGCATGGATGACCTCATAACCCATACCGATGTTCTTCAGGGTCCTTTTTACTTGTGCGTATGATTCATGGTATTTGTTTCCGGGAGGTAATAGATTTTTTGCGTGCAGAGACCATTCATCGTAACATTTGTCTGACATTCTACGCTTTAGTTTGATCTTCATCGATTTAAGAATAGAACCTAACACAGTCTCATTACTACCCTCGTACAGTGGAGTTTGTGCTTCTATTAAAAGCCTGTTATATTTTTCCATCGCAGCTTTGGCAATAGGGTCAACATAAACTCCAGTATTAATGTCATTTACACCATCAACAAAAGTTGTATTGTAAAATTCACGAAATGGAAAAGCATCGCCCAGGATTTCCATAGTGGGGTTTATAGAAATATCGGCACTACTACTGGAAGAAGCCAAATTCCGTAGATATACCTCCCTTTGGTCCCATAACGAAGGTATGTTTGAAACTTCACCGTGTTGGTCCCATACAATATACTCTTCCATAATACCATTACTGGTCAAGTGCTTGTACATCTCATTCACATTAAGCCGCCGTTTATGGTTGCGACACTTTTTGCAGGGACACTTGTACAATTCGGTAGGTTCATTAGTATTTTGTACTACAAATTCCAAGAATTTGAGTACCCCCATAATAAAAGGGTCCGAACCTCTGCAGCACTGCATCCAACTCTTATCCATGTTCCCTATTATTTACACACAATATTATATATATAAATACTATATTTACACACAATATATACATAATTATATATATATATATTATTATTATAAAAGTTTATATTATATACTTTTCTTTTATATATTAATATAATTTTCTAATATATATTTTTATATGTAATATTATGTATAATACTATATTTACACGAATACTATATTTACACACAATATTATTATTATTATTATTATTATTATTATTATTATTATTATTATTATTATTATTATTATTATTATTATTATTATTATTATTATTACACACAACAATATATGTATAAATACTATATATTATTTATTATAAAAATTTATATTATATAATTTTATTTTATATATTAATATAATTTTCTAATATATATTTTTATATATAATATTATGTATAATACTATATTTACATGAATACTATATTTACACACAAGATTATTATTATTATTATTATTATTATTATTATTATTATTATTACACACAATATTATATGTAAATACTATATTTAACTAATACTATATTTACACACAATATATACATAATTATATATATATATATATATATATATTATTTATTATAAGAATATATATTATATACTTTTCTTTTATAAATTAATATAATTATCTAATATATATTTTTTATATATATAATATTATGTATAATACTATATTTACACACAATATTATATATTTAAATATTATATATATAAATACTATATTTACACACAATATAATATTTTTATACTATATTTACACTAATACTATCTTAATATAATTTTCTAATAAATATTATATATAAAAATATTTATTGTACACTAAGTATATATAATTAGTGTTAATATAGTATATAGTATTATACATAATTGGTGTATACATATATAGTATATATATAATTAGTGTATATATATAATATATAATTAATGTTAATATTACGTATGTAGTATTATACATAATATTATATATAGATATAGATATATTATATTTAAACTAACACTAAAACTACATTTTTAACACTAATTAGCTCAAACTATCTACTATGAACACACAATTTAGAAACAAATTAAGATAAATAAGAGAGATTATACTAACCTAGAGATCAAATACGAGGTAAGAACAAAGCCTTTGGTGATAGAAATGGTGATTTACACCTCAAAATCGCCTCTCCTAGGACCAAAATGCATCTTCCAACCAAAATGCTTTCTGAAAAAAAAGCTCTGCACTTAACTAAAAAAAATACACTTAAGCGACTGATAATGAATAGTCAGTCGCCTAAGTAAGATCTTAAGCGACTGACAATGAGCAAAGTCAGTCGCTTAAGCAGTCTGGTCAAAGTCCTTTGACCTTCTCTTAAAAACTGTCGGTGGAAGCTTTTAAGCGACTATCATATGGATCTATGTCGCTTAAGATCTCTTAAGTGACTAACATAGGTGAGTCTCTTAAGTGTAGTCGCTTAAGATCTCTTAAGTGACTAACATAGGTGAGTCTCTTAAGTTTAGTCGCTTAAGATCTTTTAAGCGACTAACATAGGTAAGTCTCTTAAGTGTAGTCGCATAAGGTCTCTTAGGCGACTAACATAGGTAAGTCTCTTAAGTGTAGTCGCATAAGGTCTCTTAGGCGACTAACAAAGTTCGGTCACTGAAGTATTGTCGCTTAAGAGTCTCCTAAGCGACTAATTAACTCTAGTCGCTTAAGTATAGTTGCTTAAGCTTGTTTAAGTGACGGAGTGTAATGTTAGTCGCTTAAGAAACGTTTAAGCGACTGACGAAAAAAAGTCAGTCTCTTAAGATCATTTCTGGTGTAGTGGGAGGAGGATTCTTGAGACCTCACAATAGCCATTGAATTGAGTTATAGTATTAGGAAATGAATTACTGGAGGAATGTAATCGATCCAAAAAGGCACAATATTATATTTGCTCAACAAAGGTGCTAATATTGTATATAAATAATTGAATAAGAGGGTGGGTACTGTTGAGTCGATGAAGTACGTCTTCCCGAAATCACAAGGGCTGGCAGTGATCGAGTGGAAAATAATAATTCAGTATAAGGTCCCACAAAGTTGTTGAATAAAGTCCTAAGTTCTTGAAGGAAGGGCAAAATTCAAGATTGAATTTGACCGAATTACAAGAGGTTCCCACAAGCAGCGATTTTCATTCGAAGACAAGAAAAACTTCATGTTTGAAAGTCAAGCGACTCACAAAATATAATAGGACTTCACTCCCTTCATGTTTGAAAGTTGAGACTTCATTGCACTCCAAAGGGTCCCTTCATTATTATTATATTTTTTTTTCATCTAATTTTGATGAATTTAAGTTTGAAACCTAAACAGACGAAGTTTTTCAAAAAACTTGATGGACATAATTTATATATTGAGTAAATCATTACTACAAAATTTTATCAAAAAATTTAAGTTGGAAGTAGATATGATAAAAAATTTGATACATATATTTATTTTCGATCATTAAAATTCTTATTACATATGTATCAAATTTTTATTATATCGAATTTCTTGATGAAATTTTGTGGAGATGACCTATTCGTTATAGGTCCTCTACCAAGTTTTGTGAAAAAAATTCACCCATTTAATCCTTGAACTAGACCTAATTGGAAAAAAATGAATGGATGGGGTAATGGAGGGGTGGCAAGTCCCGAAATATATTCATTACATCCCACTATGTTTGAAAGTTTCTAAGACGAGAAATAAACATATATATCAAATTTTTATCACACCTACTTTCGATCTGAAATCCTTGATGAAATTTTGTGAAGTTGATCAACTCATTATAGAGATTATCTCTGTTAAATTTCATCTGTTTAACCCTCGAACTAGATTCTATTGTACGAAATTGAACCAAAAGTACAATGGAGAGTAGCCAAGTCCAATACCCATGGCCTCACCTATTTATTAATAAAAATGTATCGTTACAACCTTTGTAAGAGTTTACTTACGACACTTTATTAAGCAGTGCCATAAATGTGTGTTTCAAGTAGTTCATGACTCACAACAATCATTCATTTATTACTTTAAATCATCTACCAGTCCAGTGAACAAGCTATATGTCGGGTGCGTAGGTGGGGGCAATTGCTCCATCCATATTTTTAAAAACTAGTTAAGAAGCACTTGTAATGCACTTGAATAATAATATAACTTATAATCTCTATTGAATATAATAGAGTTAATTAGTATTAGGAAATGAATGAAGGTTTTAATAGTGTATATATAAAATAAGATGGTTGATATATATTGATTGAGTCAAAGAAGCCAAGGATGGTCAGACAGTGAGTGGGGCAGTAATAATTCAAGAATTTGACTAAGGTTGGTATTATTTGGAGTGAACGGAAGTCTTCCCACAACATCTATGGATGGAAGGCTCGGGCAGTGCGTAAAAAATAGTAATTCAAGAATTTGACTGAGTTACGAGAGGGGTCTCACAAATTCAAAGGATACGCACCACCGAAATTGAATTTTATGTTTGAAATTAAGTTTGGAAGACACGATATATGTTAAGTTTGAAAGTTGAGCACTCACAAAATATAATAGGACTTTTTTCCTTTCAAGTCTAACAGTTACGCACCAGCGCACATGCACGTGATGTATATATATTACTCGCATGTTTATAATTTGAGTAGAAAATTTTAACAAAATTCAAAAACCTTCAAAGTGACTAAACATGAGTGTAGATTGTTTAGCAACAAATGTTTAATTCACATTGCAAACAAAATATTAAACGTTTCAAAGACACGTAGGAGAAACTTTATGTTTCAAAGTTTAGTGCGACTCAGCAAATACATTGATTACATCTCACAATTAATTTTAGAGCGACTCACGCTATGTTTGAAGTTTCCAGGACAAGAGAAAGGAAGTGCAAGTATGTATTTTTTTTAGAAATCTTGTATGTATTTTATGACTTACTTTGAAAAGTTTTCATAAAAAAACTGTGTTTCTATCCGTCTTCTTTTCCATTTGTTGAGAAATTTTTCATTAAAGCTCACTTTCTCTTATCTCTCACTTTATCTTGTGTTCTCGCCTTTTAATATTGCTAAACAAGAGAAATTCTAAACTTTTTTTTTCTTTGCGTTGTTTTCTCATCAAATTAAAACTCCCAACCACAGCGTTAAAATTTTGATTCAAAGAAATGATTCAAATGATATTGCATCAATATAATGTAATGAATCCAGAGTAGTTTTAATATTAATTAATGACCGTGTAGAATTAATGTTGGACTTTATTTCAAAAAATATTTAAGGATATGATCATTGTTTCAGTTTAATGATTCTCCTAGAATTTCAAAGGAAGGAATTCGATATACAATTTTGGCAAACGTTAAAAGAATCCTATTGGTAAAGGCAACAATTCATATTTAGTAAGCATTTTACCACAAAACTGAACATATATGTCAAATATTTATTGTAGCCACTTCCGATTTGAATTTAGAATTGGGTGAGATGATGATTGAAAATTTCAAATTTTGAAAATAATTTTATTTATCAAATTTTTGTGGCACCTACTTTAGGTTTGAATTACTTGGAAATGATCTACTCATTATATATAGAGATTATCTCTACCAAGTTTTATGGAAAAATTAGTACGTTTAGTCTTCAAAATAGGGTGTTCTTAAATGCACCCACATAATTCGTCTTCTCACCCCACTTTCTATACTTTGAAAAAATTGCCACTAATTTGTCTTTTCACCCACTTAAAATTTTAAAAAAACTTTAATTTTTTTTTCCAACAAACATTCATCTACTATTTTCATTTAATTACATATATCTCATAAATGTAAATTTATAATAAATATTCTTATACTTTTATATTAAGTGCCAGATTTTTATTTTTATTTGCTCCGGCACGATAACATTTTCAATGATATTTTTCTTAATTTATTCAATTTTTTTATTTGTGCATGCATGTAGAGCTCAATAAAACTCATGTTAAGTTATCCAATGTCAAAGTTAAAATTTGTTTGTCTTAACATGTGCATAATATGCCATAAATAATATATATATATATATATAAGTATTGCATGTTGTGCTTTTATTGTTTCAATATTTAAATTCTTAAAATTACTCGTAAAAAAGTATTGAAAAATGAAATAGTTTGGTGAGAAAATCTCTATCCTTTTAATATTTTTCAAGGAAATCGTTTTTTTGAGTCACCAAAAAATTAAATATCTTAGAAATCGAAAGTAACAAAATATTTTAATAAATAATTTATTCTTATAAAAACTATTTTATTTTTTCAATTCATTTTTTCCCTTTTCACGAAAGATAATATTTTTTAAAAAGAAAGAAGAAAATGTTTTAAGTCATTAAAAACCCATTTAAGAACACCCAGGGTGAGAAAACGGATTTTGTGGATACATTTAAGAACACTTGAAAAAATTCATCACTATTCACCTTTTTTTCCTCTATTTTTTTTTCTCTATCATATTTCTTCTAATATCTTTGATAAAAATAAAATTGATCTTCTAATATTTTTGATGTAGTGAATTAAGACATATTTATATAGTATATGACTTAATTATTACTTTTTTTAATTAATTAGTTAACTTCAACAGCTTCTCTGAGCCTTTGCAATCTAACCTAACTTATTACTCCATGTAGCTCACATGTACGTTTTAGTGAGAGAGAGAGAGATAGTTTACGTAAGCATGTATAAAAAAAAGTTAATAAAGAAAAAATAGCTTAAGGGCTTTTCTGGGCTTTTCTTTAATTATAATTAATGTTTAAATTTTCATATATATTATAAAAGAATTAATTTAATTTTTATTTATTTATAATTGTGTTGAAAATAATTAATAATGTTTTCAAAATGCTTAAAAAATAAAGGATGATCTAAATTTAATTGGAAACGGAGTAAATATTTTAAATTTCTTTGTATATCAAAAATACTACTATATATATATGGATCAACTTTTGATCTTTTAATATTTTTGATATAGTGAATTAAAACTTATATTTACTTATGTGATAAAAATAAAATTTGTAGACAAATTTAAAATATGAATAATAATTATGATGTGATCCGGCCTAGCTCTAGTTTCTATTCAATCATGGTGGTTCGTGGCATTCCAAATGATGATCCACACATGATGGCAAGCAAGGATAGAGCATGGAAATTCAAAAGGAATTCCATATAATTTCATATGCTTGATGCAATAAGCTTGAATGATAATTATGCATTTTAAGGAGTTCCAAAAGATTGGGCATTGGAGTTTAAGAGGAAGAGAGCCCGAAGTTACAAGGTGAAGAAATCAGAAGAAGTGTTTGCTTAAAGCGTGGGCACGCCAAAGCTGGGAATTGTGAGCAAAAGGCAGAAGTACTATTTTGATAAGGTGCGGGCACGCCCTAAAGTCTGAAATTCAGCATAAGTAGTATTTTGATAAGGCGCGGGCACGCCTTAAAGTCCGAAATTCAGCCTTATTTTTCTAGCGTGTTTTCACGACCAACTAGCAAAGATTGTAATTAGTTTTATTATTATTTTGGCAGCTTCTTTATTTTTTTAATAGGTCTTTTATTTTAATTAGGAGATAATATCTAGTTTGTTTCCTTTTTATTAAGATTCTTATTTTAATAGGAAATAGTTTCCTTATTGTTTCAGGATTCTATTGTTTTGTTTACTCCTATTTAAAGGAGGCTCAATATTGTTTTATCAAGTTAAGTTATGAATACAATTATGATTGGAGAGTTTTCTCTTTGTGTTCTCTAAGAACATGTTGAGCATGGTGAATTGATTAATTCACGTGTTTCTTGACTTATCAATCTAGCATCCACACTAGATTGTGGCGTCATTCACTATACCGAGGTTCGCGCTTCTATAAGCGTTGGGTTTAGGTTTCGCCTTCCATCTTTTCGACATTATTCCAAGGTTCTAGTCTCAATATAGACTACGGGTCAAGGATTCACAAACGACTTGGTTAGGAGTACGATCCGGGATCGCGTCAAACTATTTAAGAGTAATGAATAATAAAAGATTATATGAAATATCATATAATTGTTAAAACTGTATTTATCATAATTAATATTTTGTATCTTCAGAGGTACTATTTAGACGAAATTCTTAATGAAATTTATGAAGAACAATGTAAATTTTGTTTATTATGTCTTATATTAATGAAAAATTTAATATTTTTACTTTTAGCGACAAAACTTAATCGTCTTTACATTGTTTTAGTAAACTCACCCCACCACTGGGTGAAGTGCAAGATTTTCTAAAGATTTGATGGGGTGAGAAGACTGATTATGTGGGTGCATTTAAGAACACCCTCAAAATAAGCCTCATTTGACGAAATTGAACCGAAGTATAATGGAGAGGAATTAGCATTACTCAGACCTAGGAGGGATTCCCTGTTCGAGTATGAGCAAAGTGGGTGGGTTTTTCGTTTGTAGTTAATGGAGAGATTTAGATCTTCTTTTATTGAAAAGAAAAAACAATTACCATTACAATCTATACTATATTATAACTTAGAATATGCAGCCTAAAATCTATATTTTGAAAATCAATAATGTTGTTGACTTAATTTGTTATATATTCTAATCCTCCATTATGATCTGGAAAATCAAATTGTTCCTTGAAGTTAAAGAGGTGTTCCATGAGTCTTTCAGAGATCACACAATTGGGCTTCTAGATGTTTTTCTCATTCTCTTTCTGACTATGAATTGGTTTGCCAGGGCAATATCCTTGACTGTTGCGGCTACTCGAAGAAGTTTGCAGTGAAAATTTTAGATCTTTCCTTTGAGTTCTTGCACTAAAGCATCTAAGCGATCTTGTGACGTGGATATGTGGGCGAGTACCTGATTTTGAGCACCTGCATTTTTGGCTTGCCAATTTAGCGCTACTTCGATAACATTCACAGATCTAGGTTGACCATGCTTGCCAGTAGAGATAGGATTTTTGACCTTCCACACATGTTTTGTTCTTTGTTGGGTGCCCTCAAAGTTTTCAAAACTAGGAAATTTGGCCTTGTAGTCAGGAGATCAAAGGTCAAACATAAAATAGGGGACAGACTCTTGGACTGGTGGTGTGCGGGAGATCTTAATTGGAGATTTGGCTAATTATTTTAGGGCATTTTGGTAATAGGGAGAAAGGGCTAGTGGCTTCAGTAGAGTTGGTTTAGCTAAGGGTGGTTGAGGAGAACAGCTTGAGATTTCTGGAGGAGGCTTGATTGAGTCACCTTTGTAGAGAACAAAGAAGTAAAAATTTTCAGAAGGTTCGCCAAGTAGGTCAATAGTTGGGTCACCAGCTATATACCTTTCTTTGAGTACATCTTGAGATGATTTCTTTTTGCTTTTTCTCTTTGGACAGTCTTCCATGTACTTTGCTTCATACAACTAATCTTCAATCAGAAGCATCACAGTAACAAATGTCGTACCAGATATGTCCATCTAGATCACGACTTCGATAAACGGGGTTTCCATTAGCGCCAAAGTATAAGATGGGAATAGATGACGGCACATCTTCTTTTAACTGAGGGTCCGTGGGACGGGGCAAAATTGGGTATGTGGAATAGACTGGAACATGATCTGTTTGCGCTTGCAATTTTTCACAGGTGGTTATCAAAGTTTCTGGCTAGAGCATTACAAGCTCTATCATGGGAATCAGTCTGGTGACATATATGCAGTCAAGGGCTTGGTTAGAATCAACTTTGAGCAAAAGAGCCTCATCATAATGGGAGTTTGGGATTGAAATGTCAAAAGCGTGGTTTTGCACTCAATAAACCATTTTATGGTGCAGGGTTGCTGTATATGTGGTTGAGACTTGGGAAGCGCTAGTAATGTGGACTTGGATTTTTAAGGTTGACTGTAGGTGAGGGTATGTGAGAGGCATGTTAAAATTGGAGAAAAAGGTGAAGAAGACTGTACCAGCATTCCGAGTGGTCTGAATTGTGCCAATACAAGCATGTTGGTATTTAGCGAATTGGCTATCTTGATAAACGCTTAATATTGTCATTCATACGCTCATTTTCGGAGTTGTTTGACGCATTTATTTCTCTAAAACTACTCGGTTTGTCAACTTATTTCCCGATTAGTCTCGTAGCACTTTTGTATTTAACAATGCTTGGAAAGGCACATTTTTTTGTTTATTTTGGTGTCTTTAGATTTCAAGAAATATTTTATTTAATACAATGGTGAAATTTTCCATGGGACAAAAGGAATCAAAGAAAGTGAAAGTCTCCATGTCCATGTGATTAAAGAAAGAAAGTGGAATTCTCCATGTGATTAAAGAGCATCCAAGATGGTGGATTTATCCACCAAAAATAAAATAAGCATTGTTTATTTTTTAACATCCAACACAACTCTCCTATTTATAGTCTTCATTGTTACTTTGGAGAGGAGTCCTTTTATTACTTCTCATTTCTCAATTTATAGAGAGCTTGTAATACTTTTTTCTAGAGAGAGAAATGTAGTTCACTTTTATAATTCTTGTCTCTACATTTATTATGGAGTAAATTTCTTTGCTAAGGTTAAAAGTTGAAATTTGCAATGCATTAATTATGTAAGTTCAATTCTCATTCCATTGTTAGTATTGTTAAATACTTTTTGAATCCTTCATCTTCTCCATTTTTTCAACCATTCATAAGCTAGTAAGATAATTTTCATACGATGATTTGACTTTGTATGCTTTGTATACATAGATCTCAAGCATTAATGAGGAAATGATATACTTGTGTATTTCTTATTAGCCTATGTCCATTTTTTCTTTGACTGAGATACTTTTCATTGCCAAGCATGATTAGTCTTTGAATATTCATGAAACACCATAAATTTGAGATTTTAATCTTAAATACTTTAATGATATGTTAAGTGCTTTCTACACTTTATGTGATTTTAAGACTCATCATCTTCTTAGTTAAAGTGTTGCCAAAGAGGATCTTTTAAATTTATGACATAAACAACTTCATTAATCATTTTAAGGATTCAATTTGTATTTATCAAATAAGTCTATATAGGACAGTTTGACCTCCACCTAGACCTCCCAATCTTAGACAAATGAAATGTTATGATTTATCGAGCTAAACTCCTTGTAGTTGGCCATTTTCATAATCAAGTCATTTGCCTAGGGAAAACTAACAATGAGTTCTTAAATGCCTAGTTTAAATTTATGCCTTTTCTTTTTGTGTATTTTAAGTTTGAATCTTGGTTGACATTATATGGGAATGGGTTGCACTTGCTTCACACCCTTTGTCACAAGATAAAAATGAGAGATACACTAGTATTGATATTTGCTTACACCCTTTCTTTATATGTCATTTATATGGGAATGAGTTGCTTTTGCTCCACACCATTTTGCTTAGAAATGAGTAAAATATTCAACACTTAGGAATTGCATTGAGAACTTTGAATGAGGTTGATTTTACTTAACTTTGCAAAACAAATGAATTCTATAATGCCTTAGCCATTTCTCATCTTTTGTTACTTCATTTTAATTTTTATTGCAAGACTTTAAAACCAACCAATTAATTTCTCTTAACAAAACCTTGGACTCGTAATCACCACATCATCTTTCCGACTATCCTTGTGGTTCGACACTTGGACTTACCAAGAATTATAACTTGACAACCTGCACTTGGGTACCTAAGCATGAAAGTATTTTCGGCGCGTCAAGTTTTTGGCCTCGTTGCCAGGATACTGCGAAAGTCGGATTACGGGTTTTGTGTAAAAATCCGCTTTGTAAGTATTTTATCCCTTTGTAAATTATTTTTTCAACTTATTATTTTCTTTTTTTTATAGGTGGATATTTTATTCGAGATCACCCTTTCGGGCTTATGCCCGAAAATTTGTACATTGATCTTCGCATAAGTCCACCAAGAGGCCAACCACTACTAAGGCATCCTACTCCTTCACCTACTCCTGAAATGGATAACGAGGACAATGAGTCAAATACTGGAGAAAACAATGATCACAATCGTCCGGTCCGCACCATGCGAGATTACTTTCAACCTCCTCGAGGCACTTCAAACTCTTGCATTGTCATTCCCGCGGGTCAAGCCGGAACATTTACTCTCAAATTGGGCATGTTACAATATATACCGTCATTTCATGGTATGGATTCCAAAAATCCTTACTTGTATTTAAAAGATTTTGAGGAAGTTTGCTCTACTTTTAGAGAAGCTAACACAAATGAGGAAGTAATGAGGTTAAAACTTTTTTCATTCTCTTTAAAAGATAAAGGAAAAATATGGCTAAATTCTTTACGTCCCAATTCCATTCGAACATGGCAAGAATTGAAAATCGAAGTTTTAAAGAAATTATTTCCCGTTCATCGAACCAATGCTTTGAGAAGGCAAATTTCAAAATTTTCTCCTAAAGAAAATAAAAGTTTTTACAAATGTTGGGAAAGATATAAAGAGCTTTTGAATTCTTGCCCCCATCATGGACATGAGACATGGAGTATTGTTAGCTATTTTTACGAATCACTCACTCCCGCCATGCGCACGTTTGTGGAAATGATGTGTAATAGAAATTTTTTGAGCAAAAGTCCGGAGGAAGCTTTGTTATACTTTGATAAAATAGCCGAGGGTGCCCAAAATTGGAACACCTACACGGATGAGGTTAAGGGTAAAGTTTCCGAGAGAGGGGTTTGAACCAATTGTCTAAATGTGATGACATTGAGTTAAAATTTCTTCAATTGTCAAAGAAAGTCGAAGCCATGGAGTCTAGTAAAATGAGAGAAAGTAATGTAGGTACTAGCACCGTTTGTGTCATTTATGAGAAGGTGGGACATTCCACGGAGGAGTGTCACACAATTTCGACCTTCAAAGAGGTCCTTCAAAGTCCCTCACAAATCAATGCTATGAACTCATACTCTAGGCCAAACAATGACCCATTTTCTCAAGGGTACAATGAAGGGTGGAGGAACCATCATAATTTTAGTTAGGGGGAAATCAAAATGCTCATCAAAATTCGAATGTAAACTCGAACTCCTACCAACCAAGACCATCTCTACCCCAAAACAAGTCTTTTGGTCAAACTAACCCAAACCCAAATTCAAATTTGGAGTCTCTTTTGCAGCAATTTATAGATAAGACCAATAGAGAGGTTAGTAATTTGAAAATCCAAATGTCCAAACTCACAACCGCGTTGTCCACCCAAGAAAAAGAAAAATTTCCATCCCAACCCTTAGCCAATCCCCGAGGCCAAGCTTTGGTGATCAATGAGGGTGAATCGAGTGGAAATGTTGAAGAATTAAAATCTATCACCATCCTTAGGAGTGGGAAAGAGATTGACAAAACTATAGTTTCTAAGGCCAAAAAGCCGGTGGACATAGTCGAGTCAAGTCAAGTTGAGGAGATCACCTTAGAAGAGAGAATGAGGGAAGAAGAGAAAGTTAGAAAATAGGATTTAGAGAAAATCAAGAATAGTGTCAAAATCCCTTTTCCGGAGAGGTTATCTCAACCTTTTAAGGAGACCCGAAATGCCGAAGTTCTTGATGTGTTCAAATAAGTGAAAATTAACATTCCATTGCTTGATGCGGTGAAACAAATTCCTTTTTATTCAAAATTTTTGAAAGATTTGTGCACCACTAAGAGGCGATTGAATGTTAAAAAGAAGGCATTTATGGCGGAACACGTGAGTTCAATAATACAAGGCACTCGAATCCCAAAATTCAAAGATCCCGGTTGCCCCACCATTTCTTGTTTGATTGGCAATTTTAGAATAAAAAATGCTTTGCTTGATTTGGGGGCGAGTGTTAATGTTTTGCCATTTTCGGTTTACCAACAATTGGGTTTAGGAGAGTTGAAACCCATGAAAGTCACGATCCAATTGGCGGATCGATCGGTCAAGATTCCAAGGGGAATTGTAGAGGATTTGCTAATTCAAATTGATAAATTCTATTTTTCTGTGGATTTCATAATTCTTGACATGCAACCGGTATCCAATCCCGGAAATGAGATTCCCGTAATTTTAAGAAGACCCTTTCTTGCAATATCAAATGCTATCATTAATTGCAAGAATGGGATTGTAAAATTGGCCTTTGAAAATATGACTCTTGAGCTCAACGTATTTTTAGTAAGTAATAAACAAGATTATTTTGATGATGAAATTGAACATGTAAACATGATAGAGTCATTAGTACAAGACCATTTTTCTTTCACTTATGAATCGAAATCATTGGAAGATTTGCTAACCAATCCCAATGATCCCGAGAAATGTGTGCATGTGTTTTCTTTGGATGATAGGAACAAGGAAGAACTCTTGAAGAATGAAGAAAATGCATAAGTGGAACCACTAAAACTTGAAGGAAAGATGGAGCTCAAGCCTCTTCCTAGCAATTTAAAGTACGCTTTCCTAGGTGCTTTTAAAACTTACCCCGTGGTAATTTCTTCCGAACTCTCAAATGATCAAGAAGAACGGTTGGTAAGTATGCTAAGTAAGTATCGAAAAGCTTTTGGGTGAAAGTTGGCCGACCTCCAAGGAATTAGTCCATTGATTTGCACACACAAAATTCACTTGGAGGAAGGTGCAAAGCCATCAAGATAATTTCAACGCCGATTAAATCCTCACATGCAAGAAGTAGTAAGAACCGAGGTGTTGAAATTGCTTGATGCCAAGATCATCTATCCAATTTTGGATAGCAAATGGGTAAGTCCGACCCAAGTTGTGCCTTAAAAATCCGGGCTTACGGTAGTAAAGAATGAAAATAATGAGTTGATACACCAAAGAGTCACCACTGAGTGGCGAATGTGCATAGACTACCATAAGTTAAATGAAGTCACTAGAAATGACCATTTTCCTCTTCCATTCTTAGATCAAACACTTGAAAGAGTGGCGGGTCATGAGTTATATTCTTTTTTAGACGGATTTTTCGGGTATAACTAAATCGAAATTGATCTTGAGGACCAAGAAAAAACAACCTCCACATGTCCATTTGGTACTTTTGCTTATCGAAAAATGCTTTTTGGTTTGTGCAATGCACCGGTCACTTTTCAAAGATGTATGTTGAGCATTTTTAGTGATATGGTAGAGAAAACTCTAGAAGTTTTTATGGACTATTTTACCGTTTACGGTAAGTCGTTCGATAATTGTTTGCTTAATGTTGAACATGTGTTAGCAAGGTGTATCGAGAAGCAACTCGTCCTCAATTGGGAGAAATGCCACTTCATGGTGACAAAGGGCATTTTATTGGGCCATGTTGTATCGGGGAAAGGCATTGAAGTAGACAAGGCGAAGATCGAGCTTATCTTAAAGCTCTCCACCCCCAAGTCAATCAAGGATGTTTACTCATTCTTGGGGCATGCCGGATTCTACCGAAGGTTCATTCAAAATTTTAGCATTATTGCTAAACCCATGTGCAAGTTATTCTTGAAAGATGCCCCATTTGAATGGACCAAGGAATGTGAAGAAGCCTTTGTAAAACTCAAGCACATGCTCACTATCGCACCCATTATGCAAACCCCCGATTGGAGTTTGCCATTCGAACTCATGTGCGATGCAAGTGATTACGCCGTGGAGGCGGCCCTCGACCAAAAAAAGGACAAAAAGCCCGGGGTCATTTACTATGCGAGCCGAACTCTCAATGAGGCTCAAATGAACTACACCACCACTGAGAAAGAACTCTCTTAGCTATTGTCTTTGCCCTCGACAAATTTCGGTCCTACCTCATTGGGTTACATATTGTCATTTTTACCGATCATGCGGCTCTCAAGTATTTTTTCACAAAGAAAGATGCAAAGCTAAGGCTTCTAAGATGGATTCTTCTCCTACAAGAATTCAATCTTTTCATAAAGGATAAGAATGGTGTCAAAAATGTGGTAGCGGATCATTTATCTCGCCTTTCATTCACCGACCACATTAAAGAGAGTGCTATTAAAGACTCTTTTCTGGATGAGCAACTATTCACAATCTCTTCTTCACCATGGTATGCCGATATCGTGAACTATCTTGTCACCGGAAAGATGCCAAGCCATTGGAATGCCCAAGACTGAAGGAAATTCTTGTCCGAGGTTAACCATTTTTATTGGGATGACCCGTTCTTGTTCAAGTATGGGGCAGATCAAATCATTCGATGATGTATTCCCAATGATGAATTCGAAGGAGTTATAAGCTTTTGCTATAATGAAGCTTGTGGTGGACATTTCTTAGCCAAAAAGACGGCCGCCAAGATCTTGTAAAGTGACCTTTATTGACCAACAGTGTTCAAAGATGCCTACCAACATTGCAAAGCTTGCCCGAGATGTCAAATGTTAGAAAAGATTACAAGAAAAAGCATGATGCCGCTTAATCCAATCTTGGTGATTAAAGTGTTCGATTGTTGGGGAATCGATTTCATGGGACCATTCCCATCCTCTTTCGGTAACCTTTATATTTTAGTAGCGGTTGATTATGTTTCTAAGTGGGTAGAGGCCCAAGCTTACAAGAAAAATGATCACAAAGTAGTGATTCGATTTTTAAAAGAAAATATTTTTGCAAGGTTTGGCACTCCCAAAGCGATTATAAGCGATGGTGGTACTCATTTTTGCAACAAACCTTTTGAATCTTTAATGCAAAAATATGGGGTAAATCATAAAGTATCACTCGCTTATCATTCGCAAACCAATGGCCAAGCCGAACTTGCCAATAGGGAGATAAAACAAATTCTTGAAAATACGGTAAATCCAAATCGCAAGGATTGGTCGATGCGTCTTAACGATGCACTTTGGGCTTACCGTACGGCTTTTAAAATAATTTTAGCTATTAAAATGATGAATTTTGATATTGAAAATGTCGGAAACAACCGAAAGTTACAACTTGAGGAGTTGGAGGAATTAAGGAGGGATGCATACCAAAATGCAAAGATAAGCAAAAAACGTGCAAATTTTTTTCATGATAAATCTATTTTAAGAAAAAAATTTAAACTCGGGTACAAAGTTCTAGTTTATGACATGCGTTTACATCTCTTTCCGGGAAAGCTGAAATCACGTTGGACCGGCCCATACATTGTTCGACATGTATTCCCTTTTGGGGCCGTGAATGTTGAGGATCCCAAAACAGGCTTTGTGTTCAAAGTAAACGGACAACGCCTTAAGCCGTTTTTGGAATTTTCACCTCGAGAGGAGTCCACCACTCTCGAAGATCCGACCTATACCTCACAAGCATATGTGATGTTTGTATATAATTCTTGTTTAAAAAAAACAAAAAAAAATGCTTTAATTTCTTTCTTACTTTTTTTTTGGGTTCGGTTTGATAAACATGACATTACGATTGAAATGTGGTTGTAATGCATGCATGTTATGATTTATCAACCCGTCTTTTTTGTTAGTGTGTACATATAGTAATTTTGCTTTGAAAATAGCTCTCTTTTGCCTCATGAAAATCGAAAAGCCAAATGGAAGACTGCCATTTTCTCATTCTCTTCACATTGAGGACAACGTGTTCTTCAAGTTGGGGGGTAATGTACTTAAACTTTAATGGCTTTTCAATTTTTGAATTTTTCATGTGTTTAGAGCTTTAAAAAATAATAATTTGAAAGTTTGGAAAATGATGAATGATAAAAAAAAATTGATGATGATTGGTTCATTAGCTATTGGCATGAATTCCTTGATCTAGATGGAATTTTGAGTGATAATCTACCTTGCTTTGCTTCAATTAGATTCATGACCCTAGAAACGTCCCTTAAAATGTGTAAATGCTTCAAGTAGAGAAATTCTTTCGTAAGACTTAGAGTAATTTTTATTTTGTGAAGAGAGAATTCTTGTCCAAAAATAATGAAAGTTTTTTCGAAAAGATCCTCCAATAGAGAGGACAAATGCATGGCACTTTGAAAAACTTGGATGACTTTTAATCCTAATATTGACTTAAAGCTTCACTTGACTAAATCATAAGTCTCTTTGTCTAATATTATGGATACGTAAAGGTTACCATATGGGAAAGGGTGAATAGCTTCCTTCAAGCTTAATAAATAAGCATAAAGTGTCAAATTTTATATAGTGAGTTTATTGCCCCTCATAGAGATGAAAACCGCATTGAACTAATTTGGCAAAAATTCCAAAAAAATATAAGAAAAGTGCTTAGAAATGGACAAAATTTAAAACTTTCGTTTTTGAAGGAAATTCCTCTTCCATCTCTAATGATAAATACTCTTTGTGTTTAAATGGGAGTTTTTCTAATATAAGGCTTAGCATGTGATTAAAAGGAAGTATGGGTTAAGTTTCTAAAGGAGATAAGCAATTTAGATAGTCATTCAAAACCCACAAGTCTAGAAATAGTGATAGTAATGTCATAAGCATTACAAATTAAACTTTTTGAAATCATCATTCTCGTCATTCACCATGATCAAACTTTTGATGTTTGTAGGTATCATTACTGTAAACCTTCACGAGACAAACCTCGTCTTCTAAGGGAACTTGGAAGTTTTAAAAATGGCTTAGTGCATTTTATCAATGCATTTTCGGATAATATTATTTTGTTTTTATTTATTTTGCTGAGGGACTAGCAAGAGATAAGTCGGGGAGAGTCGATAAACACTTAATATAGTCATTCATACGCTCATTTTCGAAGTTGTTTGACGCGTTTATTTCTCTAAAACTACTCGATTTGCCCACTTATTTCCCGATTAGTCTCGTAGAACTTTTGTATTTAACAATGCTTGGAAAGGCATATTTTTGTGTTTATTTTGGTGTCTTTAGATTTCAAGAAATATTGTATTTAATACAATGGTAGAATTTTCCATGGGACAAAAGGAATCAAAGAAAGTGGAAGTCTCCATGTCCATGTGATTAAAGAAAGAAAGTGGAATTCTCCATGTGATTAAAGAGCATCCAAGATGGTGGATTTATCTACCAAAAATAAAATAAGCATTGTTTATTTTTTAACACCCAAAACAACTCTCCTATTTATAGTCTTCATTGTTGCTTTGGAGATGAGTCTTTTTATTACTTCTCATTTCTGAATTTATAGAGAGCTTGTAATACTTTTTTCTAGAGAGAGAAATGGAGTTCACTTTTATAATTCTTGTCTCTACATTTATTATGGAATAAATTTCTTTGCTAAAGCTAAAAGATGAAATTTGCAATGCATTAATCATGTAAGTTCAATTCTCATTCCATTGTTAGTATTGTTAAATACTTTTTGAATCCTTCATCTTCTCTATTTTTTCAACCATTCATAAGCTAGTAAGATAATTTTCATATGATGATTTGACTTTGTATGCTTTGTATACATAGATCTCAAGCATTAATGAAGAAATGATATACTTGTGTATTTCTTACAAGCCTATGTCCATTCTTTCTTTGAATGAGATACTTTTCATTGCCAAGCATGATTAGTCTTTGAATATTCATGGAAACACCATAAATTTGAGATTTTAATCTTTAAATACTTTAATGATATGTTGAGTACTTTCTACACTTTATGTGATTTTAAGACTCATCATCTTCTTAGTTAAAGTGTTGCCAAAGAGGATCTTTTAAATTTACGACATAAACAACTTCATTAATCATTTTAATGATTCAATTTGTATTTATCAAATAAGTCTATATAGGACGGTTTGACCTCCACCTAGACCTCCCAATCTTAGACAAATGAAATGTTATGATTTATCAAGCTAAACTCCTTGTAGTTGGCCATTTTCATAATCAAGTCATTTGCCTAGGGGAAACTAACAATGAGTTCTTAAATGCCTAGTTTAAATTTATGCCTTTTCTTTTTGTGTATTTTAAGATTGAATCTTGGTTGATATTATATGGGAATGGGTTGCACTTGCTTCACACCCTTTGTCACAAGATAAAAATGAGAGATACACTTATGTTGATATTTGCTTACACCCTTTCTTTATATGACATTTATATGGGATTGGGCTGCCTTTGCTCCACACCCTTTTGGTTAGAAATGGGTAAAATATTCAACACTTAGGAATTGCATTGAGAACTTTGAATGAGATTGATTTTACTTAAGTTTGTAAAACAAATGAATTCTATAATGCCTTAGTCTTTTCTCATCTATTGTTACATCATTTTAATTTTTATTGCAAGACTTTAAAATCAACCAATTAAATTATCTTAACAAAACCTTGGACTCTTAATCACCATATCGTCTTTCTGACTATCCTTGTGGTTCGACACTTGGACTTACCAAGTATGATAACTTGACAACCTGCACTTGGGTACCTTAGCACGAAAGTATTTTCGGCGCGTCATGCATTTATCAGCTTGAAAATTTAATAAAAGTCACATTTTCATATTAATTAATTAGGGGATTCGTAAGGAGTGATTTAGGTTTAATTTGTGATTGATTGTGAAAGTTTATTTGGGATTTCCTTTTTTATTAGGAATAGTTAGTTTTTGTTTGCTTTGGTTAATTGATCATGACGTGACATGGGGCTCTCAATTTAATTTTGCCTAATTAAGTGATTTGAATATTGTTTTATTTAACTGAAGGTGTATAATTTTTTTTGTATGCAATTTAGTCATAACAAACAATTTCTATGAAAATTAAAATAATAACTATTTTTTCGTTGAACTATTTTTAAAAAGATTAAAATTATTTTCTACTGTCTATTTAAACTATGTAAAATGTACTTACACATGCAAATCAAACAAGCGCTTTGTTCTAACAAATTATTACAAGAGTTTACATTACTTCAAAAAAATAACCAGTATCCCTTCTTCTTCTGCCATCTTTCAAAATCTAAAAAAATACAAGACAACAAAATTAATTTATGTGCTAGAGTTAATTTATTCCTATAATTAAACCAGGAAGAAAACATAATTGCAGATTTTAAACTATCGACGTTAAATTAAAAATTATACTTTTAAACTAAGAAATATAATTGCATATACATGAAACAGTAAAAATCTTTTTTTCCTCACATATCCTCATTTTAATGTGCGAGAAAGAATAAAGTTAAAATTATTTATTAAAACAAATAAAATACACAAAGGATTTGCTTTAGATGGAAAACGAGAAAACAAATAAGTTTAAAATGAGTTAGCATAGATGTTATATACTTTTTTTCATTAATTGTATCGATTAGAATTGAATCCTAAAACTCATCAACACTACTTTATGAAAGTAAAGTTGAATTGAAAGACTATAGGGTACACATACCTTTCCATGTTACATCATGGTCCCCAAAAATTTCTCGAAACCAACTCTTCTCTCTCAATTCATAAAAGTGATACCAACAATGATGGGAGAGCAAGAAGGCTCGTGGGCTCATAAATTGATGATTTGACAAATCTCCACCAATGACATCTTTAATGTTGTTGCAATGAGGATTTGCTTTCATCTCTTCCTCCTTTTCCTCTTCTTCACCCCAAACAAAGTTTATACCAAACTTTTTCACCTCTAAAAACTCAGGACAAATTATAGAAACATCAATTTCATCACCTCTTTCCAAATGATTCCCCAACTTCCAATGGCTTAACCATACAAACTCTTCTTTTTCTACCGTTGCTCCTGGAATTACAAAAGTCACGGGACAATATATCCACTTTAGGTCCTTGCTCTTGTTATTAATCTTAGTGAATAATAGACAAGAATGAAGTGGGCATGTATCAAACTTGGAGAGTTTGTACACAGAGTAAACATTCAATCCTCGAATTTTAAGACCAGTAGGATGTGAAGGTACAATAAAAGTTCCTGATGATGATGATGATGAACCCTTATTATCATTTCTATCACTACACCAACTTGGAATCACTTCCATTCGGAGAAATGTGCTGAATATACCAAATTCATGTAATCCCTATACCACACGATGAACCATAATTAATTAATTAATTTTAAGGATTCATTATAAAGTTGGGGAAACACACTCGCATTATATATGTTTACACACACACACACACATATATATATATATATAATGAGAGAGAGATAGCACCTCAGGGATATATTTCTTTGGCCCGAAGTGGGTTTGAATTTCACAGCTCAATCTAAAGTTTTGACTTAATTCCACACCGTATAAGCCAAATTTATCGAGTATTTCTCTGTTAACTTTTTCCAGGGGTTGTAACTTGAACATACCTTGAACCTCTCTCATTTTTTCACAAGCTGACCAACAAATGATAGGTCTAGTTAAAGCTGACTGATATGCTACACTTTCCAATGATGTACAACTAGACACACTCAAAAAGTTTACATTCGGCAGGTAAGAGATCGAATGAAGTTCTCCACATGAATTTAAGTAGAGCTTTTCAAGCTTACGAAGACTACCAATGCATTGTGGCAGGGTAAGAAAATGATTGTAGCTTAGATCTAACCATTTCAACATTGATAGGTTACTAAAATCCAAGAGAAAATCATCATCTGATAGATTACAGTTTTGAAGACTAAGCTTTACTAAAAAGCATGGGAAAGAAAAACGTATGTGTTGTGGGTTTTTCAATGGGTTTATGGTGACTCCATTAGCGTTAAACACTTTTAATGACTCCATGTTCTTCGAATCCACTGGAAACTCATGAATATTTGAGCAACCATCGACTACTAATGTTTGAAGAGATTTTAGCATGCCAATGTTTGGAAACTTCCTTAGACTTTTACAATTTTTGAGATTCAATAACTCAAGACTCTCTAGGTTTCCAATTGTATCAGAAACCTCAACCAAACATATGCAACCTTCAAGGATTAATCTTTCAAGATTGGGGAGTCCTCTGAAGTTAGGTGTTTCGATAAGCCTTTGAGAATGACTAAGATTAAGGATCTTCAAAGATAATATAACCTGTTAATACCAAGAAAAATTACCATCGGCCAAAAATGGAAATAATATAAGTATTGTAAGGAAAAATGTAGTTTGTTACTTTAAATACCTTATTTCTGGTCCAAACATGTTCCAATTTGCTATAACTCATGTCAAGAGACACAATATTTCCCAAAGGCAAGTCATATGGTATAGATTTTAAAGGAAAACCATGCCAACACAACCATTTTAAACCTTTGGGAAACATCTCACAACGTCCACTCAGTTTTGTGTAGTTTAGTTGTAAGAGTTTTAGCCTCTCCATCCCTGAAAATGCATCATAGTTGAAGTCTTCATCAAGTGATGGTTCCGAAGAGAGGAAGTTAACATAGCACCTTTTAAATGAACCACCTTGATTTGACGACAAAGACGTGATGCAAAATTCGTCATATTGACTTTTTTTCCCTTTTTTAATATTACGAGCATCATCCTTGTACATTTGCATGTCAAATACGAGACCTTCAATTGTTTTTGTACCCTAATATACAAAGAAAAGATATCAAAGGTAAATAAAGAGCACAAGAGTAAAAAACGATACAATTGACAAGAATAATTCTTACCGTTTTATTATCCAACACTGTAAAACAATCCTTGAGACGCCACAATCTACTACGCCTCTCGGGCTCATTTGGCGATTCTCGATCAACTATTTGCCTTCCCATCTCTTGAATCAGTTGATGCATCATTAGCTTGCCACAGTCAATGGAAATAAGACATCTATCAATGAGATTTTGAATTCCACACAATGGGAAGAAGTTACACACTTTTAATATTTCAATGGTTTCATCTTTTTCGTGTCCAACAAAGAAACAAGCAATATGCAAGAATAAGTTTCTGTCATGGTCGTCTTGCAAGGAATCGAAGCTTATTTCTAATACATTTAGTACTTTAGTTTCAGGAATTACTTCCAATTTCGCTAATGTACTTGCCCACACTTTTGCACTCTTTCCTGCTAAAGAAGAACCGAGAATCTTGTGAGCCAGAGGAATCCCTCCACAGTAATATACTACCCTTTTTGATTGTGTCAAGTAACCTTCAATGGGGCATTTTTTTCCAAAGGCATGCCAACAAAAGAGCTCCAAAGATTCATCTTCATATAATTTTTCAACTGTATGAAGTTTGTGAACTTCATGAGCCTTTAGCAACGACTTGTTCCGAGTTGTTATAATGATTTTACTTCCTGCTTTAAACTTCCTTGTTCCAAGCAATGCATCCAGTTGTTCCCCTTCATCAACATCATCTATAACAACAAGAATCCTCTTGCAATGTATTGCTTCTTTGATCTTAAATGTACCTTCATGAACATTGTAAATTTCTTGTTTATTCCCCTTTAGGATATTTGAAAGAAGTTGTCCTTGTAATTTAACTAAGCCATCAGACTGCTTGGATGTGTCTTTAACTGAAGCAAGAAAGCTACTTCCCTCAAATGTTCCGAAGTTCAAATTGTAAACATGTTTTGCAATTGTGGTCTTTCCTATCCCACCCATGCCCCATATTACAAGTATGTCTTCACTTGCTGAGCTACTTCGTACCCACGAATTAATGTTCTTGACTTTAGAATGCATTCCAACTAAGTGGCAATCGACATGTAGGATTGCACGGTTGAGTTTTTGTTCGACCTTCTTAACAATTTCTTGGATAAACTTTGCTTCGTGCCTAAAATTGTAGGTGGAAATGGTGAAGAATAAATAATTGAGTGATCTATAAAAAGAGTCATCTTGTTTTCAAGAAACTCAAAGGTAGAGAAGTAGCATTATATTGTTAAAGATTGTGTCAAAATATCTCAAAAAGAAAAAAAGGGCAAATGACTAAGATACTGTTGACGTTACTGTCTCATTTGGACTAGTACTATATCATATAGTGCATAAGCAACAAATTAGAACCAATGAAAAAAAAATTATAAAAGAAAAAAAAAATGAAGATCAACTACGTACTGATGTTACCGTCTTAATACTCTAAGGCCGGCCATCGAATATAGTAATATTCTCTATTCTCTAAGAAGTCTTAAATGTGGAGTAATTATGTATGCCTTGAATATATATATATATATATATAGACATGAAAAAACAAACATAAGCAAAAAGAATTCAAATATAAACAAAAAGACATTTTCTCATTCTAGGAGCAATTGTGTTGATCATACATTACATGGTTAATGCTCAGTGGCAGACCCACATGGAAGTAAAGGAAGGCAGTTGTTTTCCCTAAAGTTTTTGTAATTGTAATTTTATCCTTATAATTATTTTTAAAAAAATATAAGTAAGTGTATATTAATTAAGTTTAACCCCCTTTAATTTTTAAAATATACTAATATTATTAATCTTACCCTCCTTAATCTTGAATACAAATAATATGAGTATTAAATTTTCTCATTTATTTTATTAAAAGAAACATTAGTATTAAATTTGCACCCCTTAAAAAAAACTCCTTACTTCGCCCTTGTCAATATGTAATGTGTATCAGTTTTTTATGTCTAATCTAAATTAAAGGGAGAAAAATGGCTAATAGAAACATATTTTCTATGTTTATAAACATAATTTAACACTATAATTAAAAATTAAGAGGGAGGGAGGAGGGTGGCAATTTTTCCGTTTAGACCTTACTCCCTCTATTCCTGTCTAACGGGGATAATTTGGCATATAGTTTACTTTGTTCAAATGTTGATGGCATACCAATATTTCTTTACAATTTATTTAGGTGAGTAACGAAATTGATATTGTTATTTTACAATAAATCAATTAATCTCAATCACTTTTAATTTTTAAGGGATGTGAACCTTGTTCCAAGTTAGGATTAGAGTGACTTCCTTTTTTATGACAATTATCCCTTGAAATTTGTTAGAATTTCAAGGTGCGTTTGATAAGGTAAAAAATTGAAAAATGATTAAAAATATTACTAATAATTTTACGAGAAGTTAGAAAAAGAGATAAAAGATTTAGTAAGACATTCTATCGATTTTTTCAAAAAATCCAATTCTTTGGGCAACGGGTAAAAAATATTCCAGAAAAAAGGGGGAAAGATGTAGATAATCTCACCAAGTCACTATTTCTCTCTTTCAACTTCTTATAAACTTAGCGTTTGTTTGGTTGCGTAAATTAATAAATTGTAAATTGTTTCATTTCGATTTTTTTCACAAGAACTTGTATGATAGTTATAATTTACGTAATTTCAACTATATCTTTACGTTTTCTTATTTAATATCTTAGGTATTAGCTTAAGTTTATGAAATTATATATTGTTCATTTTTGCAACCAAACGTTCAAATTAGACAATTTATGAATTAAGCAATCATAAATAGTCTAATTCGTAAATTGGGAGATAACCAAATGGGCTCTTAATTATTTTTCCAACTATTTCCAATTTTATTTATCAAAAAGAAACCAAGGAGATATTGCTACCTTAATGCAACATTTTCAAATATACGTGTATATGTAAATGTTCATACAATACATACTAACTTCATGTGCACATGAAATATATTTTCTTTACTCAGATTTAACAAAAGGAAAAAAAAAAAGAAAGGAAAAGACGGGGGAAAATAGAAAATGGCTTCGTAGTTAATAACTCACACTCACTGCTATTAAACAAGTGTTCGGTTCGCATTACTTATGCTAAACTCCTCTCTTTTTATTTTAGGGAAAAGAAAACAAAGAGTTGAATCTATCCATTGCCCCATAAGAAATAAAAAACTAAACAAAGTACAAAAAGATCGAGGAATTTACCCGTTAGCTTGGTTCTGTAAGACCATTCCAGTTAGATTTGCAATTTCTGTAAGTGCTAACTTCCAAACTTTCACCTTTTCCATCCATTCTTTGTTTTTTTCATCATCAATTTTGCCGTGGATTAGTTTCTCTTCATATCTAGCAAAAGCTTCTCCGATGCTCCCTGTTTGATTCTTGACATCCGATGGATCCACGTCATAGAAGACCGGCAAAACTACATGACCACTACTATTACTCCTAATCCACTCCAGAATCATGACAACTTCATCAAGACACCATTTAGAAGACGCATAGTTCTTTGAAAACACTATAATTGAAACCCTCGATTCTTGTATCGCTTTGTGCAATTCAAACTCTAGCCTCTTTCCCCTCTCGATCTCATCATCGTCTCTGAATGTGCGAAGCCCGGCTTGAACAAGAGCTGTGTAGAGGTGATCAGTAAAAGTTTTTCGAGTATCCTCACCTCTGAAACTCAAAAACACTTGATAATTGTATCTAAAAGTTGAGGTGGAGGCTTTATGGGCTCTCACAATAGCCATTGAAGTAGTAGAAGGTGAATTGTTTGAGGAATTGATAAGTCTATCGAGGCACCAAGTCGCTCACATAAAAAGGATGTGTAAAAGTATGAAGAGAAATATGATAAGAGTACGTAGAAGACTTTTTGGGTAACAGGTAAAGTCGATCACATATATGACAGCATATATTACCAACTCCTAATTAATTTTATAAGATTGTAATATAAATTAATAATTTAGCTGCAACAGGCAATGAATCACATCAGTTAGTTGCAATTTTCTATTCACTATGACAGCATATGATACAAAAATAAATTTAAATCGTAGGTGCGAAATTGATAGGAAACATTACTTTGAATTTCGAACGCGAATATTTTATCTTACGGTGCTGACCCGGTTGTGGTTCAAGGGGTTTGTCAACTGTACGTTGGGAGTTGTGAACTTGCGGGCTTTGTCAACTCTTGGGATTTGTCAACTCTTGGCGCGTTCTTGATCTCTGATTTTAATTGCATCACTCATGCGAACACCAAGATGTTTAACAGCTAATCTCCGCTGTCAAACGAGAAAGGAGGTTTGTGCTAGAGTCAGTTTACTCTTGACATTCAGGGAAATACATATCTATACATAACTGCAGATTTTAAATCAAACAAAGATCACGATATATCATTAACGGGCAAACAAACCACCCTAAATTCCTTCCCCTACTCTCAAATTGAGTAGATTCAACAAGATAACCCAATTCATTTAACACTACATCCTTTGATTAATTAAATTAACCACCCTCATGAGCATTAATTTCAAATTCTACAGAAGTGAGACCCGGACACTGACACTTCTGTAGCATTATTGTACTATTCTAACGGTAACTTATTTACAACTCTAAAGGAAAATTATATTTCATTATTGTACTATTCTAACGGTAACTTATGGATTCGGGCAAGTGCCATATCTATTAGGATAGCCCACTCGCTCTTAATTTGGTTAATTAAAATGTGACATACCGCAGTCAATTTTATTTTGCCGGCCAAATTAAGTCCATTCGATATTTTTCTATTTAATTAAAGGTATACTTTTTATGTATGCAATTTATTCATGACAAAGAATTTCTAGGAAAACATATAAAATAAGAAATAATTTTTTTGTAGAATTATTTTTGAAAAGACTAAAATCATTTTTAACTATCTTTCTAAACTAAGTAAATTGCACTTACATGAGCAAATCAAAGGAGCATTTTTGCTAAGATTATTACTAGAGTACGTTTGCATTAGCTCATTCCACCCCCATCAAATATCCGGGGTCCATCCCTTGCCTGGTGCCACCTTTGAAAATCTACAAATGTACAAGATAACGAAATTAATCTTTGCGCTGGAGTTAATCTATTCTTATAATTAAACCAAATCAAAATTTTAAATTTTAAACTAAGAAACATATATAACTACATATACATGAAATAGGGTCCGTTTCATAATAAGATGAAGAATGATAGGAAAACAATTGATTTGTATGAGAAGATGGAAAATAAATTTAGTGATGTGGTGAGATGATCCCCATTTTTGATGAGTAGATATTCTCCGTCCTTTATTTTTTTGTGAATTGTTTTTCTTCGTCACCGCCTAAAGAATTTTTTTCCATGGAAAAACCCAAAAAGCAAGAAAGCATCTCATAGCAACTCCCAACTTATTTTTCAACTTCTCACACTAATTAATTATTTCACTATTATTTTTCCTCTGTTATCAAACGGGGCCTAATTTATTTATTTTCCCCCACATACCCTCATTTCAATTTGTGATGAAAAAGGAAGTTGCAATTATTTTATGGTTTAAATTCACGAGTTGGAAATGATTAAGCATCACTAGTATTATAGATCGTATATACTGTGTTCTTTTTGAAAGTTCCTGTTTTAATTACATTGAAAAAAATTGAACCCTAATGCTACCCAATATTCTCAATGTGCTACAAGGCTTTTGGCTTTTCATTAAAAGCCAAATTGAATTGAAAGCTTACAAGAAACACACATACCTTCAAATGTTACGTGGTCCCCGAAGACTTGTTGAAACCAACTCTTTCTTGTCAATGTTTTTGTAAAAAAAGGGTGCATATAATGACGACAGAGGAAGAAGGCTCGTGGGCTCATAATCTGATAGTTTGACAAATTTCCACCAATCACTTCTCTCATGTTGTTGTGATGATTATGATAATGAGTGTTTGCTTTCATCTCTTCATTATCTTTTTCTTCTTCACCCCATACAAGCTTGATTCCTAACTCTTTCACTTTTAAACCCTCACTACCAGAAATTACCAAAATATCAATTTCATCACCACTTTCAAAATGATTCCCAAACTTCCAGTGGCTTAACCATACCAACACTTCTTCTTCATTCTCCTTTTCCGGAATTGCTATAGCCATAGGGGTGTATATCCACTTGAGATCCTTGCTCTTGTTAGTAATCTTAGTAAATAATTGAAAAGAAAGTCCAACTTCATAATCTAAACCAATTTCATATTCTAGTCCAATATCATATTCTTGTTCTTCTCCTTCTTCGTCTTCTTCGTCTTCACTGCATTCAAGGTTGGAGAGTGTGTACACAGAGTACACGTTCAACCCTCGAATCTTAAGATTAGGATGTGAAGGGACAGAAAAAGATACCAATAATGATGAAGCCCTATTATTATTTTTATCAATGCACCATCTTGGAATCTCTTTCCATCGAAGATATGTGCTGAATATACCAAATTCATATAATCCCTGTATCCACATGATAAACCATAATTAATTAATTACTCTGAAGAATTAATTATACAGTCAGGAAATACACTCGCACTATGTTTTTATATATATATAAAGAGAGAGAGAGAGAGAGAGAGAGAGCACCTGACGTCTATTTTCGTAAATCTCAAAATTAGGGCTACCTAAAATGTTCCAAAATGTATAGCTCAGCCTAAGGTTTCCGACTAATTCTACGCCACATAAGTCTAAATTATCGAGTATGTCTCTGTTAACTTTCTCCATGGGTTCCAACTTGAACATACCTTGAATCTCTCTTAGTTTTCCACAAACATATGAATTAATGGAAGCTGTAGTTAAAACTGACTGAAATGTTACACTTTCCAATGATCTACAGTTCTGCACTTGCAAAGTCTTTACATTAGCATTAAGCACTTTTAATGACTCCATATTTTTCAAATCCATCGGAAACTTGCCAATATTTGAGCAGCCATTGAGTTCTAATGTTTCAAGAAATTTTAGCATGCCGATGTTTGGAAACTTCCTTAAACTTTTGCAATTTTTTAGATTCAGTAAAGTAAGCCTCTTTAGGTTCCCAATGGTATCACAAAGCTCAACCAAACTTACACAACATTCAAGAATCAATTTTTCAAGATTGGGGAGTCCTCTGAAGTTCGGTGTATTGACGAGCCTTTGAAAATGACTAAGATTAAGGATTTTCAATGATAAAAGAACCTGTTAATACCAAAAAATAAAAATAAATTACCATGGCTTAAAAACTGAAATGATTATAATTATAGGATAAATGTGTTGGTTGCTAATAAATACCTTGTTTCTGGTCCAAACGTGTTCCAATTTGCTGTAACTCATGTCGAGAGACACAAGATTTTTCAAAGGTATTGATTTTAAATGAAACCCATGCCAACACAACTATCTTAAACCCTCAGCAAACTTCTCACAACATCCACTTAGTTTTGCATAATTGAGTTTCAATATTCTTAATTTTTCCATCCTTGAAAATGTATCGTAGTTGAAATTTACATCACTTGATGGTTCCAAGTTGAGAAAGTGGAAATAGCGTTTTCTAAATGAACTCCCTTGATTTGATGGCGTAACCGTGTCACAAAATTCATCATATAAGTGTTTTGTCCCATTTCTAACATTAAAAGCATCATCGTTATACGTTCGTATGTCAAGCAAAAGAACTTCAATTGTTTCTGTACCCTAAAATACAAAAATAAAATAAAGAGCATTAGATAACTTATGAGCATACAAGAAAGAAAAAAACTACACGTGATATGAATATTTCTTACCCTTTTTTCTTTTAGAACTAAAAACGAGTCCTTGGGACGCCATAATCTGCTACGTCTTCCGGGCTCATTTGGTAATTCTTGGTCAACTATTTGCCATCCCATCTCTTGAAGCAATTGATGCATCATTAGCTTGTTGCACTTATCTATATAAATAAGGCATCTATCAACGAGATTTTGAATTCCACACTCTGTGAAGAAATTACAAGCATTCAATATTTCAACTGTTTCGTCTTTGTTATGTCCAACAAAGAAACAAGCAATATGCAAGAATAAGTTTTTGTCATGATCGTCTTGCAAGGAATCAAAGCTTACTGTTAGTACATTTAAGATTTTAGTTTCAGGAATTGCTTCCAATTTCTCCAATGTACTTGCCCACACTTTTGTACTTTTTCTAGCTAAAGAAGAACCCAAAATTCCACAAGCCAAAGGAAGCCCTCCACAATGATATACTGCCCTTTTAGATTGTTCCTCATAACTTATATCAGGATGTTCTTTTCCAAAGGCATGCCAACAAAAGAGCTCCAACGATTCGTAGAAGCTTAAATTTTCAACTATATAAAGTTTATGAACTTCATGGGCCTTTAGCAATAACTTGTTCCTCGTTGTTATGATGATTTTACTTCCTGGATAAAATTCACGTGATCCAAGCAATGCATCTAATTGTTTCACTTCATCAACATCATCTATAATAAAAAGATTCCTTTTACAAGAGATTGCTTCATTGATCTTATTGATACCTTCATCAACGTCATAAATTTTTTTTTTGTTCCCCTTTAGAATACTTGAAAGAAGTTGTGCTTGTAGGTTAACTAAACCATTGGGTTGTTGAGACTTTTCTTTAACTGAACCAAGAAAGCAACTTCCATCAAATCTTTGAAAATTCAAATTATACACACATTTTGCAATTGTAGTCTTTCCTATCCCACCCATACCCCATATTACAAGAATGTCTTCGCTTGATGAGCTACTTTGCACCCAAGAATCAATGCTTTCAACTTGAGAATGCAATCCAACTAAGTGGTGACCAACATATAAGACTACCCGATCGAGCTTAAGTTCAACCACCTTAACAGTTTCTTGAATGAACATTGCTTCATGCCTGAGATTCCAAATGAAAACAGTTATTAAGAAAGTAATAATATGCATGTCATTGAAAGTGCTGCACTCTTTCTTTAGAAAAAGAAACTCAAAGGTACAGAAAGAACATTAGATTGTTAAGATTGTGTCATAGTCAATAATGGGAGTTTTTTACCTGTGTGATCCTAGATTACTGTACTTGCACGATACTCGGATATATAATTTGAGTGGAAAGTTTGAAAACAAAATTTTGTCTAGCTGTTAAGCATGATTATAAGGTGTTTATTAGCAAGGTTCATATATTGCTACAACCAAATTTTTAATAAAAATTACAGCTATATTGGGTTTTTAAGACTTGATTTGTGAATAATAAAATATTGCTATTGAGATTTGTTGAAATTTAATCCGGTAAAATTGACGTGTTTAAGATTTGATTTGTGAATAATAAAATATTGATATTGAGATTTGTTTTAAATATTTATTTTCCCTACCTTAGAAAACAATCAGCATTTTAATTTTGCGCGTTTTCAATTGAAATTTCGGGTAAGCCATGGTCACGACGTTAATTGTGAGATCTTAATTAGAATTTTAAGATATCTTTCTCCCAATTGGATGTTTCAAATTCTAGTAACGCCAAGTAAAGTAGTATTTGGGTGTAAAAAAATATACGGCTTGTTAATACTTTACCATTACATATATCATTATATATAATGCCTCACATGTACTATTATATAAAAAAAAAAAGTGTAGTAGGTCAATTTATTTTTTTCTCTTGAGGAATTTTGTATTTTGGCATGAATGGTATTTATAATCTATTACTTACTTCATGCTGGATTTGATGTTTTCCTTTTAAATATTTATCAAGCTGGTTAGATTATTTGAACGTATAGCATATTCAAAATTTAGATAAAGGATTTAGAGTAATTTGATCGGCATGCAAATTTCTACTAAAATAAATAAATTTACAGTTTGGAGTAAATATGAATTTCAATTATCTAAAGGAGTTAAAAAACAAGTTTAAAGTTAGACAACTTACTCTTGTAATGAACAAAACAAACTTAATCGCAAACAAAGGCGGATCTATGTGTATAAGAAGGGGGGCCACGGTCCCCTCCAATTTATTTTTTTTAAAATATATATATATATATATATATAAGATAAAAATAAAAATTAAGTGTATGAAATTTCTATTGTGGTCCCCCCAAATAATAAAAAAAAATAGTAAAGAGAGAGCATGCATTCTCGGTTATGACTATTGTTAAATCTAAACTTAAAAGTAAAATGGAAGATGAATTTCTTATAAATTCTTTGACTATCTTCATTGAAAGGGAAATTGCAAAAAAAGTATGTATTTTGTAGTGCAACTTTATATTTTTTCTATTTTGTAATGCAAATTTACATTTTGTATATTAAGTATGTTACGTTGTTGAAAATCGTACAGTCCCCCCCCCAAAAAAAAATTTATTCTGGATCCGCCCCTGATTACAAAATAATCGAAGGAAAATTATTATTAGCATTAAAAGTAGGAAAATTATTATTAGCATTATTAACTAAAAATTAGAGTAGGATTTTATGTAGAATAAATATTCTGAACAAAAAGACAAAATAGATAGGATTTTAACTAAACAAAATAGAGTATAGTTATAGTTAATTAGTTAGGATTTTAACTTAAAAAAATAGAGTAAAATATATAATGTGTTGATATTTTAACCAAAACAAATATAGAGTGCACCAAAAAAATTTATTCTTAACCAATACATATATATATATATATATATATTAGAGTGCGATAATCGAATAACAATTATTATCAGCATCTAAAGTAAAAACAAAGGAGTGCTATTTATAGCACACAAATTCAATTCAATTTACGGTTTATTATAAACTAAAAAATATAGTAAGATTTTGAGTAAAATAAATATTTTTAGGAAAAAGACAAAATAGAGTATAATTTTAACTGAAAAAATAGAGTGCGATTTATAATTAATTAGGATTTTAACTAAAAAAACACAGAGAGAGAGAGAGAGTACAATTAATTTACAGTCAGTGAATATTGTATCCAAAAAAAATATGTAAATTACAATTTATTCTTAACCAATCGACCAATAAAAATTAATAGTATGCGATATAAAAGATCAAATAGTGCAGGATTTTGAATAGAATAAATACTCCTAACCAAAAAAACAAATAGAATAGGATTTCAACTAAAAAGAATATGGAGTGTGACTTATTTAGAATCAATAGATAAAAGTGTACAACATCCAATATCTTTCCCACTTTTATAAAAAAATATAATACCATAACATATCAATAATAGAAATGATAGATAATAAAAATAATAATATAAAGTAATCTTGTGCACAAACTCAACACCATAACGTACACTAGAGTAATTAAATAAATTAGTAGTTTACGGTCCATAGATTATAAATTATGGGTAGAAGATATGTAGGTTTACAAAATAAAAAATAAAAAATTGTAAGAATCCTAATATAAATAGAATATATTATTAGTATTTAGATGTTAATATATAGGGTTATATTTTAAAATCCTAATGGAAGTAAAATAAAAATTAATATAATAAATGTTAGTAGAAGAATTATAATGGTTTACAAAAAAATAAATAGAGATTTTTGTAGTAGGAAAATGTATTATCCTGAGGCCGGGCCCACCCACGTATGAATATCACCCACAACTTAGGATTTAAGTTGCATCCCCTCGGACTTAACTCCTCTCCATTATCCTTTCATCCAATTTCGTATAATAGGGTCTAGTTTAAGGATTGAAGGGATGAATTTTTTAATAAAATTTGGTTGAGATGATCTCTCCATAATGAGTTGATCAATTACACAAAATTTCATCCAAAAATTTAAACCAGAAGTGGGTGAAATGATCGTTCAAAATTTTAACAGTAAAAAAAGAACATATTATCAAATTTTTATTACACCTAGTTCTAGCTTGAATTTCTCGATGAAATTTTGTGAAAATGATCTACTCGATCATTTTATAGATTATCTCTACCAAATTTCGTGAAAAAATTCATCCGTTCATGCCTTGAAGTAAACCTCATTGGTCGAAATTGGATAGAATGTGTAATGGGGAGAGGAGGCAAGTCCCATCCCCACTCTTCCTGGTTATTTGTAAATTGTAAAAAGGAAACTTACACCTTCCTTTTTAAAAATAAAAGCTCAAACATAAGTACAAGATACGGCAAGACTGGAGCAAGTTTTAAGTAATTTATCTCTAAATTTAAATTTAGGGAGAAGTTTGAGGAGGGATTCTTACCTGCCACCTTGATTCTTTAAGACCAACCCCGTTAAATTTGCAACTTCCTCAAGTGCCACCTTCCAGCGTTGTAGCTTTTCCGTCCATTCTTTCTTTTTTTCATCATCAGTTTCAGTGTCGATTAATTCCTCTTTATATCTAGCAAATGATTCTCCGATGCTCCCTTTTTGATTCCTAAGATCGGATGGATCCACATCATAGAAGACCGGCAAAACTTCATGCCCACTACTACTCCTCCTACTCCACTCGAGAACCATCACAACTTCATCTAGACACCATGTTGAAGACGCGTAGTTCCTTGACAAGACTACTATCGAAATTCTCGATTGTTGTATTGCTTTGTGCAATTCTAACTATGTTTGAAAGTTTCTAAGACGAGAAAAGAACATATATATCAAGTTTTTATCACACCTACTTTCGATTTGAAATTCTTGATGAAATTTTGTGAAGTTGATCAACTCATTAAAGAGATTATCTCTATTAAGTTTCATGAAAATTTTCATCTTTTTAACCCTCGAACTAGACTCTATTGTATGAAATTGAACTGAAAGTACAATGGAGAACAACCCAGTTTGATACCTATGGCCTCACCTATTTATTAATAAAAATATATCGTTACAACCTTTGTAAGAGATTACTATGATACCCTGTTAAACAATGCCATAAATGTGTGTCACAATTAATTCATGACTCACAACAATCATTCATTTATTACTTTAAATCATCCACCAATTCAGTGAACAAGCTATTTGTTGGGCAGGTAGGGCAATTGTCCTATCATATTTTTAAAAACTAGTTAAGAAGCACGTGTGATGCAAGTGAATAATAGAGATAACTTATAATCGTTATTTAATAGAGTTAATTAGTATTAGGAAATGAAGCCCAGGATGGTCAGGCAGTGAGTGGGGCAGTAATAATTCAAGAATTTGATTAAGGTTGGTATTATTTGGAGTCAATGGAAGTCTTTTCCCATGATCTCTATGAAGGAAGGGTTGTGCGTGAAAAATAGTAATTCAAGAATTTGACTGAGTTACTAGAGGGTCCCACAAGCCCAAAGGATACGCGCCACTGAAATTGAATTTTAGCTTGGAAGTTGAGCGACTCACAAAATATAGTAGGACTTGACTCCCTTCAAGCCCAAAACTTTATATAGTCAGATACTGAAGCCTCTGGCAATTGCGGTGACTTCCTGAGTATTGAGTTTTTTATGTGCACATCTCCTTTATTGTGAAAATTACATTGTAATTTTCTTAACCATCATTTCGTTTGAGATCGACCACGGAATTTCAAAATTTGGGAATTTCAGATTCTGATAAATAAGATGGAATAAAATTAAAAATCCCAAAGATAAGGGAGGTCAATGTGATTTTCAGCTGACATGGGAATGTGTGTAAATAACTCAGAATTCAGGGTAAGTAAAAAATAGGATTCCATTTGAAGGAAATGAAATTTAAAAATTGCCTCATGCTATTTTCCCTTTTCTTTTATGATTATATGATAGGCAAGATATTGGATGGAAGCAACGGAGATGTAGCAGATAATTTTTATCATCGTCACAAGGTATGGATTTATGATACAAACACATCCACAGTTCATTATTTCACCAAAATGACAATGTTATAATTATGATTTGTTGCAATACGTTTGAGAGTCTGTTCAGAAGTGATTGCAAAATGTCTTTAATTTTATTTGTTTTTGTCGCATAGTTCATGCAAAAACATGATCATCTTCTTTTTGGTCTTACAAATGACAGATGTAAATAGATGAAAAGGCTACTGCCATGCAATAATTTATTCAAGCGTGTCTTACTTTTAGAAGAATTAAATGTTATGTTCTATGCCTATTTATTGAAAATGTGACAGGAGGATGTGAAACTGATGAAGTATTTAGGATTGGACACTTTCAGGATATCCATCTCTTGGTCGAGAGTATTACCTTGTAAGATCCCTTTTTCATTGTGGCAATACCAATTATATTTTTTTCTATAGAATTATCGCGGAAACTTATGTTGTAGTGCCAATTGAAGTTGCTGTAATTATTGATGGCCCATCGTTTTGAGGTTGTTAGGTACCAATATGTGCTCTATAGTAATGATAAAGAAGTAGGCAATTGATTGTCTATACTTGTAGGGGAGTGAGCATCCATAATAGAGTAAAATTGTAGGATAATTGTGCTATGCGAAGGATAAAGTTAAGTTCGGCCAAGTTCCTTATCAAATAAAAAACTGGTTTCCATTTGGGATTCAAATGGACCAGTTGGTAAATCAGACAGACACATGTTGTCCGTGTTGTGGATCAGCCGGACACCTCTTATTCGATTAGTTCGGTTGCATTCCTCTTCTTCGTTTAAATTATATGTTCTTGATCAACCATTGTGCAATGCATAAAGTAAGGAGTATATTTTTATGCTACTACCATACATGATTAACACTGCAGTGGCTCTAGAAAGAAGAGGACCATCCTAAGGTATATTTTAAGGTTTTCATTAAAGGAATGGGACAATTACTAAGAGAATTATGCTAATGTTCGGAGCATATTTTATTTGAGACAAAGATAATGCCAGCTTAATGCCAGCTTTGGGGCGTGAAACTTGAAGAAAATAAAAGAACCTAAATACTTGTAATGATTTTGAGATCGAAGCACCAGTATAAGAGGATGGTCTCACGGAAAGCAGCTTTCTAGCTTCAAAAGTAAGAGTGTTCAAGTACAAATAAACAATTTGCCTTTTTGTGGATGAATCACCAATGGGTCTTGGTTTCTTCTTTTACCCAACTTGTGCAGCAGAGTGTGCATAAAGGGCCAGGGGAGCAAGATTGCGGGAATTGGGTTTAGGAGCGATGACAAAGACAATATTGTATGTGTACATATACACCTAGATAATGCATGAACTTACTACTAATGTTTATATCTTTGAATTAACGAGGGGAAATTTGCGCGCACCTCGACAATAGGTACCAATTAGTCACTTGCCTTCAGCGTTCTAGTCTCAAGCACTTTGACTCTTTCAGACTTGGTTTTATATAATCTTCTCTAAACTTTTTTCTTTTCTAAATTCATTTCCCCAATCACTCTCTCTCTCTCTCTCTCTCTCTCTCTTTGCACACACTAGATTTGTCTATAATATTTCAAATACCTCTTACTAAATCATTAGGATTGCATTCAGATGGACATATGTTGGTAAATATATAGTTGATGGAAACAATGCCTCCCCTGTCCCCATATAAGAGAACAGCGCATGCCAAATTTTATAAATTAGACAAAGGAATACCAAGTAATAATTTGCTAACTACTGTTGGTTATTTTTGCTCTTTGCCTCTTATTTTTTTTTTCTCAAAATACATTTACGATATAGTGTTATCTCATTTCTAACTGTTTTCCTCTCTAAGATAGTTGTTTTCTTTTTGGCTCTGTTTTCTTAGGCGGGAAGCTAAATGGAGGAGTGAACAATATAGGTGTGGCTTTCTATAACAGTCTCATTGATGAACTCCTATCAAATGGTTTGTTACTCTCCCTCTCTCTCTATATATGTATATATATGTATGTGTGTATTTTATTATTGCTCACACTAAAATCCATAGGTATACAACCTTTTGTGACTATCTTCCACTGGGATCTTCCTCAAGCGCTTGAAGATGAGTATGGTGGCTTTTTAAGCCCTCGGATTCTGTGAGTGAACTACTTAAAGAACCCCAGAATAGTGGCTAAACTAGAAAAGATCATAAGTTACACTATTTGCTCTATAAATACTAGTAATTTCATTAAAACCGCCTTGTAAAATTATCTTTGAAATGGCGAATTTCTCATTTAATATCTCGATAAATTTTTGCTAGAAATTGAGGGTTTGAAACATATATCATTCAAGGAATTCGACTACGAAATTACATAGACACAAACAGATTATTTTATTTTATTTTATTTTTATCAATATCATAATGACTTACTCCAAAAGTCTATCCTAGCCTAGGTCCCCAACTTATCTCAAATGGCCTTTATTTGTGTTATGACAGGGATGATTTCCAGGATTTCGCAGAGCTTTGCTTCAAAGAATTTGGAGATCGGGTAAAGCATTGGATCACCCTAAATGAGCTATATATGTTTGCTACATTTGGTTATGACATAGGTGGCCTTGCACCTGGACGATGTTCTTCATGGATGAACAATGGGTGCCCTGCTGGGGGCTCTGCAATCGAGCCTTATGTGTTTGGCCATGATATGCTCCTTTCTCATGCAGCATCGGCAAAACTATACAAAAACAAATACCAGGTGATTAATGTACAAAAACAAAAAAGTTCACTTTCCTAAATACAACATTTCATATTAGACAATAATAATCACTTAATCAGTGTTAAACTATCTACCTTACGTGTTTAAAGATAGATAACTAAGTTTAAAGATAGATAACTAAAAGCTGATTATTAAGTAATGTGTCTAAAGGTTAATTTTATAGTTCAATCTACATGTTTGACTTATAGGGTATGTTTGTTTTGTTATTACCCAAAAAAATTGACGTGGTAAATAATACTCTATCTATCCAAAAGTAGTAGTGTATTGTTCTGTTTTGGCCAAATTAATCATCCATTTTCCCTTTTGGGACATAATCAATGTATTATATCTCACACCTTGTAAATAAGTTTTGATGTGAAATATGATTAGGGTGTGGGCCAAAGCCCTCGTGTTTTTACTCTCCCTTAAGAGATCTCTTATGATAGTGATCACAAATGTATAGAATATCAGTTTACCGCACCTTGGCAATGTGTGATGAAGTCCCCATACTCTGTAGCCTGCCCTCGCCTATTATAGCCTACTCATTATAGCCTAGGTTCATTAGATGACTAACATTGTCTCTATTATATACCTACCCTTTATGAAGCGCTTTAAAGTATATATATAAGAAACTAAACTTGTTTCAATGATAACCTACTAAATACGTGCGACTTATGTGTAGGAGTCTCAAAAGGGATAGATCGGAATAACACTAAACAGTAACTGGATGGTGCCCTATTCCGATACAAAAGACGACCGTAGAGCTGCAAAACGAGCCATTGAGTTCATGTATGGATGGTGAGTATATTACTTGATCAATGAATATTTACAACATTTCCTTCTTTTACAAGAGAGTGAAATACAATTTAGTCCCTTAAAGTTTATCTAAAGTCTTACTTTAGTCCATGATGTTCAATATTGTTAATTTGAGCCCTAAAGTTTCATTCTGGTTGCAATTTGCCCCCAAATTGAGCAGCTCGTTAACTCCTTCAACGGAAAATGCATGTGTCATGCACACTATGCTGAGGGGCAAAAAGGGAAAACAAAAGTTTGAGCCCTTCGGTCCTTCTTTCTCCCCATTCCCAAATGTTAGGGTTTTGCATATAAGCCCTAATCTGATGGACGAAATTGCAACCATAGCCTCTGATTTTAGTTCTGAACAAGCCCTAACATTTGGGAATTGAGGAGTGAAGGACTCAAGGGCTTAGACTCTTGTTTTCTCTTTTTTGCTCCTCAGGACACTAGCTTGTGCATGGCACATGCATTTTCTGTTAAAGAAATTAGCAGGGCATTCAACTTTAGGGGTCAAATTGACGATATTGAAACACCATGGAATAAAGCGAGACTTCTGGCAAACTTTTAAGGAAATGAAGGTGCATTTCACTCTTTAAAAGATCTATTTTAGCTTCTTTAAAATCTCTTTAGCTATTTTCTATGTTTATTAAACTACCGTACGTATTTTTAATGGTTCTCACAGGTTTATACACCCATTGATGGACTTATGGTTACTACCCACGAATCATGCGTACGCTTGTTGGGAAAAGATTACCAAAGTTCACAAGTGAGCAAGCTGCAACGATGAAAGGGTCCTTTGATTTCCTTGGATTAAATTACTATTCAGCAAATTATGTTACTAATATTCGTGCCGCTAATCGTACAAATATTAGCAGCTCAACAGATTCTCTTACAAGTATTTCAAGTAGGTTACCAAAAACCCTTTATGAAGGTTGGTAAGAGAATCTTTTGAAGTTTGCTGCTTGAATGGGCTTTGTGGGAATCGGTGGTGTTTAGGAGGGGACTTCAATATTATTCGTTTTCCGTCAGAGAAGAAGGATGGGGAAAATGGGAGGTGGAGTAGGAGCATGAGGAAGTTTGATGCCTTTATTAGAAACTCGGCATTATGCGATCCGGGAATTAGTAACGCAAATTACACTTGGTCAAACGGGAGGGTGCATTCGAGACTGGATAGATTTTTATTTTCAGAAGATTGGGAGGCTTTTACTATAGCTAGGCAGGAGGTGCTTGTTCGGGTAGTCTCGGATCACTTTCCATTGGTCCTGGACTCGAGCGCTTTTAGGTGGGGCCCGACTCCGTTTCGTTTTGAGAACATGTGGTTGACACACAGGGACTTTATTGGAAAATTCAAAGAGTGGTGGGACGGATGTGCGGTCAGCGGATGGGAAGGGTACAAATTTATGTGGAAGTTACGACAGGTAAAAGATCAGTTGAAAAAATGGAATGAGGAGGTATTCGGTGATGTTAGAGTGAAAAAAGGGCAAATCCTTCGCAAAATTCAAATTATAGACGAGGAAGAATCAAGGGGGCCTATCGGCGAGGAGAGGTTAGCTGAAAGAAAATTGCTAAAGGAGGAATTTGGAGACCTTTTGTTGAAGGAAGAAATTTCTTGGAATCAAAAGGCAAGAGTGAGAGGGGTGTCGGAGTGGGATGCAAATTCCAAGCTTTTTCATCGGATAGTCAATCAAAGGAAGGCAAATAAATTTATTAATAAATTGGAGAAGGAAGACAGTTCAACAGTGGTGGATGAAGCCGGGATTGAAAGGGAGTTGGTAGAGTATTTTAGAAAGTTATATTCGAAGAGGGAACAATCTCAAGTAGGTTTTGATGGGTTAGATTGGAATCCGATTCGTAATGAAAGCAAGATGTGGCTTGAAAGACCGTTTGAGGAGGAGGAGGTGAATGCTGCAATTGACTCATGCGAGGGTAACAAGGCGCCGGGGCCGGATGGATATACGATGGAGGTTTTTAGTAAGGGGTGGGATGTGATTAAAAGAGATTTAATGAAGGTGATGAAAGATTTTTTTGATAACGGGGTGGTGAATGCATGCACAAATTCAACATTTATATGTCTAATACCGAAGAAGATTGCTTCTCTAAAACTAAAGGATTTTAGGCCTATTAGTTTAGTTACTAGTCTTTACAAAGTTGTGGCCAAAGTGCTATCCCTTAGATTGAAGGAGGTGTTGGCTGAAACGGTGGGGCTAGTGCAAGGAGCGTTTGTAAAGGGTAGACAAATTCTTGACTTGGCCCTTATTGCTAATGAGGCGGTTGAAGAGTAGAAGGAAAAAAAGAAGGAGGGAGTTCTTTTAAATATTGACTTTGAGAAGGCATATGACCATATTGAATGGGATTTTGTGGATCATGTTTTGGAGAGGAAAGGGTTTGGTAGTAGATGGAGGAAGTGGATTCGGGGGTGTTTGTCGACAGTTAATTTTTCGATCATGATGAACGGAAGGCCAAGGGGTAACTTCAAAGCTTCGCGAGGTTTAAGGCAAGGAGATCCTCTTTCTCCCTTCCTCTTTGTAATGGTAGCGGATGTGCTTAATTTATTGGTCGAAAAAGCGAAAAACAGAGGGTTGGTGGAAGGTTTTTCGATAGGAAAAGAGAGAGTTAGTGTGTCACACTTGCAATTTGCCGATGATACTATTTTCTTTCTTTCTAAAAATGAGGGGAAAATTGGGAATCTCACCAACATATTAGATATTTTTGGGTACGCCTCGGGGTTGAAGATAAATATGGCAAAAAGTGAATTGGTGGGCATCAATGTGGAGGAGGAGGATTTGAGGACGCTTGCTAGTAGGGTAGGTTGCGCGGTGGGTAGCTGGCCGATGTCTTATTTGGGTTTGCCTTTAGGTGATAATCCGAAGAGGTTAGGTTTCTGGAGCCCGGTTATTGAAAAAGTGGGTAGAAGGCTTCAGGGTGGTCGAGGGGATGCATTTCAAGGGGAGGAAAATTGACTCTTATTCAGTCCGTATTAGAGGGTATCCCAACTTATTTTCTATCTCTTTTCAAGGTTCCGGTATCGGTTGCAAAAACCATTGAAAAATTTATGAGGAATTTCCTTTGGGAAGGGTTTGGGGAAGAGAAGGGCGAACACTTGGTATGTTGGGAAAGGGTGTCTAGAAGAAAGAGAACAGGGGGGTTGGGTATAGGGCAGCTGATTAATAGGAATGAGGCGCTGTTGGGAAAGTGGCTTTGGCGGTTTCCGGAAGAGATAGAAGCTTTCTGGCACAAGATTATCGAAAGTAAATACGGATTACATAACAATGGGTGGGATTCCAAGAAAGTAGTCAGAGGGACGTATCGTAATCCGTGGAAGGCAATTTCAGGTGGGCTTGTTGAGTTCCAGAAACACATTCGGTTTAAGGTTGGGAATGGTTCTAAAATTCGTTTCTGGGGTGATCTGTGGGTGGGGGACAGAGAGCTTAAATATCAGTTTCCTCGGTTATTCAGGTTGGTAAATGATAATAATGCAACAATAGAGAATTATATAAACTGGGATGTGAATGATAATTATGGGTGGGACATTATATTTCGTAGGAACTTTACAGAAGAGGAGGAATACGATTATATGGAGTTGTTGAACAGAATTAACGGTTGGGAGATAGCTAGATACGGATCAGACTCCAGAATATGGAAGGGGGATGCATCAGGAATATTTTCAGTCAAATCTTTCTTCGAAACAATTTCGAGTTCGAATGAAGATAGAATATTCGCGCCGTGTAATATGATATGGAAGACAGGTATTCCTGCTAAGATTCGAGTGTTGGCTTGGTTAGCAGCTCTTAGGAAGATTAATACGGCAGATTTATTGCAAATTAGAAGGCCGTTTCAACAATTATCTCCGTCTTGGTGCATTATGTGTAAAGGTAGTAATGAGAGTTTAGATCATTTGATGATCCACTGCCCGTTTGTTCACTACATTTGGTCCAACATTAGAAGGGAGTTCAACCTGATTTCAGTATTTCCAGGTTCCTGGTATGATCTGTTGATCGGAAAGTGGTGCTTGAGAGGAGATAAGAAGAAAACGAAAGTGCTATGGAGGTGTAATCTCATGGCGGTGATGTGGTGTGTCTGGAAGGAAAGGAATGCTAGGATTTTTGAAGATAAGGAGGAAAATGAGGAGAAGGTGTGGCAAAGAGTCAAGTCGTTAGCTTCGTTGTGGGCTTTCTCATCTAAGAAATTTGGTATTCTTTCTATGTCAGATATTATACGTGACTGGGAAGCAGCTATGGCGTGAAAGAAACACCATTTGGGTTTTTCTCAGCGATTTAGATTTGCGGGGGATTTGAAGCTTCAGTCTTTTAGGGAGGTTTTTTTGGTTGTATTGTTGTTTGTTTTTTGTGGTGTTAGCTTAGTTCGCTCTGTGTTGCAGCTTGTGGTGTTCTAGTTGGGATTTTTGGTGTCTAAGATGGGTCATTTTGTGTTTTGGTTTGTTTTCTGTTGTTTGTTGTATGTGGACCTCTCGTTCACTTTTTTCTTTCTTCTGCTTGTATTTGGTTTTTTATCAATATAAGCTTTGTTTCTGATAAAAAAAAAAGGTTGGTAAGTATATAAATATGCAGGTTTTGCTCAAGGAGAAAAACAAGAGATCACTTATGAGTTTTGGCCTGAAAATTGCGAGAAATATCTCTTTTCTCTATGCCTCAAAAAAGAAATATGTTGCCTTTGGGTTTACTAATGGATTCAAAGCCATGCAACTTATTTTTTCTTTTACAGCGGAAAGAAATGGAATACCAATTGGCGATCCGGTAAGTTTTTGCAAGCAACTTATATAGTTATGCGTATATATGCATCTCCTAAAGCATTAGTGAAGTCCCGTCAGATTTTTATTTTCCCAAAACACCCTTCTTTTTATTTTATGAAAAAGTCTTAAAACAATTAGTTGAAGGATACCAATATAAATTTTTCATTAATTACCCATATAAGTAGGTGATTTCCCATGCTTTCGTAATTTGCCAATACCAAAGAATTCAGTTTTTCAAAATTTTGAAAAAATTCATCAAGATTCAAACTTTTGGTAATTTTATCCTCAATAAAGAATACATATGGTATTGGCTCAGCATCATTTTTTTGGGGACACGTAACTATATATTTAATTAGGAAATTTAAGTAATTATTAAACTATTAACCTTTTTGATGCTTTTTAACACAAACGTCATGTATGCCCAAAATCTGGTGTTACTTATCTGACATTTCATACTTTAGCTTGGTAATTAGTATTATAGAAATATAAAATTCAGAGTTTGTGAGTACAAATGATTTTGCAGACTGGTTCACCATATTTCTTTGTCTATCTACAAGGACTTGAAGAGCTTCTTCTTTACAGGAAGAAAAACTATAATAACCCGATAATTTACATTACAGAAAATGGCAAGTATACAAGTTTTATGCTAATATATACAATTCTAGAGATGGATCATTAATTATTTTATAAGAGTTAATTTTTTTTGAATTATTTTTTCAGGGATGCCTGATGCTAGTAACAATACAATGAAATTATTACTCAATGATACTAAGAGGGTTGATTTCTATAACCGGCATTTTCGGGCCCTTCATGACGCCATTAGGTAAGTTTTAGACCAACAAACATTTTAGGGAGGGTAGGAGACCAAAAGTTACAATGAACTTTACGTGTTTTTACTTACAAAATGGGTAACATAATTTTTTCTCCACACTCTAGACAATGAACTTTTTTCTTTTCTTTTTATCATTTTTCATTTTTGATACACATTTTAACACCTATTTTATTCAATAATGTAAAGTTCATTGTCTAAAATGTCAAGCAAAAAGTATGTTACCCATTTTGTAAAAACATGTAAAGTCTTTTACCCTGTCAGGGATTAAATATGGTTTTTACAGAGTAAAATGAACAAAAAAAATTTAAGTTTGGCTAGTGATGGTCAAACAGAACTTCGTTTGAGACATGCTTGTTAAGTGATATTAATTTTCATAAACATTGTAAAAGTACATCGAGAAGCAATCTACTCATGCTTGGAGAAGTTGAAGGGTTTGTTTTTTAGATAACTTTATGTTCGTAAATCAGATTTTGGCTAACAGATTGTTACATTTGGAAGATGTAGACTGGGATTTAGCTAGGAAAATAATACGTACTTATTAGCCCAAAAATAGATGAGTGTAATTAACGATATTATATTATCGTAACTATCTAGGATAGTTTATTCATGTTAGAATATACTATATATTATGTTTCCTATTCCTATTCTACTTTCCATATTGTATTAATTGTATTGATTGTGTTCCTATTATACTTTCCAAATTGTATCCTAGATTAGGGTTTTGTCTTTAGTATATATATCCTTACTTTATTGTACATTCTCCATCAAGAAAGTAATACAATTCTCTCATTCTCCTTCTATAATCTCTCTTTCGTTTCTATTTCGTAAAATGGTATCAGAGCGATTCATCTTCCTCTAGAACCAATCTTTCATCTAATATTCAACCAAATCCAAATAAAAAACCCTAGCATCATCAACCCAAGCAACCAACCAATCAAAAACCCTAGCTTCATCAAACTGTCGATCCACTGTTCAAAGCCATACAGAACCTCGATTAACCCAAAAAATATATCAAAAGCTTCGTCCTTTCAATACGAACCAAACCCCGTTAAAAACACCCCATTCTAACATTTCACGCGCTCTCACGCGCCTCGGCAATATCCCCCAGTCGCGCCGCCCAGATCCACGCGCACCCTCCTTTCTTGATCAATCGCCACCTCGACACAGAACCCTAAACCACCCAAATAATATACCAAAACCTTCGTCTCTTCAATACGAACCAAACGCCGTCGAAATCACCCCGATCGGAGTTGACACGCGCCCACACGTACCCGTTGGAACATCGCCTAGTTGCGCCGCCCAGATCCACGCGCCACTGCCCTAAAAACCCTAAACCGGTTTTTTTCTGAACCAGTTTGTACTCCCTTGACCAGTTCACCTATATCTAACCCGGTTTTTTCCACTCTAAGACCGGTTCCCCACTAAATCAACTGCTCCAGATCCATTTTTGGCCTCAGATTTCTCATAATCAGATTATTTTTTACAGATACTGTGTTATCTTACACATTTCTCAATGGAAAAGCACGAGTTTTCGCGTCCGATTTATATCGTTCTCAATGGAACCAACTATGTTCAATGGTCCCAAGCCATGACCAATTTTTTGAAGTCTCGTAAGTCTTGGCGAATTGTTGCTGGAGAAGTCGTTAAGCCAACCAAGAAAACCGATGAAACCGACGATAAGTTCAATGATCGACTTGATGATTGGGAAAGCAAAAATGGTGATATTATCACATGGGTTCGGAATACCTCTATCTCTCGTATAGGGCAGCAAATTGGTCGTTTTACCACTGGGAAGGAAGTCTGGGATTTTCTAAAATCTAAGTACACTCCAAAAGATCTCTCTCATCAGTACCAGTTGCTTACTGCTTTACATTCTAAAACCCAACAACCCGAGCAATTAATTGATGATTATTTATCCGACCTTCAAGCTATTTGGGATCAGCTAGCCCAATCCGAACCTACTTTTTGTGAGCATGATAAAGAAAAATTTGAAACATACCGAGATAACCAACGTGTTATCACTCTTCTAATGGGACTTCACGATAAATTCGAACCAGTTCGGGCTACTCTACTCCATCACAATCCTTTACCGTCTCTTAATAATGTCATAACAGAGCTTCTCTCTGAAAAAACTCGGTTCGCCACTCGAGCCCACAATTCTCATGCTGTTTTAGCCGTTCAAAGCTCGAAACCTACCAAAAACTCGTCTTCTCGAGAATGTACGTACTATCATGCCACCACCCATATGCTACTAAAGTGTCCAATTTGGACGTGTTTCTTTTGCAAAAAAGGTGGGACCAAGTCACTTTTAAGCCGATTGTTACAAGAACCCATCCAGGAGATCCTCCTCTAGATCATCTTCCAGCACCATCACCGCTACCACCACTGATTCCTCTGAGGCAGACATTTCTACTGCACCTGTGACTCTAGCTGACATCACAACTCTTCTTAAACATGTTACATCCTTTTCTGGTTCTGCTATGGCTACCACTACAGGTACATCTTAGTTCTTTGACTCTGGCTGCTGCAATCATATGACTTATGATCCTGCTATTTTTACATCTAAAAGTTATAATTCTCATACACCCACCATTAAAACTGCTAATGGTTCTCAGTTATCTATTAGTCATGTTGGGACGGTTACTACACCTAGCCTCTCTTTACCTGCTACATTTCATATTCCAAAATTGACTATCAACCTTATTTCTGTTGGTCAACTATGTGACCTTGGGCTGAATGTTATATTTTCTTCTTCTGGTTGTCATGTGCAGGATCCTCAGACGAGACAAATTATTTGGATAGGCCGTAAAGTTGGCCGCATGTTTGAGCTCATACACCTTCGTACCTCACTTACTCCTATTGTTGCATCCACACCAACTACTACTGCATCCACACCACCTGTTTCTTCGTTTGAGTTGTGGCATTCCCGTTTAGGACATGTGTCTTTTGATCATTTTCGTTCTATTGTGTCATCTGGTCAGTTAGGGTTAATAAAGTCTGAGAAATTGTCATGTCTATCTTGTCAACTTGGGAAACAACCTGCATTATGTTTTAATAAAAATGATTCTATTTCTTCAGCACCATTTGATCATATTCACTCTGATGTTTGGTGACCTTCTCCACATTCTACCATGGGAGGTTCAAAATATTTTATTATCTTTTTGGATGATTATTATCATTTTACTTGGATCTATCTTATGAAAAATCGTTCTGAATTAGCCCAAATTTACTATAATTTTGCTCGCATGATTCAAACTCAGTTTTCTCGTCCCATTAAAGTTTTTTGAGTTGATAATGCCATGGAATACAAGGAAACCTCATTTCTTAAATTTTTCCGTGAACAGGGCACTGTTTCTTAATATTCTTGTCCAGGTACATCTCAGCAAAATGGTCGTGCTGAACGCAAACACAGACATATTCTTGATACTGTTCGCACACTTGTTATCTCCAGTAGTTGCCCTGAACGGTTTTGGGGGGAAACAGCACTTACTGTTGTTTACAATATTAATCGTATTCATATTCCCTTTCTTCAGCATCAATCTCCATATGAAAGACTTCATGGTACCTTTCCTGATTACAATTTCTTACGAGTCTTCGGTTGTGCTAGTTTTGTGTTACTTCAGCCTCATGAGCATTCTAAATTAGAACCATGAGCTCGTCTTTGTTGCTTCTTGGGGTATGGGATAGAACATAAAGGTTATCGGTGTTGGGATCTTATCTCAAAACGTTTAAGGATTTCTCGTCATGTTGTCTTCTGGGAACATAAAATGTTCTCCTCTCTATCCAAATTTTATGTCCTTGAAGAATCTCCACTCCTATTCTTTACTCATTCGTCACTTGATCTTTCTACCCCTGAACTTGAGGCTCCAGTTGTCACATTCCCACCAGAATCTAAACCAGAAGCCACACCATCACCACCTCAATCTCTTAGTCCAACATCTCCTGAACCATCTTCACCTGACGTCATTTCTTCCAATGAGCTTCAACATATGGCACCTCCCAATAATGATGTCTCGCCTGCTGATCTTGTCATACCTCAACCACAATGACAGTCCACTACGGATCGTCGATCTATTACTGGTTACTGTTTCTTCCTCGGGGACTCCTTTTTTACTTGGTGTAGTAAGAAACAGTCTGATGTTTCTCGATCAAGCACTGAGGCTGAATACTGCGCTCTTGCTGATACTTCACAAGAACTAATATGGCTTCGACGCCTCCTCGATGAATTAGGTGCTCCTCAAGACTCTGTTATTACTCTTTATTGTGACAACCGCAGTGCCATTCAAATCAGTCACAATGACATCTTTCATGAAAAAACTAAACACATTGAGATTGATTGTCACTTTATTCGCCAGCATACTCGCAATCTGTACATTCGTCTTATGCCCGTATCTTTAGATGACCAGCCTGCAGATCTCTTCACTAAAGCTCACCAGCCTAGCCGTTTCTAAACGTTGATTTCCAAACTCCAGCTGGTCTCTCACTTACCACCTTGAGTTTGAGGGGGGTGTTAGAATATACTATATATTATGTTTCCTATTCTTATTCTACTTTCCATATTGTATTAATTGTATTGATTGTGTTCCCATTATACTTTCCAAATTATATCCTAGATTAGGGTTTTGTCTCTAGTATATATATCCTTACTCCATTGTACATTCTCCATCAAGAAAGTAATACAATTCTCTCATTCTCCTTCTTCAATCTCTCTTTCGTTTCTATTTCGTAACAATTCACATGATAATTATTTATTTTACTAGGAAGTGGCTAGGACATATAGTTGAACTTTTATTTATCTTGTTACACTGATGAGTAATGTTAGCTAGATATATATGCTAACTGTACGCAAGAGGATAGTATATAAAATACATTTGATTCATCAAGAATTGGAACATACCAGAAAGTAATTGAAATCATTTTTAACATTATTGCTTATAAATAAATAAGGATTAAACAATCCTTGTTGCTGGACCTGAATATTGAATAGAAAAGGGCCTTGTTGCATGATGACATGATCCCCACCACAATTTTTTTTAAATATCCTTGTTGCATTTATATTTGATACAAATTATTGACACCATTTTTCTGAAAAATGAAAATTGATATGTTACTAGTTGACCAAAAAAAATAAAATGTTACTAATTGTGTGATATGTTTTGGTAGGAATGGTGTTCCTGTAAAGGGATACTTCGCATGGTCAAATCTTGACACATTTGAATGGAACCCTGGTTACACCATTAGGTTTGGCCTTATTTACGGCGATTATAATGATGGTCTAAAACGATATCCTAAATATTCGGCTCTCGTTCAAAAATTTCCTTCACAGATACTGAAAAAATTGATTCATTGATGATGTGAAACTAGTAAGGCAATACAACACGCTTAGTTTTTACGTTTGCAATCAAGGCCAAGAGAAAAAAACCGATTTCCCAGTGCTCGTACTTCTTAAAAGACAAAAAGGTTCAGAAAGGACAATCTCTACGGATTATGCACTTGCTATGGACTTAGATGTACCCCTAATTTTTATAATCACTTGTGCCTTTGAAATCATGTTAGTGCAAAGATCCTGATAATTATTGTACGTATGAAAATTTATCAACCTTTTATTCTCAATTATGTTTAGACCTAAAGAAATAATTTACTTATGGTATCATACGGATGTTCATGATTTTCTCTATTGAATAAATTAAAGATGCTGTAACTAATATTACGCATTAGCTTTATCGACAAAGCCTTTTACTGCTAATCGAAATTGACTTGGACTTGGACCGAGACGGTTGGGTTATGCCTGTGGGATCATACCGTCGCTTAATTTCCATCCGCATGTATGACACACATTTATGTATATATATATATCCTGCTGTTTTAAATTGTTGTAGTTCTGTTTTTAATAAATTTACACCACCCAATATGAATGCATGCGGGTCCAGAAAGTAGCAAAAAATTTAGGTTCCAAAGCAAATTTGAAAAATCAGGGCCCTTAAAAACTATTCAAAAAGTGGGGCCTAAGGAGACTGTCTTGGTTTCCCTAACCCTTTGGGCCTTCCTTGATTGGATGCGTGTGCGTTGATAAGTTGTATATTCAAAATGTAGAGTTTTCAACACTTTAGTCCCTTGAAGTTTGTCCCGGTTGTCACTTTCATCCCTAAACTTCATTTTCCGATTTTGCACACCCCAATGTTTCCACAATGCTTCAATTTAGTCCTTCGCTCCACTTTTCGTCAATCAAGTGGACGGAACACGTTATGTTAAAGGGGTATTTTAGTCCATCTTCCATTAAACTTTCCCTCCAAAATAATATGTTTATTCCTTATATTCCCTCTAAGTATTTCCATCTAAAAAAACAGAGCAAGAGAGAGAGAGAGAGAGAGAGAGAGATTTCGAACTTGTGGAGTTAATGGCGTGCTGATTCTCTCTCATCCGCCCAATTCTATCGATGATGCTTGCCATTCTCCCATTGATAATTGATGGTGAGGGGACTGAAGTATAAATTAATTTGTATTGCAATGAATCACACAACATATATATATATATATATATATAAATACACTGCAGCAAATTCGAAACACACACAGCAGAAATTTGAGTAACATACAGCCAAAATATACTTCAGATCTTTAATATCAAAACCCCCCAAATCTCATATGAAAACTAACCAAAACAAAGGAGAAGAAAATATATAAGAGGCTGCGTGAGTTGTGTGTGTTAAGACAAAGAACTTTTGTTCTTCAAATTATTCTAGAGAGAGAAACGAGATAGAGAATGATCGAAAATTGAGGCTCGCGTGTGTTGTGTGCTGCGGCTGCTTCAAGAGAGAAAGAGAGAGATCTAAGGCATGGTTAGAATATGTATACTGTGTCTAAAGTGGAGAAAAAGATGAATTTATACTCTCTTAATTAAAGGCCAAGATCAAATTAATCCAACCATTCAAAATAAAAGAGAAGCACATATAAGGAAATAAACCCAATCTCATATAAGGAATAAAGCACATATTATCCAGATAAAATTCAATTAATAAAAACAGCAAGAATAATTTTTAATAAAATCACAATTAAAGAGCATATAAAAAATTGAGTTCCGGAATAACCAATTCAAAAAATACAAGTGCATTAAATTATAAGAAATACAATACAAGTAACCCATTCAAGAATAACCCATAATTTTGACAAATTCAAACCCAAGAATTAAGAAGAAAAATAAAATTGACAGCTCCTGTTCATAGAAATTTGTGCCGAAAAGCTTGAAGGGAATTAGCTCGCTCTCTCTCTCTCTCTCTCTCTCTCTCTCTCTCTCTCTCTCTCTCTCTCTCTCTTTCTCTTGCTCTGTTTTTTTAGATGGAAATACTTGGAGGGAATATAAGGAATAAACATATTATTTTGGAGGGAAAGTTTAATGGAAGATGGACTAAAATACCCCTTTAACATAACATGTTCCGTCCACCTGATTGACGGAAAGTGGAGCGAAGGACTAAATTGAAGCATTGTGGAAACATTGGGGTGTGCAAAATCGGAAAATGAAGTTTAGGGACGAAAGTGACAACCGGGGCAAACTTCAAGGGACTAAAGTGTTGAAAACTCCAAAATGTATGATGTATCAAGATGTACAGCTTATCAGTGTACCTTGTATGAATAATCGGTAAGCATATTTTCTTCCACAAGGACCACAACTAAAAGTTTCCTTTAAAAATAAAACTTACACCTAGTATGAATAATTGGTTACTCGCACTTAGTCTTTTGATACGTTGTATTTTCAAAATGTACAATATACCAAAACATACAACTTATCAATGCACTTAGGGCAGGTAAGAATATTTTCTTCTAAAACTGAAGTTTTCTTCAAAAATCATAGAATATATCCACTATGCTTAAAACGTTATTTGCATTGGGTGCATTGATAAGTTACACGTTCAAAACGTATAATGTATAACAATTTATCAAAGCACCCGGTATGAATAATCTATAAGAATATTTTCTTGCACAACTAAAAATTTCATTCAAATAGAAGGTACATGCAAGGTAGAGTACATAATAACAAGTGGAGTTCATTTATTTGTTTATTGCTATTATAGATTTACAGTCACTGTTAGACAGTGTATGTTACTCAAGCAGTTTATATTGTACATGCAATGTTCATTGCCTCATTTATTGCAAATATAGTCACTGTTACACAGTGTAGTACTTAAGCAGTCCAGCATTATTGTACCTATCATACATTTGGGATTTCAATTCATATCACAATTAACATATGTGGTATTGAAATCCAGGGGTTGTTTTGATCCAAGAAAATTCTTGAACCACTTGGCTGAATCTTTGCACGCGCGATTCAGTGTATTATTCTGATGGTCCACATAAATCATCCCAAAATTAACAGTGTATCCGTCAAGCCATTCGAAATTGTCCATGTACGACCAAACAAAGTATCCCTTTACATTCACACCTTGTCTACATGAAAATTCAATCATTTTATAAATTAAGGGAGGAAAAAGAAAGGGAAAAAAAATTGTTTCTGAGATTGGAAAAAAGTTACTAACTTGATCACTTTTGGGATAAACGCCAAATGGTTCTCATGGTATTCTTTTCTCAAGAGATCATTCGGGTCGAGACCCAGATTTTGCCTATCGACACCTATAAAAGATGACAAAGTGGAAGGGTTACAGGAAAAAATATTCACTATAAATGATATATTTCATACGATCTCTTTATGTCCTATATAACATAATGAGTGAAAAACTTTCACGTGGTGAGTGAGATATGTAGGTTAATTGATAATAAATACAACCATTATAGTAAATGTTTTTTCTTAAACCATAAAGCAACTCTATTCCAGAGAGAATAAGACTGTGGAAATATTAATAAAAAAATGTAAAAGTATTAAGTATAATTTTTGGCAGCAATACTATGTGTTGGAAATGTCATAATTACTTTGACAATAAATATATATAGTCATTTTATAGCGATATTGCCAAAACAATGTTAGCTCTTGCGGAACTACATAAATGGTGCATAGATTGAGTTGTATATTATATTTTAAGGATGATGCATTGCTTCTCCAAAAGATAATATCCTATTTCAATAACACTAAGTTAACCCACCCTTCACTTCAAGATTTTGAGCATTCTTGGAATCTTAACTTAGATATACGTTAGTGTAATTCATATGAAGAACAAATTTGATATTTCACGTATAATTCATATGAATAATTAAATCATATGATCTCATTTGTTTGTGGAAAATCAAATTTTATAGGTGAATTAAAAAAATTATCTTTATTGTAAAGAATAAGAACTCAAATCAAATTTGTAAATGTAATGTAAACACATATATAAAGTGATAAATTACCATTTTCAGTGATGTAGATAGGCGGATTCTTATACATGCGCTGTCCGTACCTTAGAATATCATTTATTCCAGTGGGATAAATATAGAGCCAATCTAAATAAGTCTGCAAATTAAACTTCATGTGTAAGATCCAAATACATTTAATATAATAAGAGCAGACCTCATAATGGATCGGTTCGAATCGTGTTCGTGTCAAGTTTTATTGTGTTTAAGGTGTTATCGATTTGGGTCAAACTGGTGACTTTTTTATTGGATAAAAATATTATATTCAAACCAAATTCGTGAAAATATAACAAAATAATTATTAAAAAATTAGACGTTACAAGTTGCATGTGTTATGCTAAGGGTGGAATTAAGGCCCAACAGAACATACCCAACGTAGTTGAAATTTTTTATTTTATTAACAATATTTGAAAAATATAATATATATACAAGTTTAGGCAATTCAACTATTTAGTATGTCTTAAAATTCATTTTAATTTTAACGCAAAACATAATTCCAAAGAGCAATATATACATGGTTTTCAAAAATGGACTAATGTAGATCGTTACTTGTTAATATTAGTATATGCCTATAAATTAGTAGCAATTACACACCCTCTCAACTAAGTTGTTTGATTTACAGTATATAACAATATTAAAAATAATTTTATAAAATTATATAGGAAAAATTGGAATGGATTATTTGAAAAATATGGATTGAAAATTCAAAAATTCAAATATAGTTTCCAATTCCATTCCATACTTTTTTAGAAAATTGAAAACTGGAAATTTGAAAATTGGAAATGTCATATTGTTTCAACTTCAAAAAAAAAATAAAAAAATTGGATCGGATTTTCAAAATTTCAAAAGTTTGGAAGTTTTATGATATGATGGCAAGCAAATGCCAAGGGCCAATGGCCATGTGCCCCATTGGCATTTTTCTTGTCATCGTAATAAGGAGGTCTTGGGTTCGACCTACATGGACATGGTTGTTGAACCTTTCATTAGTCCATCTTTACTGCAGTGGTGTCAATACTTTGTATTGCAAAAAAAAGTTGTATCATATAAAAACAGTTGTATCGTAAAATTATTACTTTGTATATAAAAAAAATGGCCAAGGATTTTGAATCAAAAAGCCCAAGTATGGTAGCCCATGAGAGTCAATTTTAGCCCAAAAGGCCAAAATTTATTTGACGAAGTTTTTCGCAGTGACAATTCACAAGTGATATAATAAAGACAAATTAAATAAGTAATAAGTAAGTGGTTTATGCGTCATATAACTTTTGCTAGCATAAGGGTACAAATCCTATTATTTATGTTAAAATAATAATTTTTTTGTGAGATTAAAAGCATGTAACAGAAAAATCAAAAAACCAAAAATCTGGTACGGCATTGATAATAAATAAATTGCCTTCTGACTTTATATAGTAGTAGATATATCAGCCTATTTAAGTCACACCTATATTAAAGCTAGATTATGCGCCTAATTATGTTAAGCATAAAAACCAAATATATATAGTAGAGTTGTCAACTCAAATCCGTACCTTGTTACCAATTGCTTCCCCAGTTATCGATACTGAATCAACAAATTACAATTCACTTCATTAAATTTTATAAAGTGTGGAAAATAATAAATGAAGAAATAGAAAATGAAAATTTAAATGAATACATATACGAACGTATGTGTATATATATATATATTGTGGGTTCCATATACAAACGATTTGTAATTTCATCGCTAAAGTTACTGTCTGTATATGAGTCCCAATATTTTGTTGACAAAATTTTCTCTCCAGAAGTTTAGCATGTATATAAACCGGTTTGTATGAGAGACAGATTTTATGCGCACACTTCTATATATATAGGTGTGAAATGAACTTACCGTTGGAAACAAAAGCACAAGGATCATTCATGTAAGTATTGTCTTCAATACAGTCAGTGTCAGCTACATAACTGGCTGTATAATAATTTAAACCAATAAAATCGGCAGAACCTTTTACCATTTCTTTCTGTTCTTTGGTGAATTTTGGCAACCTATCTCCCACACGCTTTACCATTGTTCTTGGGTAGCGACCAAAGGTTAAGGGTGCCATATACCTACATAAGAGGAAAAGAAAAAGGTATAATAAGAATGAACATTTGAATTTTTCTTTTTAAGTTTTACAATATCAATTTGTTCATTAATTTCCATCTTTTTCTTTTTTCAGCTTTGGGAAAGTGATGGTGTCACCCCCATATATGTATCTGTCAAGAAACACTAGGTCATATTCTATATTGAACTCTTTAAAATAGAAAATTCATGGGCCAACAAGAAATAATCAGTCTCATAATTGTGCAAGTGGTGCGTAACACCTTGGAGGAAGGAGACATATTTGTTATACACTTAGGGCTCGTTTGGTTCGAGTTTTGGAAATGGAATGGGAATACTTGATTCCTGGAAAGTTATTTTCCTGGCATTAAGGATACCATGCCGATGTTTGGTTCAACCGGAAATAGGAGTGGAATAAAGTATCAATTACAAAAACACCATTCTTTTTAAAAGATGAGAAAACATCACCTACTAATTTTTCAAAAGAGACAATTACTATAATAAATTACAAAAATTACACATGCCTAGCTAATAATTATCCTACAAAAATTACAATTATTTTTAATTAAAAAAAAATTACAACAGGAAAAAAGAAAAGAAAAAAGTTTCAAATAAATTTTTTTTTCATTTTTGTGTAGCAGCGTAATTTAAAAAAAAGTTCCAAACAATATTTTCATACACTGATGGAAAAAGAATTATTTATTCATAAGGAAGAGTGTTATTTTAGTCCTAACATGAAAAAATTAAAAAAGATGCTCATTGGTAATGGTTTATTCCTTATGATTTAAATGGGAGAACTTTGAGGGAAAGGTTTGTTCCTGGAATCATTTATTCCGGACTTAAAACTTGAACCAAACGCGGGAATTGTTTCGGAATGGAATGTAGCATTCCTGGAATGGTTTAAATCTTGAACCAAACGAGCCATTAATTCCTCCAAAATGATAGGGAATTCAGCTCTCCTGGAGTGAGGGAGATCACTCTAGCTAGAGTAAATCAAGACGACAGTTTAATAATATATAAATGACTCAGATTTATCAAAAACAATTTGCCTCAATTACAGAGGACTAATTTACATAAAAACTAATTGTCAAAAATCTTAGCAATCCACTTTAAGAACTAAATACAAATAGCAGATCCTAACATCATCTCCGGTACATGTAAAAATTAATGCGTATAGGTGCCAACTTACTTTAACACAAAATTTGAAATCAAAAAATAATAATCCAACTATATATTTTTGTATATTCTCACATAAAATTTGAAACGAACAAAATTAACTACATTCATTAACTTTTTACTAATTTTAAGAAATACTTACCATCCGTACATCCATGCGATTGCCCGATCTTTGGCCCATTGGTCTAGATAGCTCTTTGGGTTGCGAGGTTTGTACCACTGAGTACATAGTGAAATACCAATTTGACCATTTTGGATTTTCTACACAACATCATCACAATTATGTTAATCACAACAATGATTGATTTGATTAAAACTTACAACAAAATTTGATTAACAATAATAATAATTGATCAAATGGGGTGTATATGTGTTGAATTAAGAGGGAGGTACTGTTGCGAGTAAACATTAAAGTATCAGCGGAGTATTGCATGTGTGAAAAGTTACTTCGTATATTAAATAAAAACACGATAAGAGAGTGGAGCCAGTCTTGGGTATCTCTTTTACGCGGCACTCCGAGAGTACTTTATCTAGTTGCAGATGTAGGGGGTACAAGGGGTGCTAGCTTTGGCCCTCCTACATATTTGAAAAAATATTAGTACTACTATGTACTGTTATAATATAATAATTTGCTTCCTGTTAAATAAGTTTTATACGTAATAATATAACCATTTCTGGATACAAAAAAATGTTGAAAAAGCCAAGTGATAATGTCCTATTTACTTATTACCTATAGTAATTAGTAATTAGGGGATAGATTTTCAAAATATCATCTTTTGTCTTTAGGAAGATAGTAAAAAACTTTTATCGTAAGGTTCCAAAATTTAGATGAAAGAAATAACTTTTTTTTTTTTTTTTTGTATTTACCTTTTAATCTTATTCAATTTTTTTCCCTTCTATTATTTTATCCCCTTAATTAATACCCAAATATAAGGTATGGGGAGACCCAGTTAGGGTGGAGCCAAGAGTCGGCTAGGGCGGACTTCAGCCCATCCCAAAAAAAAATAAAAAATTAATAATAAAATTATATGTATAATAGTATAGGGGTTTTTGTGCGAAAAATTAAAGTTTAAGGTTTATTAAAATAATAAATTAAAATCTTTAGAAAGTAAGTGTGGGTTGAAAATTGCTGAAGACAATGATTTAGATTTGCTCATAAATGATTTTGATTCACGAAAGGATCGTAGAGTTCAACTTCATTAGTTTATATAATGTATTTTTTTGTATTACATATGGCTAGATATAACAAAAAACACCTTTTATCTATTTTAAATCTCTAATTATGATATGCTATTATATAAATGTTTAATATTTGCATTTGTTTCATTCAAATAAGTACTTATTTTTATTGTTTTTAAGTCAATATTTGGTAAATACTTTAAAATAACCTCCAAAAATTTTTTTGGGGCGACCCCCGCGTATATTTTTTTAGCCTAGCCCACCCTATAGAAAAATCCTGGCTACGCCACTTGACCTAGTATTCGACAAAAAGGGGTGATCTGTTGGCGACTGATGGTGATGGATTAACTATTATTAAAACATTATTTTTTTCTCTTGTTGAACTTTGTTGTTACCTTAGCTAATATGATGGGTCTCAATTCCGCCCCTAATATATAGTTGAAATGCTAACCTGGTACTTCTCTCTATAGACTTTCACTGCAGCGGCATGAGAAAGGAGTAGGTTATGAGAAACAATATAAGGCTCAGTTCCAGAATTTCCTCCGTTAGGACATTCTACATCGTCTGCGTATGAGGCAAATCTACCAGGCCTGAATGTATATTGCCTATTTAAGCCTTTGTTCGCGCCTTTGGAACACCTGTTTGGCGGAAATATACCTTGGGCATATCCTAGTGTACTGTAAGACCATGGCTCATTTATGGTAATCCAATTCTTTACCCTATCTCCAAACAAGAAGAAGCAAAGTTCTGCATATTCGCGAAAATCATCCCTGTCCATAGAATAGGGGTAAATTATGTTCACTTGTATGCAATGCACATAAAAACATTATGATAATTCATCTAAAAGTTTACATATAAAAAACAAGATGATCGAAATTAATCACAAAGTTTTACAACGGGAAAAACTTTAGTAGTAATGTACTTTAATTTTTCAAAAGTTAAAGGGACAAGACTTAATTCTAACATGTATTTGTTCAGTTTTTGAAAAGTTGTGCTGTATATAGTATGGACTCACCATATATATCAACCTCAAGCATACTCTCAGTCTCTCACATTCAAGTGTGAGTATGCTGTTGATTATATATCTACGCCGGTCCCTCTATATATAGCCGAAAGTATTTTCCAATTCTGAAAGACAATTTTAATACTAATAAAGGGGCTAGCCCTTTTTCCCTTTCCATTATTTTGTACATTTATTCATTCACTATGAAAATACATGCGCATATATACATATATATTACTTACACAATTTTTTCATTCAGAAAACCCTGATATTCATCTTCAAGGATTTGTGGGAGATCCCAGTGAAATATAGTTGCAAAAGGTTCTTGACCTATACAACCACCAAAAGTAATTACCTTAAATCTCATATATAAGACCTAGAATGAAGAAGGTACATATACAATATAGCTAATAGTTAGTTTGATCTATATGATCATCAACTGATAACAAAGAAACTACCACAAGATTAGTGATACTTAATTAAGTGCGTTGTAGAAATAAAAAAAGAAACATGATACTATTTTTGATTCAATTAATCCAAAATTAATTTTAGGACTAAGAAAAAAGTAAAATAATTGAAAATGAATATATATATATATGTATAAGAATGGGGATAATTAAGGAGGTGAGTAATATATGCTGACCATTCTTTGTTATGTTGCCAATGAGATAGTTATAATAATCGACTCCTTCAGAGTTAATTCCCCTGCTCTTTGTTCCATCTAATAATCACATACATAAAAAAGAGATGCCAGTTAGTAAGTTAGTTAATTAACTAACTGCAATATTCTTTTTCACAAAAACAGATGGAGCAATACTATATATATTAAAATTTGTATATGAACGAATACTGAATTGCAATGAAAAAAACTAGGATCCGGTACTTTGAATATATATATATTTTAGGATGTGGTTTTCCTAAACTTTTTTTTTGAAAGAATGCATTCTCAATAAATATTGTTTTTCAAATGATGCGATCCTTGTAAATATTAAATTTTTTAACCAAAAAACTTAGTATATGTGTCGAGAGATATTAGCATTTCTCAATCACATATACTATATCTAAGTCTACACTAGAGGCAGATACGATATTTACATGGACAAATAAAATATCTACAAAGAATCACATCCTTTAAAAAAAAAAAGTTTAAGAGCAATATACTAAAAAGTTTATTTCTCGAAAACCGGTCCTTAAAATCACAATTGCAATACATAATTGCTTGTAATCTCACCAAATGGACAAACTTTTAATGAACTTTGTATTCATTTTGTACAGAAGCAGTGATGCACTTTTCATTTCTAAAAAATATTAGGTTTGCAACAGAAGTGGGCCTAGTTAAAGTAATATGCATAAATTAAAATAAGATAGCGGTTTAAAACTTTTCGTTGTTGCAACTACAAGATTTAGTAATTAAATAAATGTTTGTTTCTGTATGTTGGGGGAGAAAATAATATATGAATATGATAAGAAAAAAATTGGAAATAAAAAAATTGGTATCACACTTCTTCAACCCGAAAGAATATAATTGGTTCCAAGTGAAATATTTTACCTAGGTGAAACAGTAGTAAAATGTAATTTTACCTATTCTGGGTAAAATTACTGTTTGATGCCAATGTTTAATTTTACAAAAAAAATCTGAAAAAAAAAATCAAAAATAAAAGATTTTTACTGTTTGATGCCAATGTTTAATTTTACTATAGAAATTATAAATTATCTCACTGGGTAATATTCTAGGCCACGAGATGGAAAATCTGAAAGCATTAAAGCCCAGATACTGCATTATAGGCAGGTCCTCCTGTGCACAAGAAAATGCTTTAGTACCATATATACACCAAAACGTGGATCAAATTACATTTTGTCTAGGTAAATACTAAGAACAGTAACTAAAGCTTTTGTTAATGTGGTATTGATTTTTTGTTTTAAATTGTGTATTTATTCCAACCTTTTTATGAAAAACAAATTTATCCAAATAATAAATTATTATTAAGATTTTTTTCTACAATAATAAAATGAAAAAAAACACAAAACGAACTCAATTTTTATCAATACCGGGTAACGGTGGTAAAAGTCCTCCGCAATGTCTCCATTAGATCCGTCCTTTACCTTATCTACAAAGTCATCACATGTATTCAATAATTGAAATTCCTTCCCAAAATTAATTAGGGGAATTGGAAAAGAAAGAAAGAAATTAAGTAAAGGAAATAGTCATATACTCTTTGGTTCGAACTGAGACGCCCTTTTTAAATCAAGAGTTGTCAACTATTATATAAAATCAAGAGTTACTAATTAGTTCCATCATATTTTTGATTTTCAATTTTAGCAACGTAATCTTTTATTTTAATAAAAATATATTTACAACAATATCTAAAATATTATTACTATTTAACCTAGACTCTTGCTTATCCACTATATGTGTCTATTAAATGTTTTCTTTTCAAATTATATCATATATATATACATGTGAGTTATACATATATTGCGTACGCAGGGTTGATCGGACTAGTCTCGTCCCATCTGGGCTATTTGGGTAACATATCAATAGGGCAAGATTTCGTTCCCGAGGAGGTTGATTGTATCCATGAATCTGTAATCTAGTATTACAAAACTTGAGTGGATCTCCTACGGTGATACCTCGTGCTATAACTTTGCAAGATAGTAAAAGGTTCTAACAAAGTTGTATCGGCTTGATATATTTATACAATTTGACATAAGATATTATTGTGTTAAATCCTATTTTTTTCAAAAAAATAAATAAATCTTATGTGCAGATCATAAACCGAATTTGGTAATTCTTTAAAAAAAATAAAATCATTTTTACATTTAAAAATAAAATTTGCGTATCTCAATATATGTTACATAACTATGTTATCCATAGCCCACGATTGAGAATTAACTCTAATTTTAAAGCTTACCCAGAGGGAATGTATATTTTTATTTTCGAAATATCAGTGTCAAATTTGTTTATGTTTATATCTATATTATAAAACACCATCTTTGACCATATTTTTTTTCAAAAAATATAAGAATCTAATGGTTAAAAATACCCATGTTATGGTGTGCGTTAGTTCAACACCATTAGATGAGTTTTATACACACATCAAGATGTCACATCAAAGTTAAAACACTCACACCAATAATATATACACAACAAACTCTCACATACTAATAATTTTGTTTCCATTAACAATGTCATAACTTAAAATAAAAAATTCTAAATTTAATAAAAAATTAATATTTAAAATCTACAAATTAAGATCAATTAAACAAGATCCATATGACTATATAATTATGCCAAAAAAATCAAGAAAAATTATTGTATAACATTTAAGGACGTACATTATTGGTCATCTCAATTTATTATTTTTAGGACGCACGTTATGTGTTTGTACATTATTACATTATTGGTTATCTCAATCAATTCACTCTGGTATACTTTTAGTTTTTTTAGCATGAAGATATATTGAAGTTACGTTTCAGTCGAAATAGACTGACTGATTTTGTTGATTTAAATTCGTTACATGTTAATTTTTTTTATCCTATTATCATACTTTTTTTTATTTCACCGTGCCGGATGGCACGGGTATACCCTAGTATATATATAATATACCGCTGTGATTAGCTGTGAAGACATCCCAAATGCTGTCTCCTTTACCATGGTCACGTGCGGCACCTTCAAACTGTAGACAAGATAAAGAATTATACTATCCTGTAGAACAATATGTAAATAAAAAATGATTACACGTGTTTTTCAGATACATGTTAACCATACTATAAATCAAAAGAATACTATTTTGCATGAAAAATGTATTTAATTTAATGTATGTTATAATTTAATTATTTTTATTTATAAGTGCGTAATATGTATATTTAAGGTACATGTTAACATGACCCTATATAAATAGTTGGGCAAAAGAATAATTACATAAACCAAAGGGAGTTGTAATTAAATAAATTTTGTGGTTAAATTTAGTCCAGACACATTTCAACATTAATTGGGAAAAAGTCCATCAGTCAAATATCAGCCAACCATGGTCAACTGTACGTACTCAAAACTTTAGTTAAAGATCCCTCGGTCACTTAGTCAAACCAGTCAACGGTAACATCTTTCTAGTGAAAAAATTTTATATCGGCCTCCTTTAGAGTGACGAGAAAATCACTTTAAAGGTAAATTAATGTAATTTGGATTACGATTTTAAATCGAATAGTTTAGATTTCAAGTCCTCTAATGAGGACTTTAGTACTTAGAAGTTAATTTGAATCGATAATGTAAAATTAAGTGTTTCCAGCGCTAGACATATATGAGTAATTGTTAGGAGTGCGCCAGGCGTATATAGGTAATTGTTAGGAGTGATCCAGTGAATCTTAATTTAGTGATAAATAGAAATAAGCATCTTAAAAATTGTTTCACAGAGGACAACAAAAATAAAAATAATATAAACATTGTCGTAAAAAAATTACTTACAGCGACAAATAAATTAAAAATGAAAGAAGAAATTGATGATCGAGGACCTGATAAGCAGATGAAGTAGTCCCAAATATGAAATCTTTAGGGAAATCATCTCTGGTTGGAGGCTTAGGAGCAGTTGGTGCTGGGTCCTCAATTGGGTCGTTATCAGGAGGATCATCAATAGGATCTTCTTCTCCATATGAAACATGGACAAATATTAAAACAAAGAGAGCTAAGAGAAAAACTACTTCTTTGGTAGCCATGGGATGTGCTTCTACCTCCTAAACTCAACCCCTTTTATAGGAAAGTTGGCTAGGGTGGTAATTTGAAAAAAAAACCATAGATAATATTAAGAAATTAAGGGGAGATATTTAGTGGGAAAAAAATATGTATATATATTCATTCGCTACCATAATAGTAATAATGATACAGTGTAACAAACTTGTTATAATGTGAGAACTTATAATATATTGCACCACTTGCATGCAAGGGACACCAAAGCAAATAACTATTTTATGACATAATTTTTTTGTCCTTAAAATTATATTTTACATCATAAATCACATTTAGTGACAAAATGTTTTGTCACATGCAACGTGGTCACATGGATTACATCATAAAAGTCTCAAGTGACAAAAAAAAATGATTTTTGTTACAAGAGGCTTTTGGAAGTGAAAACTCTTACATCACTAAAATTTTGGGCCACTTTAGAGAAATACCCTTGAGTGACGAAACTCTGAATTTTGTCACCAATCTCTTGGCTATCAAAACTTGTGATGAATGCTAACTTTAGTCATTAAAAGACTGCATTAATTAGATGACAAAACCCAACAATGAATTGAAGGAATATATATATATATACACATTCTATTAAAATAAAATATGTTTGGTTAAAAATACTTCCTCGCCAATAAAAGTGAACATCTTGTGATGAAAATCATTTTCATTATAGATGCTTCGTCATTGATTGAACAATTTGTAGTGGGAATGCATATTATGGAAGAGTCATTGGCATGATTTAGAGTAATTAATTAATTTGGTGTTATTTTATCTGACTTTTAATTGGTTCAATCAGTTGTACCATAATATCGTTTCAAGAAAGATGCCAAATATTTTTGATTATTTTTTTCATCGATATTTAAAGTGCATGTTTGTTGTATATAATGGATTCATATTATTTATCGCATGATTTTGAGTTTATGATCAATGCATGTTCACGTATATATATATATATGTTTGAACAGATGAATTAGTGATCCCAGCCCGATACACACTAGTTGATGATATTAATTGTGTTAGTATGACTTGTTTTACTGTGCCGGTCTCATTTAGTCAATATGGAATACGTACTCCTGTGGAGTACTATATTTCTATACTAAATGTGGATATGGTTTAGAACTGATTGATCACTGCATGTTCTAGTCTGGAATATTGTCACTTGATATTGTGATAAATCGATCACAAGCCTCAAACAGATTAAATTTTGTCAAATTATCACTTTCTTGCATTTAGAAATTGTGACTAAAGTTGACAAAATACTCCCTCCATGGCATCTCAAATTTTTTTTAATAATTAATAGTTAAGGGGCAAGAGAAGAACATTATTAATGTGTTACATCTCACGTTAAATAAAAAAATTACATTTTTTATTATTAGTTAGGTCTAAATCAATCTTGATAAAAAAATTAATTCAAAGTGGAATACTATTTTGTGACCTTTTATCACAGGAGGCCTCAAACGTATCACGTACTACTAATTTTTGGTAGTTCTCAAATATAATTGGAGGATAAGTAGACATATATACCCCATATCTTAAGTAGCTAGTGGTTGTATGAATCTTCGCAAATTTTGCTGTCAATCCAAATTTCTTGCAATAGATAGTTGGTGGGAAGGCAAAGCCCTATATTCCAATAAGCTAGCATTATTTGAATTATTTTTAAGAGTGTGGTTATTGGCACTCTATGAAAATATTCTAACATTGCAAAATGACATATAATAACACTTTTGAATGATAGAGATTTTTACTTTTTTATAAAATGCCAATAGTCACGCCATTTTTTAAATCTAGAATGAGATAAATTAAAGGTCTTGTATGACAATATTTTTCGTAAAAAAACCAACGAATAATATTTTTTTTAAAATAAGGGCCTAGATATATATCATTATCATTTTGAAATAAGAGCTTGTTTATCAATTGTGTTTTAAAATAAAAGTTTTGACTGAGTGCAAACTTAACTTTGCAATAAAAAAAAATAATGCAAATTTATTTTCCATGATGTGTTTATATTTTTTAACAAGTATATTCTTATATTTCATTCATAAAACTTTAAACAACATCAAATAAACAAAAATACATATTAATGTTTTAGAAAATAAAGAGTGCAAACTTAAATTTGCATAACTCTGAAAAAAATTATTATGTACATTTTATTAATAAATATGAGTTGAATATGTAATTTGTTAAAATTATTCTAAAGTATTCTCAATTAAATACTTATTTATAATAATATTTTAAAAAACATGTGGTGCAAACATAATTTTTTAGAAAATAAAGAGTGCAAACTTAAATTTGCATAACTCTGAAAAAATTATTATGTGCATTTTATTAATAAATAGGTTTTGAACATGTAATTTGTTAAAATTATTCTAAAGCACTCTCAATTAAATACGTATTTATAATAATATTTTAAAAAACATGTAGTGCAAACATAATTTTGCATATTTTCATCAAAAAATACAATTTAAAAATCTAAACTTTACACTCCTTTTGGAGTTTGGTCAAATATAGGTCCTTAATTTACAAAGATATTAATTTATGGTTTTTTTGGAGAATATTTTTTCAAACAAGTCCTATTTTTCAATACCCCATTAATTATCTCACTAAAACATGTGTGCTGGGTGTGAAGCATAATCAAGAAAATTTTGCTTGTAGTGGCCACATATTAATTATCTCTATATAATGTACGTGGATGCCAAAAAAATCCACTAATTTTAATTGTTGATTAAATTTATTGTATAAAGTTGTTATCTTTAATTATTGCTTTTTAGTGGCCACCAAGTAATTATCTCTACTAATTATAGGCGTTGAAATCTTGTTTAGAAGCACCTTGAAAACCAAATGGTACACTTAAAACATTAATTATGGTTGTTTAATTGGAAAATACGTCACTTTATGAAGCACCTTGAAGAATAACACATCAGCTATCTTTAATGCTAAGACCACGTTTGGAAAGGGGGTGATATCTGATTAAGCATGAACTATATAATGGCTGTTGGTGCGCAAAACTAGAAAAGTAGTTTGGACCACACAGTTAAATAATTAGATCAAATGATTAACGTAATAAATACAGTAAATTAAGAGAGTCAAAGATGTGTAGCTGTGGTTAACCTCATATGAAAATATCGGTTAGTCCTCATCTGTGGAATAGAATTAGAAGCTCGGTTTGTTTTGTATTGATATAACCAAGTGGTCATTACAAACTCACAAAATCTCTCCAACTATTCTATCTTCACCAGATTACAGAAAGAGTATATTTGAGCCACACGAGTTCTAATTTCCCTATGTTGGGAGCTCTAATATGTGCTCTATAGTTCTATTTCTCTCCTTCTCATTCGGTTGCTCACTGTAGCCTTCTTGAATGCTGGATTCTCTGTTGCTATTAGTTAACTCTTGGTTGTTGTCTGGTTATTGGGTTCTTCAGAAAAGTAAATGCTTATTCTATATATATGACTGAGAGGAAAATGTGTTGGAGAGTGCCTCAAGTAGGTCTGAAGTCATGCCTTGATCATCACTAACTTTGACCATGCTTCTCCATGAATTCCGATGCATTAAATCCAGTTGATATGCATTTAATAAAAGCAAGGGAGGTTCTGCAGCATCTTGCGGAGTTGGCAGCAGTTGCCCATGTCTCTGTGAACCACTATAGCAGAGTGGTTGTGCGAGAGAGCTCCAGATCCCGTCGAAAGAGTTCTGGCATTCGAGATCAATTATTTGACGTGTGAAATCAATTATGGGACCAAATACTAAACCATAAGGAGCTTCGACCTCCCCGTAGTACTTGAGTAGGGCTCCTTCGAGCTCCTCTCATTGTGATAGGTCTAGTTGTCGACGTAGACGACCACGTGTCAGCTTGTGATTGGCGGGGTGAATTAGGTTATTAGTTTACACCATCAATGGTACTTATAGATTATACATAATCACTTATTAATTTTTAGAAAAATAACTTTAACTATGGGAGGTATTTTGATATCCGACTCTACTTTAATTTGATGTACCCTAAAAACAACGATGGTAACATGAATAACCATTGGTTATTTATATTGGGTGCATTGATAAATTGTAAAAGTGACCGCACTGATGTGGTTCATAAACTGACATTTGGTTTAACCGAAGGTTTTCGTTCGGGAATTAATATTTTAGAGTCTTTGACAAATCACCTAAAAAGATATGAGAATTAATGATAAACGCATAATATTGTCATGCATAAGCTCTTTCCCGGAGTCACTTGACGCGTTTGTTGCTTTAATTCTGCCTAATTATCCTCTTATCTCAAGATTAGTGTCTTAGCGAGTTTTGTATCTAACATCGTCCCGCTAGGTGTGCTTTTGTTGTGTTTCTATGTGTTTATAGGCATAGGATGCAATGGTGTTCGAAGAATTGAGCAAGCGCTAGTCAAAAGCTCGCAAAATGCTGATTTGAGGAATTTCCTAAAGCATGATCGATCATGGGTATACCATGATCGATCATGGTGAAAATTGGCCTTCAGAGCAGAGGACCCCATGATCGATCATGGTAGACCCATGATCGATCATGGCCTGGCAGGGACATTCACCAACTCCTGCTTTTAGCCTTCTTTCGGGGGTTTTGGTTCCTAGATATTTCTTTTTGTTTATTTTATTAGTTTTTGTACTCCTTTAGCTATTGTTTTAGTCTAAGGGAGGAGATATAGATCATTATCTAGGAGACACACTTGGAAGTTCTAGAGAGAAGGAAGAGCTAAAGTTGTATTGTTCTTCATTTTTCCTTGTAAGTGTTTTGATTTGTAAGAATGATTTCTTCTTCTATAATATTTGTTTTTGCATCTATTATGGAGTAGTCTCTTACTAAGGTTACGGAGGTTGATTGCGATATGATTTTTGGTGATTAATGGCTCAATCCATATTTAAAGTTTGATAAATATTTGTGAATCTTCTTCTTCTTCATCATATCATCCATTCTTTCAAGCTTTCTAGGTATTTTCTTGATAAGTTAAGACTTTATATGCCTTGTATATTTAGTTCTTGGTTGTTAATGATCATACAACATATTTATATGGTTCTAGAAAGCTTGTAGTCTTTTCCCCCATTCATGGAGTTTTTGACCTTTTTGTAGGAATTATAAATAGTTCATAAAACTCCATAGATGGATTATAAATTTGTTAGCTTATCTTTGATTCATTTATTGATATATTGAGTGCTTCTTACACTTTATGTGATACTTAGACTCTTTATTTTCTACCATGAGTGATAAATGATGAGATGACAAATTTATCCCATAAACCTCATTCCGTTTCGTTGTTAGGATTCACTTTCTAATTTTCATTCTTTAAATCATGAGATATCATACACTCGCTTTATGTTAAATCTTTTTATGATGAGTTTGTCATATCTATCTCGGATTAGCTTCATCGGGAATGGGTTGCCTTGCTTCACACCCGTAGCTAAGAGGTAGGAATGATAACCTCGTCTTTGGTGGAATGTCGTTTGTCTCTTTCTTGATATAGCTTCAATCCGGGAATGAGTCGCCTAGCGTCGCACCCTTTGCTATTGAGAGATACACCAACATTCCTCATATCTCGAGAAACCTTGTGTTGAAATCTTTGTATGAGCTAGTGATCACCGTCTCTTAAATCGTAACTAACCTCCACCTACCTTAGTGCTTTCTTATTAATTTTCACAACTGTTTTACATTTACGTTGTTCTACAACAAACCCAACTCACACAAAATCTGAAAACCGTAAAATCCGTAATCCATTCCATTCCTTTTCACTTATCCCTGTGGTTCGACACTCGGACTTCCGAGACTATATTATAACTTGACGTGCCTGCACTTGGGCTATAACACAACGCGCTATTTTGGCGGCGTCAAGTTTTTGGCGCCGTTGCCGGGGACTAAGGCAAAACGCGGATCTCGGGTTTTGTATAAAACCATTCTCTGTGAGTATCTCTCCATTTCATTAATTTATTTTGCTCCCTTATTCTTGTTTGATTTTATAGATTTCCCAAGGAGCTATTCGAATCGTTTTCCAAGCCCATGCAAGGGCGATTGTTCGTGGATATTCGAATTAGCCCTCCCACATCTCCAAGAATGGCAAACCAAGGAAGAGCAACGGATCACGAAAGCGATAATGAAGGGGAAGGTGCCAACAATGTTCCTCCTGTTAGGACAATGAGGGACTACCTTCAACCACCTCGAGCAACTTCAAATTCGTGCATTGTGCTTCCCGCTGGCCAAGCGGGAGCGTTCTCTTTCAAACCGGGTTTGCTTCAACATATCCCTTCTTTTCATGGTATGGAGTCGGAAAACCCATACTTGCATTTGAAAGACTTTGAAGAAGTCTGCTCCACATTTCGTGAGGCAAATGTTAACGATGATGTCATGCGTTTAAAACTCTTCCCTTTCTCCCTTAAAGATAAAGAAAAAATTTAGCTAAATGCTCAAAGACCGCAATCAATTCGGTCTTGGCAAGAGCTTCAAGCGGAGTTTCTAAAAAAATTCTTTCCCGTTCATAGAACCAATGCTTTAAGAAGGGCGATATCCAATTTTTCGCCAAAAGACAACGAAACTTTCTATAAGTGTTGGGAAAGATACAAGAAACTTCTAAACGCATGCCCTCATCATGGTCACGAAACTTGGAGCCTTGTTAGTTTCTTTTATGAATCACTCACCCCTGATATGCGTACATTTGATGAGACCATGTGTAATGGTCAATTCTTGAGTAAGAATTCCGATGAGGCTTTATTGTATTTTGATGAATTAGCGGAAGGTGCTTAAAATTGGAACACCTATTCCGAAGAACCCAAAGCCAAAACTCAAGGAAGGGGTGGGTTGTGCCAAGTGTCCAATGAGGATGACATGGGTGCGAGGTTATTCCAATTGTCTAAGAAAGTAGAGGCAATGGAAGCAAGTAAGCTTAAGGAGGTCAACGTAGTATCCTCGAGTCAGTTGTGTGTCATTTGTGAAAATTCGGGACACACTACCGAGGATTGTCCTACCATTCCCGCTTTCCGGGAAGTCCTCAAAAATCCCGTCCAAGTCAATGCTTTACACCAGTACAACCAAAACCGAAACCAAAACGATCCCTATTCTCAAATGTACAATGAGGGATGGAAGAATCACCCCAATTTCAGTTGGGGAGGAAACCAAAGTCAGAACCACAACCAATATCATCAAAACCAAAGGCAACAACAACAACCTCAAAACTCTTTTGTTCCACCTCAAAATCAAAATCCCAACCAAAACTTGGAAGCTTTGTTGAGATCATTTGTGGACAAAACGGATCGTGATGTAGGTGAGTTAAAAACTCAAATGTCTAAACTCACCACCGCCCTGGTTACCCAAGAGAAATGAAAATTCCCCTCTCAACCTTTAGTTAACCCTAGAGGTCAAGTTCAAGTTATAGAGGGAGGAGAGTCTAGCACCAAGTTAGAAGAACTCAAATCTATCACAATCTTGAGTGGAAAGGAGGTAGACAAAACTATTGTTCCTAAAACCCCCAAGGTGGCGGACATAGTTGAGGCCACGAAGGTTGAGGAGGTTGTGAGTGAAGAAAAGAAGAGAGAGGAAGAGAAACAAGGAAAAGAGGATCTCGAAAAAATCAAAAATGGGATCAAAGTTCCATTTTCGGAGAGATTGAACCAACCGTCCAAATCTAATACCGAGATTTTGGATGTTTTTAGGCAAGTGAAAATCAACATTCCATTGTTTGACGCGGTCAAGCAAATACCTTCGTACGCTAAGTTCCTCAAGGACTTATGTACTACCAAACGAAGGTTGAATGTCAAGAAAAAGGCCTTTATGGCGGAGCAAGTGAGCTCCATCATGCAAGGCACGAGAGCCCCCAAGTTCAAAGACCCCGGGTGTCCCACAATTTCGTGTGTCATAGGAAATTGTAGGATAAAGAACGCATTATTAGATTTGGGAGCAAGTGTTAATGTGCTCCCATATTCGGTTTATCAACAATTGGGGCTGGGTGAGTTAAAACCCACGAGAGTCACGATTCAATTAGCGGACCAATCCGTTAAAATTCCAAGAGGAATAGTCGAGGATGTACTTGTCCAAGTTAACAAGTTTTATTTTTCGGTTGATTTCATCATCCTCGACATGCAACCAGTGTTGAATCCCGCTAACGAGATTCCGGTTATCCTCGGACGACTATTTCTTGCCACTTCTAATGCTATAATAAATTGCAAGAACGGAATCGTGAAGTTAACTTTTGGAAACATGACTCTCGAGCTAAACGTGTTCTCTTTGAGTAATAAAAAAGATGATGATGATGAAGAGGAAAATGAACACGTGAACATGATAGAGTCGTGTATCCAAGACCACTTTGTGGCAAATTTCGAATCGGAGTTAACGGAAGGTTATCTAACCACTTCCGATGAACCCGAGGATTGTATGCAAGTGTTTTCTTTGTCTGACAAACAGGTTGGATTCTCGGAGAAAGAGGAAAACACATCATCGTCCACCAAAAAACTTGAAGGACAAATGGATCTCAAGCTATTGCCTAGCAATTTGAAGTATGCCTTCTTAGGAGCTTCAGATACTTACCCCGTCATCATCTCGTCCGAACTTTCAGATGACCAAGAAGGAAGGTTAGTTCATTTGCTTGGTAAATATAAAAAAGCTTTTGGTTGGACTCTTGCCGACCTCCAAGGAATAAGCCCTTTGATTTGTACACATAAAATTCACTTAGAGGATGGGGCAAAAACATCAAGACAATTTCAACGCTGGTTGAATCCTAACATGCAAGAAGTGGTTAGGAACGAGGTGTTGAAATTGTTGGATGCAAAGATCATCTATCCAATCTTGGATAGTAAATGGGTTAGTCCAACTCAAGTGGTACCGAAAAAATTGGGTCTTACGGTAGTCAAGAATGAATCAAACGAGTTGATTCCACAAAGAGTCACCACCGGGTGGCGAATGTGTATTGACTACCGTAAACTTAATGAGGCAACCCGTAAAGATCATTTCCCACTCCCCTTTTTGGATCAAACTGTATAAAGGGTAGCGGGCCATGAATATTACTCGTTCCTCGATGGTTTTTCCGGGTACAATCAGATTGAGATTGACCTAGATGATCAAGAAAAGACCACATTTACATGTTCTTTTGGCACCTTCGCCTATCGAAGAATGCCCTTTGGTCTATGTAATGCACCTGCCACTTTCCAACGGTGTATGCTAAGTATTTTTAGCGATATGGTGGAAAGGACTTTGGAAGTTTTTATGGATGACTTTACCGTCTATGGTAAGTCATTCGACAATTGCTTGACTAACTTGGAACAAGTCTTGGGAAGATGCGTGGAAAAACAATTGGTATTGAATTGGGAGAAGTGCCATTTTATGGTTACCAAGGGAATTGTTTTGGGGCACATCATTTCTTCAAAAGGAATCGAAGTGGATAAAGCCAAAATCGAATTGATTGCCAAACTTCCTACACCCAAAAATGTCAAAGATGTCCGATCCTTTCTAGGACATGCTGGGTTTTATAGGAGGTTTATCAAGAACTTCAGTTCCATTTCCAACCCGATGTGTAATCTACTTCTCAAGGATGCACCCTTTGAGTGGGATGTCAAGTGCGAGGAAGCCTTCGTCTCTCTGAAGCATAAGCTCACTACTGCGCCGATTATGCAGACACCGGACTGGAGCTTGCCATTCGAGCTCATGTGCGACGCAAGTGACTACGTAGTGGGAGCGGTTCTTGGTCAACGGAAAGACAAGAAACCGGGTGTGATATACTATGCAAGTAGGACTTTGAATGATGCGCAAATGAATTACACCACGACAGAGAAAGAGCTTCTAGCAATTGTCTTCGCCCTAGACAAGTTTAAATCCTATTTAATAGGATCGCCAATTGTGATTTTCACGGATCACGCGGCGTTGAAGTACCTATTCACAAAGAAAGATGCCAAGCCGCGGCTTCTGAGGTGGATACTCTTATTGCAAGAATTCCATTTAAGCATCAAGGACAAAAAGGGAGTCGAGAATGTGGTGGCCGATCATCTGTCTCGACTCACTTTTACGAACAACATTGAAGAAAGTCCGATCCAAGATTCGTTTCCAGATGAGCAATTATTGGCAATCTCGACGCTCCCATGGTATGCAGACATTGTAAATTAGCTTGTAACTGACAAGATACCAAAGTCATGGGGCGCATAAGACAGAAAAAGGTTTTTGACAGAAGTGGGTCGATTCTATTGGGATGAACCGTACCTGTTTAAGTATTGTGCGGATCAGATTATCCGGCAGTGCATCCCAGAGGAAGAAGTGGAGAGAGCTCTATCCTTCTGTCATTCTGAGGCTTGCGGAGGACACTTCTCGGCAAAGAAAACTACCGCGAAGATTTTGCAAAGTGGATTGTATTGGCCATCGCTCTTTAAGGACACACAACGTTTTTGCAAGGCATGTCCAAGATGCCAGATGCTTGGAGGGATCTCTAAGAGGAACATGATGCCACTCAATCCCATCCTGATGATTGAAATCTTCGATTGCTGGGGCGTCGACTTCATGGGACCGTTCCCATCCTCCTACGGTAACCTTTACATTTTAGTTGCCATAGATTATCTTTCAAAATGGGTGGAAGCCCAAGCGTGCAAGAAAAATGATCACAAAGTGGTGATCCGATTTCTGAAAGAACACATTCTTGCACGTTTTGGCACTCCTAAGGCAATAATTAGCGATGGCGGTACTCACTTTTGCAACAGACCATTTCAATCATTAATGCAAAAGTATGGTGTAAACCACAAAGTATCGCTCGCTTATCATCCTCAAACTAATGGTCAAGCCGAGTTGGCAAATAGGGAGATCAAACAGATTCTAGAGAAAACGGTAAACCCGAACCGCAAGGATTGGTCGTTAAGACTGACCGATGCACTTTGGGCTTACCGTACTGCGTATAAAACAACTCTAGATATGTCTCCTTATCGCATTGTGTACGGAAAACCATGTCATTTGCCAGTAGAGTTGGAACACAAATCATACTGGGCAACTAAGATGGTTAACTGTGATTTGAAAAAAGCCGGGCTTGACCGTAAGTTGCAAGTGGATGAAATTGAGGAATTAAGAAGAGATGCTTATGACAATGCAAAGATAAGCAAGGAACGTGCCAAAATTTTTCATGATAAATCCATTTTGAGAAAAGAATTCAAACTTGGGCACAAAGTTCTTGTTTATAATACTCGTCTGCATCTCTTTCCGGGAAAGTTAAAGTCTCATTGGACCAGTCCCTACATTGTCCATCACATATTTCCTTTTGGGGCTGTGAATGTTGAGGATCCCAAAACCGGCTACATTTTCAAAGTGAATGGTCAACGCCTTAAGCCGTTTTTGGAATTCCCACTTCGAGAGGAGTCCACCCCTCTCGAAGACCCGACTTATGCCTAAAAGGCATGGGTCAATTTTGTAAATAATGTTTTTTGTTAGTATTTTTGAGTTTCAGGAATTGGCATCGGAGATTCGGGTGTCATTGAGTCTGAACGGATCAAGTTGAGGGGAGCTATAAGGTGTTTTGGTGCAAAGAGGGCAAAGAAAAAAAAATTCTGGCAGATTAGTCCATGATCGATCATGGTGAAAAATTTTTCTCAGCCAGTCAGAAGCATGATCGATCATGGGATTCCATGATCGATCATGGAAGAAGAGCATTTGGGTAGAAGGCAGCATGATCGATCATGGGTTGTACAAAAAATCAATTTGGGCAGAATGACCCATGATCGATCATGGTCCCGTAATAAAACAGGGGAGCCGTTTCTAAACCCCTATTTCTCACTTCTCCTTCTCCCAAATCCTCTCCAAACCCTAGCCCCTCTTCCCCCATTGATCCCAAACCTTCCCCAAGCACCATTTCCAACCTTCCCCACCTAGAATCAACCATCAAATCTTCTAATTTTCGAACCCCAATCATCAAACCCATCCCAAAAATCCCCCTTTCTCTCTATCCTCACCAATTTCGAGCCCTACCAAATCAAATCTCGAAATTTCTCATCTCTCCCTCCTCTTAAGCGTCACATTACTCTTTTATGGCTTCCTCTAACCCTCCTACTAAGCCGCTTGTCATTGAAGCCGTAAGGGGTGGCTATCGTGGATTTCGAAGCCGCCAAGAATTTGAATGGTAGAACTACGCCTTCAAGACGAGGACGGTGGTGATAGAGAGGCCGATCTACATTGGTACGCTGGACGATTTCCCCCAAAGAACAACGTTTGAGCGATATCCAGAATGGATTACTTACTTGCGTGAACAAGGTACTCAATGTAATCTCTCCATTTGTCGTGAATTTGTTGCAAGTTTAATCCCAGTTCCAAATACCCCGTATGCATATGTTGCTCATGTTCGAGGGAAAATGGTCCATTTTAACCTCGAGGTTTTGAATGATATTACGGGAATCCCGGCTTTGCCACCCAATGCTCATGACCTCCCCTACTCGGATGGTACCCCTTATGTAGAGCCAACGGCTAATGATTTAGCCACATTTCTAACCGGTGAACCGAGGGAATGGATTGGGAATCAATTGGATAGGAATAACATACTTGAGGCCTTTAGGACTCTTTGGCTAGTAGTTGCCAACGCTTTGGACCCGACTTCACACACCCAACACCTGTACCCTTCTCAAGCGTATGTACTATACGCTATTGCAACAAACAAGCGCATTTGTTTGCTTCGTCACATCATTGGGCGAATTGCTAGAATCATAGACTTGGTCGCCCACAACGAAACAATCAAATTTGGGTCTTTGATCACTAAGGTATGTTTGCGAGCGGGGGTAACTGAGAGAGATGAGGATGTGAAGAAAATGCCTCGAGCACCACTTAACTGATCTACCCAAACTCGAGCTGCTGGTCAATTGAGGAACCGGCCAAGTTCTTCAACCGCACCTCCTTAAGTAGAGTCTGAAGAAGAGGGGGCAGAAGAAGCAGTAGCAGATCTCCCAGGGCCCTCAAGGCAGAGAAGACGGGCAAGCTCTGGGCCGGTAGATGACACGAGGGAATTCATAAGAGAGCAGTTTGAGCAGATGACTGCTTTGATGCAGACTGGGTTTACTAGCATCAATGAGAGGGTTGAGATTATGGTATTGCGTCAGGACCGTTTGGAGGCAAATATTGCAGCTCAGGTCGAGGCACGAGTTGCAGCTCAGATGGCGACCCAGCAGGAGTTCATATGCCAGCAGTTCGAGGCGTTGTATGGTCGTTTTCCCCCACCCCCACCTCCCGACATGTGATGATACTTGCTAATCCTAGAAACTCTTATATTTATGCTTAGTTTTATATTATTTCTTTTGGGTTGTATTAAAGTTCAGACATGATGTTAACTTTAGAACTTGGTTTTAATAGTTGAATGTTATGGTTTTTGCTATTAGATTCTAATTCTAACCCGTTTTGTGTATAGTTGTTGTTTATCTCTTATTTTTGTCTCATGGAAAGCAAAGCCAAAGTAGCCCTCCGTGCATTTTTATTGTTCTCTTTCCATTGAGGACAATGTTTCTTTCAAGTTGAGGGGGGTACGTTATTTTGTGTTTATTTTGTTTTGGCTTGCTATTGTTTATTTCCATGAGTAGAAAAGATGTGTTCAAATTTTTTTTTGAGAAGTTTGAAAATTGATGAATGATTGGTTGATATTTTGTTCGATGAAGACTATTGTGTCATTAGCTTTTGGCTTGAATTCTTTGATTTAGATAGGAATTTGAATGATAATCTAAATTGCCTTGCTTCAATTAGTCTCATATCCCGTCATATTTGCCTGTTCTGCATGCTAGATTGATTTGGTTATTCCCAATTCGGTTGTAACACTTCGATTTATTTTCATTGAGAGAAGAGAAATTTTTGTCCAAAAATGATGGAAACTCTTTCGAAAATATCCTCCAATGAGAGGACAAAAGCATAGCACTTTGATAACTTGGATGACTTTTATCCTAATATTGACTTAAAGCTTCACTTGACTAAATCTTAAGTCTCTTTGTCTAATATTACGGATGGGTAAAGGTTACCATATGGGAAAGGGTGAATAGCTTCCTTCGAGCTCCAATGAATGAGCAGAATTTTGAGAAAATTTCATAAGTGAGACCGCTGCCCCCCATAGAGATGAAAACCGCCCTGATCTAATTTAGCAAAAATTTCCAAGAAAACGATAAAGAAAGTGCTTAGAATTGACAAATCTTTGAGCTTTTGTTTTTGAAAAAGTTCTCTCTTCCTTCTCGAATGATTATGACTCTTTGTGTTTATATTGAATTGCTTGAATCGAAATCTAGGATGTGAGCATTGGAGAATATGGGATTGGGTTCTAAAGGAGATAGGCGAATTAGATGATCATTCAAAAGTCCGTCGTTTTGGAAAATTGATAGTAATGCCTCTTGCTTTGAAAATTGAAACTTGAAACTTCATTCTCATCGTTCATCATGATCAAACTTCTAATGTTTGTAGGTACCATTTCTAAAAACCTTCACGAGATGCAACTCGTCTTCTTTGGGAACTTAGAAGTTAACATATTTTTGTATAGTATATTAATTTTTGTAATTATATACTTTTTATCTTGCTAAGGGACTAGCAAGAGATAAGTTGAGGGGAGTTGATAAACGCATAATATTGTCATGTATAAGCTCTTTCCCGAAGTCGCTTGACGCGTTTGTTGCTTTAATTCTGCCTAATTATCCTCTTATCTCAAGATTAGTGTCTTAGGGAGTTTTGTATCTAACATCGTCCCGCTAGGTGTGCTTTTGTTGTGTTTCTATGTGTTTATAGGCATAGGATGCAATGGCGTTCGAAGAATTGAGCAAGCGCTAGTCAAAAGCTCGCAAAATGCTGATCTGAGGAATTTCCCAGAAGCATGATCGATCATGGGTATACCATGATCGATCATGGTGCAAATTGGCCTTCAGAGCAGAGGACCCCATGATCGATCATGGTAGACCCATGATCGATCATGGCCTGGCAGGGACATTCACCAACTCCTGCTTTTAGCCTTATTTTGGGGGTTTTGGTTCCTAGATATTTCTTTTTGTTTATTTTATTAGTTTTTGTACTCCTTTAGCTATTGTTTTAGTCTAAGGGAGGAGATATAGATCATTATCTAGGAGACACACTTGGAAGTTCTAGAGAGAAGGAAGAGCTAAAGTTGTATTGTTCTTCATTTTTCCTTGTAAGTGTTTTGATTTGTAAGAATGATTTCTTCTTCTATAATATTTGTTTTTGCATCTATTATGGAGTAGTCTCTTACTAAGGTTACGGAGGTTGATTGCGATATGATTTTTGGTGATTAATGGCTCAATCCATATTTAAAGTTTGATAAATATTTGTGAATCTTCTTCTTTTTCATCATATCATCCATTCTTTCAAGCTTTCTAGGTATTTTCATGATAAGTTAAGACTTTATATGCCTTGTATATTTAGTTCTTGGTTGTTAATGATCATACAACATATTTATATGGTTCTAGAAAGCTTGTAGTATTTTTCCCCCATTCATGGAGTTTTTGACCTTTTTGTAGGAATTATAAATAGTTCATAAAACTCCATAGATGGATTATAAATTTGTTAGCTTATCTTTGATTCATTTATTGATATATTGAGTGCTTCTTACACTTTATGTGATACTTAGACTCTTTATTTTCTACCATAAGTGATAAATGATGAGATGACAAATTTATCCCATAAACCTCATTCCGTTTCGTTGTTAGGATTCACTTTCTAATTTTCATTCTTTAAATCATGAGATATCATACACTCGCTTTATGTTAAATCTTTTTATGATGAGTTTGTCATATCTATCTCGGATTAGCTTCATCGGGAATGGGTTGCCTTGCTTCACACCCGTAGCTAAGAGGTAGGAATGATAACCTCGTCTTTGGTGGAATGTCGTTTGTCTCTTTCTTGATATAGCTTCAATCCGGGAATGAGTCGCCTAGAGTCGCACCCTTTGCTATTGAGAGATACACCAACATTCCCCATATCTCGAGAAACCTTGTGTTGAAATCTTTGTATGAGCTAGTGATCACCGTCTCTTAAATCGCAACTAACCTCCACCTACCTTAGTGCTTTCTTATTAATTTTCACAACTGTTTTACATTTACGTTGTTCTACAACAAACCCAACTCACACAAAATCTGAAAACCGTAAAATCCGTAATCCATTCCATTCCTTTTCACTTATCCCTGTGGTTTGACACTCGGACTTCCGAGACTATATTACAACTTGACGTGCCTGCACTTGGGCTATAACACAAAGCGCTATTTTGGCGGCGTCAATTAATATTTTAGTGTGTTTGACAGTCCTGCTTACCATGTCACAAATCTAAATTTGTTGCCATTAATGGCCTTAGTAAGAAGCTATATGTATGTATGTCTCTGTATCTAAAACCTCTTCAATCTGTACACCCTCAACCTCAAATATAAGAAGAATAATAAGATCAGGAATCATTAGTACATGACAGAGGCTAATTCCCATGCATTGATCGTTCGATTGAATAACCCAAATACCCATGAGATCAACCTGACCCCCAAAATTAGTTTTGATTAGAAAAAAACTAAGGTCAATAATGGAGGTAGGAGACGAGGGGACGGAAGATATCTTTGGCTGAACCCCATCTTGGGCTGTTGAATTGCTAGTATTGTTTCGGTCATGGTCGTTTTTGGGTTTTCCATATTCTTGGAAGGGTGAGAGTTTGTGAGAGAGTGAGCCAGTGAGCGACTGATGTGAGAGAGAAAGAATTTATATATTTTGAGCAATTCATAATTTCATAATAAGTAAAAACTTATACTAAGACTAATAGATCGATTTAATTATAAAGTATATATATATTCGGCTGATCAGTATATACTAGATATTGGCCTAAATAAAATGGACTTGACTCCCCTCCATTACACCTTCCATCCAATGAAATTTAATTGGAAGTTTAAATGGATGATTTTTTTCTCGAAACTTGGTGGACGTGATTTTTGTATTGAGTAGATCATCTCCACAAAATTTCATCAAGGAATTCAGACCGGAAGGGGGTGTACTAAAATTTTAATACATATATTCATTTTCAACTATTAAAATTTTAAAAGATCATCTCACCACTTCCGATTTGAATTTCTTGATGAAATTTTGTGGAGATGATCTACTAATTGTAGAGATCATCTCCACCAAGTTTCGTGAAAAAATTCATCCGTTTAAATCTTCAACTAAATTCCATTGGACAAAATTGAATGGAAAATGTAATGGAGCAGAGCCAAGTTCAAACAAAACAACAATACCAATAACAAGTTTGGTTGGTAACCGATCAATCGGTTACCAACTAAACATTATCGGTTTGGTTATCAACCAAATACGGTTAGTTCAATCAGTTTTCAAAGTTTAAAAATGTTATTCCCTAATAAGTTGTATCTTCAAAAAACACAACATATTAAAGCAAACAGCTTACTGCATGTACACGCTCCTAGTATGTATGAATGGTTATTCACGCTAGTTCATTAATAATAAAAAAAAATACACATACCAGTAATTAAAAAATAAGAATATTTTCTTTTACAATCAAAATTTTCTTAAAACATAAAAAAATACACTCGGCATTAATAATTGGTCATTTACACATGGTGCATTGAAAAGCTTTCTTTCATAATGCATATAACTTATCAAAATGTATCAACGCACAATATAAATAACCGATAAGAATACCTTCTTCAACAGCAAAACGTTTATTTCAAAAATAGAAAACATAAGCAATGTAGAATACATAATAACAAGTGGAGTTCATTTCTTATTTATTGCAAATACAGTTACTGTTACACACTATAGTACTAAAGCAGTTTAACATTAATTGTACATCCAATGAAAGAGCTTGCCCGATTTATTGCAAATATATACAGTCACGTACTGTCACACGTGGTAGTACTTAAGCAGTCTAACATTGCACATCTCATACATTTGGAAATTCAATTCACACCACAATTAAAATATGTGGTATTGAAATTAAGAGGTTGTTTTGATCCAAGAAAATTTTTGAACCATTTGGCTGAATTTTTGCAAGCACAAATCAATGTATTATTCTGGTGATCCACGTAAATCAGCCCGAAATTAACAGTGTATCCATCGCACCATTCGAAATTGTCCATGTAAGACCATACAAAGTATCCCTTAACATTTATACCCTTTCTGCATGAAAATTCAACCATTGTATAAATCAAGGGAGCGAGAAAATGAATGAGGGAAAAAGTGTTTCTGTGAGTGAATTTTTTTTACTAACTCGATCACTTTTGGGAGCCATGCCAAATGATTCTTATGGTAGTCTCTTCTCAATAGATCATCAGGGTCGTGACCTTGATTTTCCCTGTCGACACCTAGAAAATATGACACAATTTGGAAGGGTTATGTGTTGTCTAAAGGTAAAAATATTTACTACAAACTGATATACTTAAATGATCCACTATGCCCAGCGGGAGTTTAGGCGACGTACACTGTACGTCACTTAAGTAAAACTTGTTCGTCACCTAAGCTTTAAGCGACGAACCTCGTGTCACCTAAGCTCCGTCACCTAAGTCGCGTGGCATATAGTTTAGGCGATGTACAATGTGTACGTCACCTAAGTGATTCATAGGCGACGTACACATTGTAGGTCACTTAAGTGATACTTAGGCTTCGAACGTATAACCTGTCGCCTAAGATTCACTTGTTCGTCGTATACGTTTTACACTTAAGCGACGTAGAGTTTGTGTTTGTCGCCTAAAGATATATCTTAGGCGACATACCTTTTTATGTTCATCACCTATGATTATCTTTTATGCGACGTACTCTTTATGTTCGTCGCCAAAAGGTACATCTAAGGTGACGTACGATTTTTATGTTCGTCACCTATAAGTATATTTTATGCGACGTACTCTTTTATGTTCGTCGCCTAAAGGCACATCTAAGGTGACATACCCTTTCTATGTTCGTCACCTATAAATTTCTTTTATGCGACTTACTTTTTTATGTTCGTCGTCTAAAGGTATATCTAAGGTGACGTACCCTTTTTGTGTTTGTCGCCTAAGTGGGAGAACTAGGAGACGTACATGGTTTAGGTACGTCGCCTAAGTGGAAAATCATAATTGGCAAATCTGCTGAAAATTACAGTAATCCCTCCAGCCGAAACTGCATTTTAAACACAAAAACTTGCACTTTATATCACAAGCTGTAATCCCAAACAAATAATTCTAATACACACTGGTTCACAAACATATAATTCTCATTATCTAATAAAATTTTGAAACTTCATTTACATAAGATCTAAAATATACAAAATATATACAAGGTAAAAAAATTTTCAAAGCTCATAAAAATAAATAAAAATATTCAATATTCAAGTACAAAAATAAAGTAAAATAAACGCCTATGGCTGCTTGTCGGTAGAGGAACCACCGGCAGTATCCCGTCGAAGAAGCTCAAGGACCTGACGTTGCAAGTCGGCTATATCCCGTCGGAGCCCTTCGTTGGCTTCCATTAACCTTTCAACAGTGGACCGGAGATCCCCGTCGTTCGCAGACACCGGCAGTGCTTCGCCTCTCGTCTGTGGGTCCCTCTTATACCCTGACCCCATGCCGCGAATGACCGTCCCTCTTAGAACACCGACCTTTCCCTAAAGAACCTTGATCTGTGTCTGGAGAGGGAGGACGATCGATGCCGATTGAATCAGGTCCGAGCCATCTTCCATGGGCGGTGGCGTGGGATTTGAGGATTCGAAGCAGGCGATGGAAGCTTTCGCCGCGAACCTTATAGCATCCTACAAATAAACAATAAGAGCTAACAATTAATCAGTAATTCAATATCATACTATAAACAATAAGAAATCAACAAACAATTAATAAACTATTATCGCTTTATCCGGGGCGTTCTTCACATAGGCGTTCGCCCAGGCATTTAGAATAGGGGCTTTATCCCTTTTTTCCTTCAGCTTCTTCGCTCGGTAGGCGAAGGGCACCGGTCTCGAGGTGTGGTCCACCTTATTTTGAGACGCCCGAATCTCCTTTATTCTTTAGGATAGGGCCTGCAATGCGAACTTTAAAGTTAGTAAAAATTCTAAACGAATTCGAAATGACGATAATAAAAATAATAATAATAATAATAATTGTAATAGTAATAGTAATAATAAGATAGATGCAAATGACAGACAATATTTACCTTATCCTCCTTGATCGAAAAGTGCTCCGTCAGCCACGTCTACTACTCCACACGGTGGATGAACTCAAGTGGAATCTCCAAACTGTGTGTCTCGAAGTGGGACCTACAATCTGACATCCAACCTTTGTAGCGCAAAGCTGCTAATGTCTAGATGTAGTCGAACAGCGCATCATGCTCGGGGCTGATGCCATAGTAGGTCTACAAAAGAAAAAAAAATAGGTAAGTCAAACACATTGAATACACACGCAAATAATAAAAAAAATAGAAGTAACTATATCAGTACTTACATAGATGTTGTTGAAGATAATCATCTGATCCTCTTAAGGCAGCTTCCAATATGAAGTTGACCTCATGGGGACAGAGTCTCTCACTATACTGCCTATGTCGCGTGAGAGGCGAGCCTGATATTGCTCGTCCGACGGTAGCTTTAGCTCGTCGGACCAGGGGAAGGTAATCTTCTTCCCCATCTTCCGCACCTCCTCGTGTGTCTTCTTACACACGCATATGCCATGGGTGCGAGTGGAGGAGGTGGAAATGGAAGTGGAGGCCGAGTCACCTATAGGATAAAATATACATTATAATTAGTAACATTTTAGTATTATAAAGCAAAAAAATAGAAAAAATATATATTAAAGATGTAAATAATCACCTCTACTCTTGCAGCGAATGCTACAAGAAAGCGAGCGCTCGGTGGTGGTGGTGCTTGCGATGGTCGACTGCTCTGTAGCAATTGGAGTTGCAGTAGCTGGCAGTATCTCCAATGGAGGCGGTGCAGCATCATCGTCCACGGGAGCTCCTGTGGGAGCTGTTGTAGGCGCAAAGCGCTATGTAGCGACCTCGTGGAGAGAAGCTCGTGTGGCCGCAGATGAGGGATGTCTTCTCTCGGGAGGCATAATCTAATATTTGTAGAGCTACATAATTATAATTAAAGGAAATGAAAGGAGCCACTACAAAAATAAATAAAGAAGATACAGAGAGAAAAGTGACTAGTAGTATTATGTTAAGCATTGCTATCAAATAATATTTCAATATATCTCACTATTTTAGTTAAAGTAGAAATTGCTCAAGACATGCTCAAACCCAATCTCTTCCGGATATTTTTTACTTCTTTGTAGGATCGAGGATGCTTGTTTTCGTCGGGTAACAAACTCTTCGAATACTTTAACCATAAGTCGTAGGCTTTTATCGTCAATTTATTCTCGGTTTTAATCTGCATCGACTCAATGATGGCACCCAACACACTCTAATCTCTACCATCGGTTATTGGTGTCTGTGCTTTGGCTAAAAGAGATCGATAGTGCTCCACGACAGTAGGGTCAACATGAACTCCAGTGTTAAAATCGTTCATGCCATCGTAAGAAGCTGCAAAATTGCACGGATCACGAAACGGAAAAGTATCGCCTAGTGTGAGAATCCGCAAATGCGACCCCCGGGTCTCGTCCCCGTTTGTTTAGGCGTCTGAAACGTCAGAACGGATTCCGTCGTTCCTTTTGCTGGAGTATCTTGGTTGATGGTTCACATCTGGTGTTCCTAGGTTCTATTTCTAGATGCAAGGGGTTCATTCAGAGTCGCCAGTACGTTTTACGAGAAAACGGACAAAAGAGGTTGTGTAAGAGGAAAGGCTACAGTTAAGCCTTTCTTTACACGTTTGTCTACGAAACCAGGATTCTATAGGGTTCGGAAACTATATTACGGTTTGGGAAGGTGTTGAGCACCCATTCCGCCCTTTCGGTCTCTAGTGGTCTTTTATATGTTTATTCTATGTTGAAAAACTTAGATGCTTTTACTGACAGTCTACTACTTTCTAAGTGAAAACCCTAATTTTTGGAAAAAGCGAGAAAAGTAATAAAAACCTTTGTATTCCGAGATCCGATGTTTTTATTATTTTGAAAGATGTAAATACAAGTGATAAAAATTGTTTTATTTTGAGAGAGAGAGTTTCCCGTATTATTTCCTCGAATAACGATGGTTTTCTCGTATTGTGATTACTTTTGTAAAAGTTCGGATCTTGTATCGGGACTAATTTAATATGGAATTAGAACTTTTTAGGGGAATTTTATTAGACACGTCGTAGTCTAAAAAGACAGGATATATTGATGTTAATTCCTAGATAAGTTTTATCAGTCCGGATTTTAAAAACAGGATTTTGTCCGGACGATAATGTACTTATTCTTCTGATTTTGCAAATGATTTTATCAGGGTCTTTTTGTTTTGAAAACAGCAGACTACTTTGTAACTTGGCAATAAGTTTATTCAAATAAAATGTGGAGTGAATAACAGAAGTAATACAAGTACACAGATATATAATTTAAATACTAGAAGAGATTTTCTTTACCTTCCCGACGAGAATAACAATAAGAAAGAAAATATAATACGGTAGAGAGATCTCCGGCAATAATGATCTTTTCCTTCTTTAAATATTTTCGAGAATTCAATTCCAGAGACGGGACACGTCGAGTGTCATGAATAGATCCGATAATTCTTCAGAAATAAGATTATAACATAAAATACTTGACGAAAGACTAGAAAATCAGATATAAGCCAGTAATTCTCCAATTCCCAGTTGTTGTCTTTGAACCCTTGGGGGTGTTGGCCTATTTATAGTGCTCGGGAAAGATTGTCGCGCGACACTTCTCCAAAAAGGGCATATGTCGCGCGGCAATGTGTCCAATGTCGCGCGACAAACGGCTAAAGTGATGTTTCTGACAGACTGATTTGTCAGAGAGTGGATGGTCGGGGTCAGAGGGGTTTGTCGCGCGACACAGAGGTGATTGTCGCACGACATATCAGTGACTGTCGCGCGACATATCAGTGATTGTCGCGCGACACACTGATATGTCGTGCGACAATCCCTCTTAAAAATAGGTTTGTTGGCCAACAAACCCTTTCGAGGTAGTTTCGGGTGCTCGGGTGGGTCTCGGATTCCAAAAATAGTAGTTCTCGAAGGTCGTTAGGGTTCTTGCGGGGGTCACGGATCGGGGTGTCTACAGACCCTCTCGACTCAAGTTTCTTGCTTGCAAGGAATTGAGGCGACTGGAAGAGACCATGATTCATGGCTCCCGCAAGAACTCTAAGGAAGTGCGTGTATGCGAAAAGTGTTCGTGAATGCCTCCGGAGAGGGCTTTGTGTTTGGTTTTACCTCCGGAGAGGGCTTCTGTTACCTCATTGCCTCTTTCGAGGATTTTTATTTTGCTCCACTTGCCTCAGATGGGAGGACTACCATTACTCCACTATGCCTCTCTGGGAGGGCTTTGTTCTTCTCGCCTCAGGTGGAAGGACTACCATTGCTACACTGTGCCTCTCTGGGAGGGCTTTCGATCTTCTTGCCTCAGTTATGAGGACTACCATTGCTACACTGTGCCTCTCTGGGAGGGCTTTCGATATTCTCGCCTCAGGTGGGAGGACTACCATTGCTACACTGTGCCTCTCTGGGAGGGCTTTCGATCTTCTCGCCTCAGGTGGGAGGACTACCATTGCTACACTGTGCCTCTCTGGGAGGGCTTTCGATCTTCTCGCCTCAGGTGGGAGGACTACCATTGCTACACTGTGCCTCTCTGGGAGGGCTTTCGATCTTCTCGCCTCAGGTGGGAGGACTACCATTGCTACACTGTGCCTCTCTGGGAGGGCTTTCGATCTTTTCGCCTCAGGTGAGAGGACTACCATTGCTACACTGTGCCTATCTGGGAGGGCTTTCGATCTTCTCGCCTCAGGTGGGAGGACTACCATTGCTACACTGTGCTTCTCTGGGAGGGCTTCGCTCTGAAAAAAGGAAAGAAAATTGCCTCTGGGAGGGCTTTTGTGAGTATTTTTGCTTTGGCGAGGGCTTGTGTTTGTGATTTGCCTCGAGGAGGGCTTGTGTTGTATTCCGGTGATGATGGTTGTCTCTCTTAGACTGCTAGAGTAAGAGAGAGAAATTTTAGTGAGAGTGAAAAGAGCTTCTCGAGGTCTAAACTTTATCTGGATGTCCGTTTTCCTGTATCTTTCTGAATTTTATTCTCATGTTTTCCTCGAATGAGGATATTTCTCTCAGAAGAAAGTTTTTGGATTTCTTTTGCTCTCCGCAGAGTGATGATTCGAGGTTTTCCAAACCATCTCTCCTATATTATGCTGAAAAGAAAATTTATTTGAAAGTTCAATCTCTGATCTCTGTTCTCTTCTTAGTTTTCTCTTTTGGTGGGCCCACATCGTATTCTGTTTTTTGATGCCCTTATTTCTCCCTCTTTTGGGAAAGACTTTTCCTGGCCTTCTCTGTTTTTGATCAGTTTTTTATCCCTTTGTCGTGATCAGGAGCCTTACTTACCCAAAACGAAGCCCTGAGCCGGTTTTGGCCTAACTGTCACTTTTGGTGCGGCTCTCCCTGTCACTCTGCATTTCTATTTCTCTCGCTCGCTTTGGGCACTCATGCGGGCTCTTTCTCTTTTCTACTTTTTCAATTTTTTCTTATTCCCATCTTATCTTGCTATTTTTCTCTTTCTCATTGATGGTCTCGGAGATCAGAGATTACTTTAATCATTGTATTTTGTTCTCATATTTTTCGGAGAGATGATTTAGAAGTCTTTCCTCGAATTTTTCATACTGGGTGTGCGATTTTTAGCAAGTTTTTTGAAAACTGCTTCTCTGGAGTACCCCTGCAGGAGATAAAATGAGACAAAAGTCAAAAAATCAGGGGGAGGATCAATGTGTCGCGCGACACTTCGGTCTGGGGCTCTTTGTCGCGCGACAATGTGCCCATTTGTCGCGCGACAAACAGCTTCACTATATAAGTCCCTTGCTGAGCTCATTCCACCTCATTCTCTCATTTCTCTTTCTTTCTCTAGCTTTCTTTCTCTCTTCTCTCAAGCGCGGAAGCCCTGCCGCTTTTCTGATTTTTTTGACTTTCTCACTACTCTCCATATACACAGATGGATCCTGCATAGCTGGATCGACTCGAGGGTGACCAGGAGGAGGTCACTTTTATCGACGCTCAGGGCGTTCTTCGTTGCAGTCCTCATCATGACGATTGGGAGGACCTCGACTGGTACGGTGAGGATAGGGTGGACCGCGGTCGGGCGGTGGTCTACCGTGACGTCACTCGGGATGCTCCAGTCCCGAATGTTCCGTGGCTCTTGATGGAGCCCGTTTCTCATGAGATCCGTCGACGGTCTCTGGTATGTCTTCTTTTCGTGTATTTATCTGTTTTGTTATTTCTGTCGTTTCCTGGATGTATTTTAAACAATGTTAGTATGCATATCTGCCTAGAAATAACGTCCGATTTAGTGAACACATACTTTTTACCTGTGATACCTCTTAGGTTATGGAAAATTACATAATGTACCCTTATAGCCCTATATCTCTCATAATTACACCAAAGTACCCGCAGGTTTGAAAAATTACATATTTTACCCTTATAACCCTATATCTCTCATAATTACACCAAAGTACCCTCAGGTTTTGGAAAATTATATAATTTACCCCTATAACCCTATATATCTCATAATTACACCAAAGTACCCTCAGGTTTTGAAAAATTACATATTTTACCCCTATAGCCCTATATCTCTCATAATTATACCAAAGTACCCTCAGGTTTTGGAAAATTACATAATTTACCCCTATAGCCCTATATCTCTCACAATTATACCAAAGTACACTCAAGTTTTGGAAAATTACATAATTTACCCCTATAGCCCTATATCTCTCATAATTACACCAAAGTACCCTCAGGTTTGGAAAATTACATAATTTACCCCTATAGCCCTATATCTCTCATAATTACACCAAAGTACCCTCAGGTTTGAAAAATTACATAATTTACCCCTATAGCCCTATATCTCTCATAATTACACCAAAGTACCCTCAGGTTTGGAAAATTATATAATTTTACCCCTATAACCTTATATCTCTCATAATTATACCAAAGTACCCTCAAGTTTGGAAAATTACATAATTTTATCCCTATAACCTTATATCTCTCATAATTACACCAAAGTACCCTCAGGCTTGGAAAATTACATAATTTTACCCCTATAACCTTATATCTCTCATAATTACACCAAAGTACCCTCATAATCATGTACTCATTCTTTTGTTTGCAGTGGGTTGGCTGTGGTTGGGGTTCTCCCAACACCATTTCTTTAGAGCGGCGACAGGCACCGGCCCCTGTCTAGGAGTTGCTCCTTGCGACTCCTTTCGGTTCTTTCTTCGATGCCCTCCCGGAGCGGGTATCTAGGGCAGCTGTGTTGGTGTCGGCTCTGGCCTATCACTGGTGGGACACCACTCATACCTTCCACTAGAGCTGGGGGGAGATGACGATGACCCCGTTAGACCTGTTTGCCTTGACCGGGATTCCTTCAGGGGGTGTCCCTATCCAGATTGACGTCCCTTTGCGTCTGACGGTAGAGGGTATAGTCAGTGAACTAGGATGGTTTCCGGAGCGACGGAGTTCCGGTGATACGATTCCTCGGGCTGTTTTGGTCACGCGCCTAGTGACAGAGAGAGCCAGATTGATTGCTTCAGGGGCGCCGATGACCCTCCAAGAGGCACGTCAGTATGCCCGCGTCCTCCTCTTACTGACTCTCCACGATTTGTTCGAGGCCCGTGGGGGGGACCCGGCCCATCTCTGGTGGCTTCCCTATCTTCGTGATTTCAGTATTATGTTCGACTACGACTGAGGTGGTTTTATTCTTGCCGTCCTCTATGATGCTATAGACCAGGTTTCTCGCCACTTACCCCTGAACCTCAAGGGCTTCTCTTTGCTGTGGGAGGTATACACTTCTGTTCCCTTATCTGTGCTTTTGGTCTTTTTATCTGCTGATTGTTGCTAATGTTTTTTATGTCTCTTTTTCCAGAGTTGGTTCATGGCTTATACCCGTCTGGGTCGCGCCCAGGTGGATCTCCTCGTTGAGAAGGAGGATCAGTTTCCCCTTCTCCCTCGATTCATCGCGGGGAACTACAGGGCTCCATATGTATACCGGACTCGGGAGACCGGAGCTGCTGCCGTCCATGACCTGCTGGAGGAGCATGTAAATATCTTAGTATTCTTATTTTCAATAAATAAATAGTAAAATAAAATATAAATAATTGAAATAAAATTTCGTTCTCTTTTTAGGTTGAGTGGGCCCCCTGGGGTGATATGGTCCTTCATTTCGGGTATGGCCTTGCTCTGACCGCCTCGAGGACCAGGCGGCTTATCAGGAATGAGTACGGCCTTCACTTCTATTTGGGTGAGAGAGTTATCCGCCAGCATACCCCGGCCCAGTGGCCTAGAGTTCCTTTGTTTCCATCGGTTCTGATGAGGCAGACGGGTGAGATTGACCCGGTGACGGTGCATGCGTTGATCGACAGGCTCGATTTTCATACATTCACCGAGGAGGGAGATTATGCTATCTTCGCTGCCTGTTACTTGATGAGGGAGCCGAAGGGGACCCGAGGACGAGTCTTCTATGAGAGATACCGGGCGTTGAGGGGTGATCCTAACTATATACGAGGACAGACTCATTTGTCCTGGGTGATTCCCGGTCAGCTGCCGCATGTCCCTGATCAGAGGGACAATATTTTGGATTCTGACGATGATGACCCTGAGGGATAGAGGGACATCCCTACTGGTGCTGAGAGAGGCGATGATAGGCCCGAGGGTGGTGATGATAAACCCGAGGGCGGTGAGGGAGGCGGAGCAGCGGCTGTTCCAGAGCAGCCTCCTCAGACGTCGCCTAGAGAGGAGCAGCCTGTCGAGGGTTTTGAGTTCCTTACTGGTCCATCGGTATCTCCGGGGATAGTTTTTGATGCTGTGGAGGCCGCTGAGGGAGGGGCGGTAGATTTTTCAGAGCGATCCTGGGAGCCTGCGGACTTCGGGGTCGACTATGAGCAGTTTGGGCGGATCCCTCCTGCTGCTGTGACCACTCCTTCTAGCGGGGTCCCGCCTCTGAGAGCGACGGCCATTGTGGATCCTCCGGGCGTCCGTACTTATGCTACACTGACTCCGCTTCCATCGGCTGCTATGGGCCCTCCGGCCCGATCTCTAGGTTTCGGAGGTTTTTCTTCCTGGCCTCCCCTATTCCCGATCCGTGAGGAGGGTGGGTCCACTTCTGCTGCTGTACCGGCGGGTTCGTTTGTTCATCCGATAAACCTGCCACCACTTCCTTGGGATATCTCTTATATTGGCGCCGGTCTACGTCGATATACGGTGCCTGGGTATCCTCTTCCTGAGGATACATTCGATTACTTGGGTGGTCGTTCTGATGATGAGGTATAGGTTTTATCTTCCCTTAATATCCCTTCATATCCATGTTCATTTATCTTTACTGTGCTGATTATTTCCTTTCTGTTTTTGCAGCGGGTGAGCTTGCGTGTGGCGGATCTGAGGGCTTGGCACTCCCAGTATCTATATAGCTGGAACCTGCTTCAGTACGTTGGTCGAGACCCTACGATTTATATGCGCGACTACCAGAGGGCGATCGATGTTTCCCTGCGGGCGGATGACCCTTTGTCTTCCTCTCGTGCTAGGACGGAGTCTCGGCGGAGTACCAGTCGGACCTCTAAGCGATCCCGGTCTTCGGTGATTTGCCCTACGGCGCCGATCCAGTCGTCGGGGCCTTCTCAGGCAGCAGTTCCTTCTCACCCGGATGTCCCAGTGGTAGATCCTACGCCGGAGGAAGGTTCTGGCGATAGTGGTAGCGTGTCGAAGCGCACTAGGATATATTAGTTTTCTTTTTCCTGCATTTAGTTAGTTTAGACAGATATGTACATGTTTAGACATAAATCTAGTTTTGAAAACTGTTCTTTTATTGGATTTATGAAAAATCTTTATTTGTGTCTGATGATGTATTTTTTCCTTATCTGCGATGAAAAGATAATAATTTACGTGAATCGATCATTTAGGAGTCATACCTTTGTGATGTGGCAGTACTTAAGGTTCCTACAAAAGAACAGAGTGAGCACAAAATGCATCCAGAAGTGATTCTTTTGGCAAGAATAACTCCTATGTATAAGAAAAGCAAAAATAGGGTGACACCAAAGGGGATTGTTGCGCGACAATCCCTCCTGGACATGGGTTTGTCGCGCGACAAACAGGCACAGGACCCTCTTTTTTGCTATAAATACACCCATCTTCCTTCCTTCATCCCCACACCTTTCCCAAAATGTCTTCTTATCGTACAAACTTTGATTTTTCTTACGTTAATGCTCGAGATGCTCTAATATCTTCTGAAAACGGCTTGAATTTTGGTACTTTTAGCCCTTTAGCAGGCTGGTGCCATCGTCCTATAGATTTTTCCTTTTTTGCTAGGCGCTTTGTATTTTTGGAGCCCTGCGGATCATCTTTTTCGTTTTGGGCTAGATGAGCTCTGCCCGACTTATGAAGAGTTCTCCTGGTTGTTGCATTCTGATGTTCGTCTTCTGATGGCTGTTCCCATAGAAGAAATCGGTCCTCGAGATATGCTGATTGCTCTGTTGGCTATTCCCCAAGCGGCCTGTGATGGTTTTATTGTCGACGGGCTTCTTGACCTCCATAAAATAGTGAGTTTTTTTCATCATTATGAAGAGAGAGCTTCTTATAGTGTGGGGCGTACTGCGGCGGCCTTGATCTATCTTATTTCCGATATGTTACTGGTGACGGGCTCTTCCTGTATTGATCCGACTATTCTGAGTCTGATTTACCATGTTAGGAATGGGGAGTCCATAGTGCCTATCGTTCTTGCAGAGACTTTGAACGGCCTAGATGATCTCCAAAGGGGAGCCTCACCCTTTTTCAAGGGAAGCCCTCATTTGCTGTACATGTGGTTGTTGGAGCATTTCCGATCGGTGGGTTTCAACGGGGTGCGACTTGACAACCCGACACACTTTTTCTGTCGTTCTCTTTGGTGCTTTGACCATGTCTTCCTCTGATTGGACGGTGTGGTTTTTGGAGAACTTTCGGGCTATCCTGTGGAACATTCCTTGGTGGAAGCTGAGGGCGATGGTGCTTAGTACAGGGGGTCAGAACTATGTTCGGCTCCGTGGACTCTGGTTTACCTCTTTTTATCTCCCAGGACGTCTTCTTCGGCAGTTCAACGTTCCTAAGGATATTCTCCTTGGTCTGAACAACTTCTCCTCTGAGTCTAAATTTGTGACCCCGTATGTTTCTTTATCGGTAGAGAGGATGTGGCGTGCTCGACTGACTCGTCAGTTCAACTATGCCCGTTTCGATATTACCAGGCCCCTCCGGGCTGACATCATCTGTTCTCGTTGGGGGTCTTTGGAAGGGGAGCTAATTGATGATCCCTTCCAAATGGAGTGGTTCCAATTCATGAATTCTGAGCCTACAGAGAAGAGTATTGTCCTTGCGTACCAGATCTTTGATGAGGCTCGAATTGACTTGGCTACTGAGGACCCTGCTTGGCCAACCCCTAGGGATTAGGTTTTTCTGTATGCTGTATCTCCTTTATAACTTTCGGTGTTCTGAACCACCTTAATAATGTATGAAGGACTATTCTATGGGAAATAAATTTCTTTACAAAGTTTAAACCGAGCCTGAAGTCACTTCTCAGGTTGCCTACGTTCCCCTTTTTGATTTTACAAAGAACAAAAGTTTGAGTTGGGGCTCAGGTTTACGTATTTCTTATCTATTCACGTTACATCTATTGATAATACTTCTTCAGATGATCTATGTTGACAGGTGAATGCAGTAACTGTCCGTCTAAGTCAATGAGTATAGCGGCACCCCTTGTATCGATCTCTTTGACGATGTACGGCCCTGTCAACTTCTGTCCAAACTTTCCCCTTGGGTTCCTGGCTGACTCTCGAATTTCTTTCAATACGATATCTTTCTCATTGATACCCCGAGTCTTCACTTCCTGGTTAAATGCTCGAGCAATTCTCTTCTGATACCCTTGGTGGTGGTACGCGGCTTTCAATCTTTTTTCATTAAGTATGGCCAGCTCATTATAACGTGCCTAGACCCACTCCAGTTCATTGACTTGATTCTCTAGCATTACTCTGAGAGAGGGGACCTCTAACTCAACAGGGAGGACTGCTTCCATCCCGTATGTAAGAGAAAACGGGGTTACCCCGGTGGAGACCCTCTCGGTGGTGCGGTATCCCCACAATGCGTATGGTAATTTCTCTGGCCAGTCCCAGCAGGTGTCGGTCATCTTGCTTAGGATATTCTTCAGATTCTTGTTGGCGGCTTCAACTACCCTATTGGTTTATGGTCTATACGGCGAAGATCTGTGTTGGGTAATACCGTATTCCTCCATGACGGAATTAGCCTCTCCTTCGAAGTGAGTGCTGTTGTCCGAGATGATCTCGTGTGGGACCCTATACCGACATATGATATTCCGTCTGATGAATCGGGCAACTTTTCTGGCGTCAAGGGTTTGGAAAGACTCGGCTTCTACCCATTTGGTGAAGTAGTCGATATTCACTAGTATGAATTCATGGCCGTTACTAGCTTTGGGCGGAATCTTCCCAATAATGTCGATTCCCCAGTTTGCAAAAGGCCAGGGAGCAGTCATGTTGTACAATTCTTTCGGGGGGAGCTTCTGGGATTTGGCATAGATTTGGCACTTGTGGCAACGGCGCACGTGGTTAACGCAGTCGTTCTGCAGGGTAGACCAGTAATATCCTTGCCTGATGATTTTACGAGCGAGTGTATGACAGCTCATATGAGGTCCACAATCACCCCCATGTATCTGATCCATCACTTTGACGGACTCTTCTTTAATGAGACATTTAAGATGGGCTCCGTCGTAATTTCTCTTGTATAGCCTCCCGGTGCAAAGTATGAATCTTGATCCTAATCTCCTAAGCGTAACCCGGGTTCTCTTATCTGCTTGCTCGGGATACCGACGGTTTTTTAGCAGGTTCCAAATGTCGTAAAACTAGGCGGTTAAGTTCCTGTTTTCTTCATTCTCTACCTCAAGGGTCATGCAGTGTGCTGGTCCCGATTTTCTTTGTACTGTAAGAGTTATTTCTTCCATCCCCTCCGGGATATCGATCATAGATGCCAGGGTTGCTAATGCCTCAGCAAAACTGTTTTGTGACCTGGGTATATAGTAGAACTTCGAATGCTCAAATCTTCCGGTGACATCCTCCAGCCGGGCAAGGTAAAGGACTAACTTTTCATCTCTGATCTTCCATTCCTTTAGAACTTGGTGGACCACTAATGCCGAATCTCCGTACACTTGTATTCTCTTTATACCCTTTTGGAGTGCGATATCTAACCCGATTATACAGGCTTCATACTCGGCCATGTTGTTGGTGCAGAAGAAGTCTAATCGATACGATACCGGGGAGTGAGTTTGGTCTGGAGAGACTAACAGGATGCCTATCCTATTTCCGTTTTGGTTGGCGGCCCCGTCAAAGTACAGTTTTCAGTCTTCATCGATCTTGACATTCATGATAGTTTCGTCCGAGAATTCAGCTTCTTTTAGCATGTCTCCCAATATCGAATTGTGGGCCAGGTAATCAGCTATGATCTTGCCTTTGACTGCCTTCTGGGTCATGTAGGTGATGTCAAATTCGGAGAGTAAGAATAATTATTTTACCATGCGGTTCGAGAGAGCCGGTTTCTCGAAGAGATATTTCAATGGATCAATTCGTGATGCCAAGATGACCGAAAAAGCCAGCATGTAATGCCGTAATTTCTGTGTTACCCAGATGAGGGCGGCGCATGATTTCTCCAATGGTGTGTAGTTTATCTCAAATGGGGACAATTTCTTGCTGATGTAATAGATGGCCTGTTCTTTCAGTGTATCGGTCAGATGTTGGGCTAGCATGGCTCCTACGGCCGAATCAATGACGGTCAGGTATAGAATTAGTGGCAGTCCAGTCTGTGGCGGGGCTAATACTGGGGGTTTGAAGAGGTAGTCTTTTATTCTATCAAAAGCTTCCTGGCACTGACCGTCCCATTCTCCTGGTGAAGACTTCCTCAGGAGTTTGAAGATGGGTTTGCAAGTTTGAGTAAGCTGAGAGATGAACCTGCTGATGTACTGCAAATTACCCAAAAATCCCTGGACTTCTTTCTCGGTACGAGACTCGGGCATGTCTCGGATAGCTCAAACTTTGGCAGGATCTACCTAGATTCCCTTTTTACTGACGACATAGCCTAGGAGCTTTCCTTTGGTCACCCCGAACACACATTTTTGCGGATTAAGTCTCATCTGGTACTGGCGGAGGCGGTCAAAAAAGGCTCGTAAGGCTGGTACATGGCCTTCTCTTTCTTTTGACTTGATTATCATGTCATCCACATACACTTCTACTTCTTTGTGAATCATGTCGTGGAAGATAGCGGTTGCTGCCCTCTGATATGTTGCTCCGGCATTTTTCAGCCCGAATGGCATAACGGTGTAGCAGTATGTTCCACACGGTGTGATGAATGCTGTTTTCTTTTGGTGATCCGGATGCATTTTGATTTGATTATACCCGGCGAAACCATCTACAAATGACTTCAAGGCATGGTTGGCGGTATTATCCACTATCAAATCAATGTTGGGTAATAGGAAATCGTCTTTCGGGCAAGCTTTATTGAGATCTCGGTAATCTACGCACATGCAGACTTTCCCATTTGCCTTTGAAACGGGCACAATGTTGGCTAACCATGAAGGGTATTCGATTACCCGCAAGAACCCCACACTCAGTTGTTTCATCACCTCTTCTTTCATTTTCAGGGACCATTCTGGCGTAAGTTTTCTCAACTTCTGCTTGACGGGCCTAAATTCCAGCTTAGTGTGTATCTCGTGCATGATTATCTGGCTGTTCAAACCTGGCATATCTTCATAGGACCAGGTGAAAATATCCACGTACTTATTTAAAGTTTGTGTGAATTCCTCTCTTTCTGTCTCACTTAGACTTGCCCCAATACGGACCTCTTTTCTTTCCTCTCCTGTCCCTAGGTTAATCACAAGAGTGTCTCCTTCCTCGGTCTGTATACGCTGCTCCTCCCATTCAGGGTGTTAGTTTAGTTTTTCCAACTCCATATAAGCAATTACAGAATTAAAATCAACAAGATAACGCAAAATAGAGTTTTCTTCATTGATAATAGCGTTTACAGGTACAAGTTTAAACAGTAAATCTAGGAGTGACTCCTCCCTAGCCTTACCCTCACTCTTGTCTCTCACCCTTACAATTTCACTCCTTCCCCCTTTTTCTTGGTAATCTGGATCAGCGTGTATCAAGTGTACAGGATCGTCTCTTGGCTAATTATCCCCTAGAGCCATGATGTCGAAGAGATCTCCAATCATTTCTTCCTCTTCATCTTTCTTGTCTTCATTTTCTTCTCTTGGACCGATTGTTAACTTGGTGGAGAAGCTGTGTATAGTGTTTTCCTTGATATAAAGGTCCTCTTTGTAGAAGATTTCCCATCTTGGAAGGTTATCTCCGTCGCTGTTTCTCCAAGGCTCCTAAAAGCCGCAAAAGGGGAAGTCCTCTCCGTCTTTGACAAAAAATCCATTCAGAGAGTTAAAACTCGGATACTGATGCCCTCGACCCTTTTTCTCTTGGTTGTCCTCTTCGGTGCGTTGGTACTCCAACTTTTCTCTTTCATGCCTCATTACCGGTACTAAGGCCTGAAGTAACCCTGGCTGCCCTATTCCTAGACTGGCTCCAGGTAAATATTTCATCATTCTAGCATATTTGTGATCTTGGTGCTGAGACCGGGGATATTGTCAGGGGGTAGATACTCGATTCTTTGGGTGGTGAGAGCTTGTACTTGAGGCCCGTAAGAAAAGCTTCCCAGCTGTATGCTCTGACTCTCGATGTCCAATACAGGTAACTCCAGATCCGTCAAGGTCCTTTCAGGATCTCATTGGACGGTGATTATATTCCCTTCGAACGGTATCTTGATCTTCTGGTGTAAGGAAGAGGGGAGTGCTCATATGTCGTGTAGCCATGTTCTTCCCAACAGGAGGTTAAAATTAGAGAAAATGTCTATGATTTGAAAGTCGGCTGGAAAGTTCCCGGGACCGACCATGAGATCTAGCTTTAAGGAACCCAGAACGGCCCTTCTGATGTTGTCATAGGCTCTAACGGTCACAGCTGACGGAGAAAGTTCTGAGTCTAAGATACCCAGACATTTGGCAGTTTTCAAAGGGCAGACATTTATGGTTGACCCGTTGTCGATGAGGACCTACGGCAGGATTTTCCCTCGGGTCCGGACAGTAATATGGAGGGTCAGACTGTGTTTCTTCCCTAATGGAGATAAGTCTTCATCTGAAAATGACAGACTTTTTTAGATTGTAAGGGACCCGATCATGTTTGGTAGTTGTTCTGGTGTGGAATCTGGTGATATGATGACCTCGTCTAGGAGTTTGATGAAGGCGGTCCTGTGAGGTTTGGAGGCAACCAAGAGGCCCCAAATGGTGATGTGTGCCTGAGTTTTCTTCAACTGTTCCAGTACTTGATCTTCTCCTATTTCCTTAGGAGGTGGTGATTTCTCGGCATCCCTTGGCGGTGGCTGGTATAACCTTCCTGAACGGGTAATTTGTTGTTTCCAAAGGGATGCTGGGTCTGATTCATCTGAGATTTTTGATGACTCTGGCTCTGCCAACCAACTGAAAGTTTCGGGGGAGGTTTCTGTCATACAGATTGTCTCCTTGGGGGGGTCTCGGGGCTTCCACGGCGGTTTTTTCTTGTCATGGGTTCATTCTATCCCAGATTTTCCGGGATTGGTTTTGATTATAAGTGGTTGTGAGATCCCCTGATTGGCCTTTCCTAACCCCTGCCCGGGTAGGAAGTTCATTTTAGCTATCCATTGGTCAATTATCGGATTGAGGCCTGGGGCCACTTAAGCCTTTGCTAGCAGTACAATGGGCGCCTTGTAGGCTGGGTTATCTCGAATGAGTCCTACGGGATCAAAGCCTTCTTTATCAGTGGTTAAGGCGTTAATCCCCGCAGGTGGAGCATGGTTAGGAAGGGGGTTGTTGGTAACATTGGATACGATGGTTTCGGCTTCAATGAGGTCCTAGATATGATGGCGAAGAGCAAAGCAGCGGGCCATGACTGCCAAGCAGCGTTCCGTGTCATGGCCCGCTGTTTGATGGTATGCACAGTTCTCGTTCATTTTCTAGGTGTTGGGAATAGGGTTTGGTGGGGGCACGGGTTGAGTGGAGTGATCAGTCCGGCCTTTCAGAGTAGTTCCAGGCTTTTGACCAGGGTAGTGAGAAGGGTGCAGAAGTTTCTTCTTTTCTTGGCCTCGGTGCTCAAAAAATCTCCTTGTGCAGGCCAACTCATCGAAGGGGCTTGTTGTGACTGTTGGAAGGGATTTTGTTGATAGGGGTATGAGCTTAGTTGATTCACAGCTGGAGTGGCTGTCTTTCTCCCAGTGTATGAGGCTTTCTTGGTATTAGTCTCTGCCTTTTTGGCCAATTCTTCCTCTACTTGCGACCCCATACTCAACAGGGTTCTGAAGTGTGGGAACACATGCTTTCCCATGCAACTCAGTACAGCTGGGGTGAAATTCTTCTGTATGATCTCCAACTGCTCTTCTTCATCGGGTCGTTTGGACATTTGGGAGGCCATCTCTCTCCAGCGTGTGACGAAGTCGCTAAAGCTTTCTTTCTCGCCTTGCTTGGACATTTCCAAGTGTTTACGGGTAATTTCCAAATCCTCGTTGGACCCGTATTTGGTCATGAACTCCTTGACGATATCCCCCCAAGTTTTTGTGTGGTGTCTCTCCAAATCGAAAAACCATATCAGGGCGGCACCTGTGAGAGTCATATAAAAGGCTTGAGCCAACTCCGGCTCTCCGCAATCGGACACTTGCATAGATCTGATGTAGGATTGGAGGTGAATTTTCGGGGGTGTGGTTCCTGTGAATTTGGTGATGGAAGGGAGCTTGAATCCCTGGGGTAATCTTGCTTCTGGATAGAGGGAGAAGGCATTCTATCTGTAATTTCGTCTGGCCCTTTTATTAGGGAAATTCCCCTTTGCAGAATTTTCATCTGCTCTTTTAGTTTTTTCATTTCTTCACTTTCTCTCGAGACCTTATCGGGCTGTTCCCGAGCTATAACCGATTCTGCATACACTGCCCGAAGTCGGTTGATGTCTGGGTACTCATTAGGAGGGGCTACCGGGGCCGGTGGTGGAATAGGTCTTGCGGGGACTTGTGGCCATGGCTGGTATTGGGGATCAAGGCCTTGCTGAGGTTGTGGCCAGATGATGGGTGGCTCCTGTTGTTGGTAAGTGGGGCCTGAATCAAGGGCCCATTAATTTTGGTTATTGGGATCAGTCTAAACGGGACCGAGTGGGATAGGACCCGTTTGCTGTGGGTTGGTTCCTTGAACCGGGGGAAGTACTTGCGATGATTGCCCTTGATTCTGATCTCGATTTGGTGGTAGTCGTTCAAACCCCGGTGGTGCGGCCCGTCCGGCTGACAACTCTTCTACTCGAACTCGGGTACTCTGTTGCTCGTTCGTGAGGTTTGCTAGACTCATGCTGACGGTCATTAGCAAACGATGCATCTCGGCTAAAGTTGGCTGAGGTGCAAACGCCTCGGCAAAGCTCTGATCTGTCTCTTGATCCTCGCGTCCATCGTCCATTTCGGGTGTGATTGGTCTTACTAGTCTTTCGGTATGATCTTGACCGGCCCAACCTTCCAGACTGTCGTTGTTTATGGCTGTAGACGAAACCACGTGGCGAAGATGAAGGAAGGCTACGATGCGACTCGATTTTTGCCAAAAGAACCAATAAAAATTGCCGAAAAAAGACTCAGGTTTTAAAAAGGTGTTGTAAAGTAAGCCGTAAGGTGGTACATCCCCTATGGCTATTTGACAAGTGTTTTAGTCGACTCGATCTTATATGCAGCGCAGGTGTACGAACGGTTAAGGCTTCAAGCTCCCTCCTATTTGGCAAGACCTTACGATATACCCCAGGGGCGGGTACGTGCAAGAGTCTTTTGATATACTTCCCGGGTACGTGAGTGTTCTCGTCACTTGATATACCTCGGGGGCGTACTTAGCCAAGGAGAGTGGAAGTAAATGCTTTCGGTTTATGTTGGCCCAAGCAAGCCAACTCCCTACTCACTTATAATACTTCCGAGGGTTTGGGGTAAATTCACACTCGTAGAACCAATGCATGATTTGTGAAAGTGTGTGCAAAGTTCGAAAGGTTGATTTCAGAATCCGCAAATGCGACCCCTGGGTCTCGTCCCCGTTTGTTTGGGCGTCTGAAACGTCGAAACGAATTTCGTCGTTCCTTTTGCTGGAGTATCTTGGTTGATGGTTCAATCGGGTGTTCCTAGGTTCTATTTCTAGATGCAAGGGGGTTCATTCAGAGTCGCCAGTACGTTTTACGAGAAAATGGACAAAAGAGGTTGTGTAAGAGGAAAGGCTACAGTTAAGCCTTTCTTTACACGTTTGTCTACGAAACCAGGATTCTATAGGGTTCGAAAACTATATTACGGTTTGGGAAGGTGTTAAGCACCCATTCCGCCATTTCGGTCTCTAGTGGTCTTTTATATGTTTATTCTATATTGAAAAACTTGGATGCTTTTACTAACAGTCTACTACTTTCTAAGTGAAAGCCCTAATTTTTGGAAAAAGCGGGAAAAGGAATAAAAACCTTTGTTTTCCGAGATCCGATGTTTTTATTATTTTGAAAGATGTAAATACAAGTGATAAAAGTTGTTTTATTTTGAGAGAGAGAGTTTCCTGTATTATTTCCTTGGATAACGACGGTTTTCTCGTATTGTGATTACTTTTGTAAAAGTTCGGATCTTGTATCTGGACTAATTTAATATGAAATTAGAACTCTTGAGGGGAGTTTTATCAGACACGTTGCAGTCTAAAAAGACAGGATATGTTGATGTTAATTCCTAGATAAGTTTTATCAGTCCGGGTTTTGAAAACAGGATTTTGTCCGGACGATAATGTACTTATTCTTCTGATTTTGCAAATGATTTTATCAGGGTCTTTTTGTTTTGAAAACAGCAGACTACTTTGTAACTTGGCAATAAGTTTATTCAAATAAAACGTGGACTGAATAACAGAAGTAATACAAGTACACATATATATAATTTAAATACTAGAAGAGATTTGCTTTACCTTCCCGACGAGAATAATAATAAGAAAGAAAATATAATACGGCAGAGAGATCTCCGGCGATAATGATCTTTTCCTTCTTTAGATATTTTCGAGAATTCGATTCTAGAGACGGGACACGTCGAGTGTCATGAATAGATCCGATAATTCTTCAGAAATAAGATTATAACATAAAATACATGACGAAAGACTAGAAAATCAGATATAAGCCAGTAATTCTCCAATTCCCAGTTGCTGTCTTTGAACCCTTGGGGGTGTTGGCCTATTTATAGTGCTCGGGAAAGATTGTCGCGCGACACTTCTCCAAAAAGGGCATATGTCGCGCGACAATGTGTCCAATGTCGCGCGACAAACGGCTGAAGTGATGTTTCTGACAGACTGATTTGTCAGAGAGTGGATGGTCGGGGTCAGAGGGGTTTGTCGCGCGACACAGAGGTGATTGTCGCGCGACATATCAGTGATTGTCGCGTGACACACTGATATGTCGTGCGACAATCCCTCTTAAAAACAGGTTTGTTGGCCAACAAACCCTTTCGGGGTAGTTTCGGGTGCTCGGGTGGGTCTCAGATTCCAAAAACGGTAGTTCTCGAAGGTCGTTAGGGTTCTTGCGGGAGTCACGGATCGGGGTGTCTACACCTAGGAGCTATATGGTAGGATCAACATTGCTACTCGAAGATGCCCTATTTTGTAGATAAGCCTTCGTCATATCCCACGTCGTAGGTGTATTTGAAACTTCATTGTGATGGACCCATACAGTATAGTTATGCATTATACCGTGTCTGACCAAGTGATAGTACATATCAGTTTCGTTTAGCCAGTTCTTTTGGTTCAGACAACTATTGCACGGCACTGATACAATCTGCTCGTTGAGTTTGCATTCTCTCTCGCGAACTCTATGAATGCTAGTACCTCTGACATGAACTTATCCGATCTTTTACTACACTGCATCCAAGACTTGTCCATTTCCCTACCATACGAGAAAATTATATAAAATAGGGGCATCAACTAACGCTATAGCTATATTTTCAACACTAAACCTACAATTTTAACAGTAGACATTAAAGTCTCGTTTGATTCGGATATTAAAAAATGGGATGAGATTATTAATACCACTTTTTTTTAAAATACCTTGTTTAGTTCACAAAAATGTGTGGGTATTACTAATATCGGGACTAACTTAATAACACAAATAGTGGTATTAAGAAAAAGAAACCATATATTTTCAAAAATGCCATTATTATTATTATAATAATAATAATAATAATAATAATAATAATAATAATAATAATAATATAATTATTATTATTATTATTATTATTATTATTATTATTATTATTATTATTACTGTTAAATGAATCAAACGAGGCCTAAGTAATCAACAATAAATCCAAAATTTCGTAACAAATTGATATGATAAACTTAGATTATAGTAGCATAAATATCAAATAGGGGCAACAACTAACACTAAAACTATACAAATTACATAAATATACAAATTAGATAAACAAATTTCGACACTAAACCTACAAATTAGAATCATTAAGAAAGATTACACTAACCTTGAAATCAAGTAGGAGATACGATCGAACCCTTAGGAGATAGGAATGACCAAAATCGCCCAAAATTAACTCTCCTCACTTTTCACCACAATTTTCTTGAATGAAGGAGGAGCAGTTGTTTTAAAGGCACACTGGACACTTAGGCGACGAACATTTAAGAGTTCGTCACCTAAGTGGCACTTCAGGCGATGTACATTGATCAATGTTCGTCGCCTAAAGTCTAGGTCACCAATTCAAAAATGCGACCGTTGGGGAAACTTTACGCAACACACATTTAACAATGTACGTAGCCTAAGGTTAAATCTTAAGCGACGTATTCTTTTATGTACGTCGCCTAAGAACAACATCCTTTCACCAGATCAAACGTGACGTACATTATAGTGTTCGTCGCCTAAGTTCAACTTTAGGTGACGCACATGTTTGTTCGTCACCTAAGTTCAACTTTAGGTGACGCACATGTTTGTAAGTCACCTAAGTACAACTTTAGGTGACGCACATAGGTGACTTACAAACGTGTGCATCACCTAAAGTTGCACTTAGGCGACTTACAAACGTGTGTGTAACCTAAAGTTGCACTTAGGTGACGTATTTTGATGGTCGTCGCCTTAATATATCTTAAGCAACGGACCCTATTAGGGTACATCGCCTAAACTCTTGAAGGGTACAGTGATTTATCTATCTCCTATACCACATAACAAGTGAGAAACTTTCACGCGGTGAGTGAAATACGTAAGTTGATAATAAATAAAATGTTATACCAAATGGTTTTCTCTTTTACTATGAATATGAGTATGGAAGTATTAATGTACAATTGTAATAGTATTATTTTTTTTATAATAATTTATTGGAAATTTCATAATTGCTTCAACAATAAGTATAATTATTTTACAGCAAGTGGACTGCCCTAGTTTGGAGAAGCACTCGCTTGGATTTAAGAGTTCATGTTTGAGTCTCACCAGGGAGTTTGGGAAATTTTAGTTGTTGTCGTTAGAACTTAGAAGAAGAGACTTGGAAGAAGAATAGAAGAAGTTAGAGACTTAGATATTTCTTCTTTTTCTAAAAAAAAAAGGCGTAATTATTTTATAGGGATATTTCCTTTAGGGAGCTATGTAAATGATGCATTGATTGAGTTGCATATTATATTTTAAGGATGATAGATGTATTGCTTCTCCAAAAGATAAATTTGCTTTTGCAATAATACTAATTTACTTAATAACCTTTCCTTTGTTCAAGATTTTGCGCATATATTCTAAGAATGTTAAATTAGATATTTCAGTTATAAGTCGTACGAAGATGAAAATCATATGAACTCATTTGTTTGTTGAAAGTAGAACTTTATATGTGAAATTAAAAAAAATTAGGTACATTATTTTTTACTCACTTGAACTATTGTTCAAGTAGTATTTTATCTAAAAACTATTAATTTTAGTAATTTTTATTACAAACTACTGATTTTTTTGTATTTTATCTCAAATCACTAATGGGATTAAAAACATATAGAATTTGAAGGCAAAATTGAAAATTTAGAAAATATAAATTGCACTTTGCCCATCTTGAACTATTGTCCAAGTAGTAATTTTTATCACAAACTGTTGATTTTGTTGTAATTTATCCCAAATTGTTGACATGATTAAAAAAACAGACAGAATTTGAAGGCAAATATAAAAATTTACATTAAATAAACATCATCCTCTCTATAGAGAGTCAGAGACCTTTATGGTGATTTTTCTCTCTATGCACCATCTCCTTCACAACTTTCTCTCTACGAATCACTGTATCTTCCTATCTTACCGGCGATTTTGTCACATCCATTAATGACGACTACAATGGGGAATCATATCTGAACTCATTTCCTCAAATTTTCTTTAATTTAATACAACAAACCTAAGCTCTTTTTTCTTAAAACAGATCAAAATCCATTAAATATGTAAAATTGATTTTATTCTCTAATTCATAAACTCACCTCCTTTAGTTCCTTGGAGACCTTCTCTCTCTGTTACCAGTGACTCCTTTTCTCTACGCACCAGTGCACCACCCCTCCATTATTTTCTCTAACTATATCCACAAAACCTACAAATCTTTACCTTCCATTTCAAATTCCTCCATTTATTATCTGTATTTAAATGGACCAAAAAACAAATGACGTCATTTGTTTTTTTAACTATATGAGGATAAACTGTAACAAAATTTGTTGTTTATAGTAAAAAATGATAAAATCAATAGTTTAGTATGTGGAGTGCTACTTGGACTACAGTTAAGGTCGGCAAACTGTAATTTTTCCTTAGTAAAATTTTAATTTTGCCCTCAAATTTTGGCTATTTTTCAACCCCATTAGCTATTTGAGGTCAACTGCAACAAAATCAATAATTTGTAGTAAAAATTGCTAAAATTAATAGTTTTGTAGGCAAAGTGCTACTTGGATAATAGTTTGGATGGGCAAAGTGTAATTTACCCTGAAATTTTATTGTAAAAACAAGAATTGAATTAAATAAGTAGTAAATGTAATGTAAACATACATAAAAGCGATTGATTACCATTTTCAGTGATGTAGATGACTGGATTGTTATACATGCGCTGTCCGTACCTTAGAATATCTTTTATTCCCTCAGGATAAACATAGAGCCACTCTAAATAAGTCTGCAAATTAAATGACTTCATATGTAGGATCCAAACACATTTATATATAACAAGAGTAGATCTGGCAATGGGTGAGTTCGAGTCATATTTGTCTCATGTTTATTATGTTTCGGGTATTATTAATTTGGGTTTAAATATGTGACTTTTTTATTATATGAAAATATCATATCCAAACCTGATTCGTTATATTAATAAATAATCTTAGTTCTCAAAAATTTAGTATCCATTTTATGCTCTTAAATTTTTTTTGGATGCGGTCCATGTTCCTTTTTTATTAAACCTTGTGGTTCCTTCTTTTTTAAAGAAATTTGGTATTTATGATTTCTTGATCACAGGTACATTATTTGTCACACTTAAATCGAGATTTTTTTATCATAGATAATGTATATATGTGACCGAGAAATCACAGAAGTACTATATTTGTGTATTTGAATCTTTGCCAGATATATGTAGATATTATACTTGAGTGACCGTAATTCTTTTTTTTAAAAGTTAGTGGGCCCACATCCAAATTCCTTTGACAAGGACAAGATATTGCAATGTACACACCCACTTGAACTTGGGAGAGATCCCAAGTTAAGAGTTTCAACGGGGCAGGAGTTTGGGGAAACTTTTCGATATTTGTAGTTAAAGGAAAAAACTTAGATCATCCTCCTTATTTAAAAAAGAAAAGAAAAACATTTATAAAATTATAGACCTATATATAATGTTATAAATTGCATACTAAATATATTGACAGACTTATAATATCCATACATATAATATTATACAAATATAAAATTACGTGTATGTATCTATTGTTAATGTTAATGAATATTAATTAACCTAACTCGTTATTTTTTTTTTTGGGGTCAGCACCAAGATGACTCAAAATTGTTAAACTTAATCCATTAACTTATAATTTCATGCTGTATTATCTTGTCTTGTCCCAGGTCTAAAAAATATGATATTTAGAAATGAATTTCACAGAAATTCACCAAAATTTTCAAAAATTAAATTTATAAAATTATTTTTTCAATGATATAACTATAATATGTACGTAAAGTTATAGATTGTTTTGATATATAAAGTCTTAAACTTTTGTTTTTCATTTTTAAACGCATCGATCATATGTATATATTATTTTATACACTTTTAATTTACTAAAAAAAATCTAGGATGTATAAAATATGGCTCTAACCCTTCGTAACTCGCCTCTCGATCTCTCCTATCACACGTATTATTAGCGGAGCCAATATTTAAAAAGACTAGCCCAAGCTAATGATAGTGTACTTAATTTTATAATTAAAAAAATTTTGATGAAGTAAATTTAAAGATGATATGATTTATTTTAACATAGCAAAATATTTATCCAAAAAATAGCAAAATAATTATAAAATGATTGAAACACTTCTAGAAGATTTTGTAACATTTTTGAAGGAAAAGACTTTAAACCCTCCCTTTAAAATAATATTTCAATTTTGTTTATACTCGTGCAAAAGAGGCCTGATTGAACAGACTCCGGTCCAAATCAAAAACAAAATTACCCTATTAACCATATGTTCAAGATAAATTATATATATATATATACCAACGTACTTTAACTCTCTCTTGTATTAAAACTCCGTTCCACGCTTGATTATGTTAGCATAAAAAGAAAATATTTTAGAGTTTGTCAACTCAAATTCATACCTTGTTGCCAATTGCTTCTCCCGTTGCCGATTCTGAATCAACAACAATTAACAATCACTTCATTATAATTTATAAATTAAGGAAAATAATAATTGAAAAAGAAAAAATAAAATGGCTACGTTCCCAGTTAGGGGGATTTGGTATAATATTATAACATACTCGTTAAATTTATTAACATGGTTTAATTTGAATTTTTGGTGTCATTTTAAAAATCAAATTAAATAATTAATTCAAATCAGTTAACTATTTTTATATTCAAGCAAATAACATACATATATCTGAAGATTAATAAATAAAGAGAGTTGTGTGAAGTCGATCGAAATAGATAAGAGAAAACGAAGATTATAGTGAACAGAGAGAATGGAGAAAATAGAGAGAGATGGGTAGCTCCGTGGATGGTACTTGGTAAATTACTAAACCCTAAAGTTACTAAAAACTAAAGATCACTTAGATTATGTAATTTGGGCTGTCCGTTATGTCATGTATGTGAAGTTAATTGTGGGATATTTGATCGGTACTTTGGTAGTATTGGTACAATTTGGTATGGCACTGTAGGGTATACCATGGTAATACAATTATTTTGACACAGTATACTAACGGTATTGATTTTCAGTACGAATATTGTACCATAATATTTTAGTACAGTACCGATCGATATTGTACCATTAACAAACATCAATACAATTTGGTAATAGTATAGTATGGTAGGGTAATTATGGTATAAAATGCCACCCCTAGTTCAAAGTTGCTAGTAGTACCAACAACTTTGAATGGCTTACAGACACGAAATCATATATTAGACGGCTTGTGCACGTGCTATATTATATATGTCAACATAAACTACTTGCACATTTATAATTTGAATAGAAAAATTTAACAAAATTCAAAAGACCTCCAAAGTGACTAAACATGAGTGTAGATTGTTTAGCAACGAATCTTTAATTCACGTCGCAAACAAAATATTGAATGTTTCAAAGATTCTACAAACTTTATGTTTGAAATTTTAGAGAAACTAAGCAAATACATTCATTACATCCCACGATTAATCTTAGAGCGACTCACACTATGTATTTTAGAAATCTTGTACGTATTTTATGAGTTAATTTGAAAAGTTTTCATTAAAAAACTGTGTTTCTCTCCCGCTTCTTTTCCATTTGTTGAGAAAATTTTCATTAAAACTCACTTTCTTTTTATCTCTCATTTTATCTTGTGTTCTCTCCTTTTAAAACTTCTAAACGAGAGAAATTCTAAACTTTTTGTCTTTGTGTTCTTTTCTCTTCAAATTAGAACTCCCAACCACAACGTCAAAAATTTGACTCAAAGAAGTGATTTAGATGGTGTAGTATCCAGAGCCAAACCTGGCCATTTTTATGGCCCTCTTATAAATAAATATATAAATTTTTATATTAAAACCCAATTAATTTTTATATTCCACTAAAAACACATTACAATTAAGAATTCAAAGTGTTTACAAGCTTCATGTCAAAATGTATGAGTTTATACGCCTTCAAAATCAATACAACAATAATTCAAGTACCTATATGCTTCATCTTCACCCTTCATATGCATTTTCATCTTCCAAAAAACTTTTAGATGCTCCAAAGTGACGCCAACAGGGCAATAGGACTGCAAAAGAAAGAGCTGGAGATTGAAGAATAATAAAAGAAGGGAGTTCTTAAATAAACCCACATAATCCATCTTCTTACCATAATAAGGGAATACTTTCTTCTCACCCCACTTATTTTTTAAAAAAACTTTCAATTCACCCCAATGGTGGGTGGGTTTACTGAATGCACTATTGGGACGTTAATTTCGTCGTCGCTAAAACTAAAACATGAAAATCATATATAAATCCATAAAAATATTTTTTATCCAAAACATTCACCTACCCCATCTTTTTTATATATGCTAACAACATACCACCTCTTTTTTATAAGTCAAATAATAAATTTATTTTTTTATTGCACATCCACAAAATTTATTATTGACCTCAAAAAATTCCTAATTAGAGATAGGGTCAAGCCCCATAAGTGACAATTTCAAAGACAGTAAAGTGTAAATTTGAAAAATAAAATTAGCAACAATAATAGTTTGACTTTTAGGAGACCAACTGTTTAAAATGAAACACCTGATCAAAGTAAAAATTAATTAGTTAACACAAGATAGTTTTCTCGACCGTTTTCACTAGCTAATAATAAAATTTCAATCTTCGAAATATTATTGTCTCCTATACAGCTGTATCTAATGAATTGAAAAAATAAAATATTTTTTATAAAAATAAATCATTTATTAAAATATTTTGGAACTAGAATTGTAGAATTATTTGTTGGAAAGAATGGATCTTTTTAATTTTAAAAAATTTAAATGACTGAGAAGATAAATTAGTGACAATTTTTTCAAGCACATAAACTGGGTGAGAAGAAAGAATCTTACGTTATTTTTTAGGTTAAGATTGACGTAATATTGACTTTTAGTGAGGTGAGAAGATAGATTATGTGGGTGTATTTAAGAACACCCTAAAAGAATAGACGTAGCTCTGTTTTTCTTAATTTTGGTCAATGAAAAAGAGGTGAGACCGACTTTGAAAATTTGCGTCATTTTATTGGAAAGTTACTTTATTAAACAAATATTTTTGGAAAGATATTTTATTTATTTAATATTTTTTAACACATATATACATATATATAAAAAATTGGTGCCCCGTCTCACTTTTGAGCGCTGGTCAGTCGTGTTGCCTATCCTACCCCAAGGCCGGCCCTGGGTAAAAGTCAGTGGCACACTCAAATTTGCGAGTAGGAATTAGTCAAAGTGTATGATATATAACTGGTCCAATCTTAGGTCAAAGAACAAGAGAGAGCGCACCATAGGGAATTTGCGATTTTGGGGTTTTCTTGTAAACATGCTTTTTTTTTTGTTAGTTTTTTTTTTATGTTTTGTGTAAAATACATTAAAGCCCTTTAACTATTGTACTTCTTTACTTTACTCCCTTATTTATAAAGTTAACATTAAACCCCCTAACCTATTATCCATTCTCACTTTACTCTCAAAATAACATAATTACCCCCGTACAAAGTTTAAAAAAAATTATCTAAAAAAAAGGAGAGAAAGAAAATAAAAGGTGATCGATTTGGAGTGAATAAAGTCTTCCTAAAATATCAAGGCACTATTTGGAGTTAATGATGTCTTTCCAAAATATCAAGGAAGGAAGGGCATTGAGTGGACAATAATAATTCAATAATTTGATAGGTACAATGGTTTTGGTACTTTCACGGTAAGTACATTTATTTCTTTTTTTTGGTTAGAAAGGGAAGAAAGAAAACAAACAAAACAACTACTCTCCACGACGGTATGCAATTCCTTGCATATCCGTTTTGAGCAACATTCCTAATTCAGTGGTTGGCACCATCACCTTCATGGCTTGCTCTCCTTGAATTCTCCCAAGTTTAGACATGTAGTCCGCACACTTGTTCCCTTCCCTCACCACGAGCGTAAGTTCCAAGCGCATAGCTTCCTTCAAAGTCCTGCAGTCTCTCTTGTCTGGATGATTTTCAATATCATCTTTGTTTATCAGGTTCACTGCATTAATCGAGTCCGTCTCCACGATAACTTCCAGCCAATCTCTTTCATTCGCCAATTTCATAGCCCGCCGTATTCCCCATAACTCCGCCTGAAGGGGTGTTGCATATCCAATACGTCCACAGAATTCCTCAATCCATCTACCATAGCTGTCACAAGCAAGATCGCCATATGCTGCCCATCCGTACTCACCAAAAGTGCTTTCGTCTGAATTAATCTGTATGGTACCCGCCGGAGGGAAACACCACTTGATAAATTTGCAATTTTGTTTTGTTCTTTGATTACTATTAAAATTAAAAGCATGGAACGTTTCGAGTGCAAGCGTGCGGCTCCTTAAAGCAATGTTTTCGGTTTGTATAGTAATATTATTGAAAACTCTATCATTTCTACATTTCCAAAGCGTCCAGATAGTGGAAGTGAACACCGTAGTCCACGGGATTCCTAAATTAAATTTCACATTGTTATCTTTGATATTACTTTCAAGCCAGTTATTAAAGCCACCAACTGTGGGAATCCAACTAATATCATTTGTTAGCTTATCTCACGTATTGACAGCAATAGAACAATTCCTAAAAATGTGCTCGATAGATTCAATTTCACCGCAAAACCCACAAAAAGCATTCTAAGAAATATTTCTAGTCACGCAAGCTTCATTTATAAGTATTTTCCCATGTTTAAGTCACCACAAAAAACTTATAATGCTTTGAGGAGCCTTCAATTTCCAAAGCCATTTCCAATTTTCACCACCCGTAGAAACGGTACCATTTTCAATAAGACTATTCTCATAGAAATTAGAGATAGAAAACTTCCCTGAACCTGTGCCGCTCCATGAAGGTGAGTCCTGCAAATTTGAAACTAGAGGCATAGGGACACTATAAATAGCATCAGTTATTTGGGTAGGGAAAGTGTTATCAATCAAAACATTATTCCAAGGCCCATTATTATCTAATAAAGTAGCCACATTCACATTTGCCACATCAAAGTTTCCAGAACCAAGATTTCGTATAGGCTCCTGCCCACACCACCAATCGTTTAGAATATAAATGCCATTTCCATTCCCCACGATCCATTTCGTACCCAGAGCAAGAACATCTTTAGTGTGGTAAATGGATTTCCAAATGTGAGAGGATGCGGGTTTCCTAGCCCAATCTCTTGGGTTAGATCCATATCCATACTTGTCACGTAACAATTTGGCCCACAGCCTTCTAGAACCATTCATAATTTCCTACCCGAGTTTAGCATTTATGGCAATGTTGTTATCACAACATTTCCTTATGCCAAGGCCCCCGTGCATTTTAGGCTTACAAACCGTATCCTAATTGACAAGGTGGACCTTCTTTTTAGCACCAAATAAGATTGTGAATTCTCTGAAAAACAATTCAAAAAGCCTTTATTTCACCAAATAAGATTATGAATTCTCTAAAAAAACAATTCAAAAAGCCTTTACACGACTTTTATTATTATTATTATTATTATTATTATTATTATTATTATTATTATTATTATTATTATTATTATTATTATTATTATTATTAAATACTACTACTACTACTACTACTACTACTACTACTACTACTACTACTACTATTATTACTCTTATTATTGTTATTATTTTTATACTATTACTACTACTACTATTATTACTGCTATTATTTTTATTATTATTATTATTATTATTATTATTATTATTATTATTATTATTATTATTATTATTATCTCTTGTATTAAAATCATTAATAGATATTTGTTTTATGTTTTTATTTTTTAAAGTTTTCGAGTATATAACTATTTTAAAATTTTCTAAATATATATATGTTTTATATTTTTGTTCCTATTTTCAGTTTTATAATTATAAATATAAATTTATTAAAATCACTAATATACATATATGTGTGTGTGTTTACGTTTTTACTTTTATTTTCAATTTTATGATTGTACATATAACTCTTTTGAAATCATAATATATATATATATATATATATGTGATGGTATGTGCATAAAGAGTACTTTTATTTTAATTAAAAATTTATCCCAACGTATTATATTAGGTACTCCTTTTCTAAATCTTATAGAACCTTTTACTAAAGATGAAAGAGGACTTGTTACACAATTTGATAATAGAGAAATTTTATTTAAATTTATTACTAAACCTCGTATTAAGGAAATTAATTTATTTGTTTAGGTTCATTGTCTTAAATATATTAATGCTATTATAATGATTTGTACTAGTTATTTATTTTATTAGTATTTAATCTTGGAATTTTATATACTTCAATGTACCATTAGTTTTATCGCTTTCTAATCTATAATTTTAGTGTGATTTTATATAATACTTTTCATTTATAATAATAGTTTCTTATTATTATTATTATTATTATTATTATTATTATTATTATTATTATTAAATACTACTACTACTACTATTATTACTCTTATTACTGTTATTATTTTTATACTATTACTACTACTACTACTATTATTACTGCTATTATTTTTATTATTATTATTATTATTATTATTATTATTATTATTATTATTATTATTATTAGTACTACTACTACTACTACTACTACTACTACTACTACTACTACTACTACTACTACTTGTTCTTCTTCTTCTTCTTCTTCTTCTTCTTCTTCTTATTATTATTATTATTATTATTATTATTATTATTATTATTATTATTATTATTATTATTATTATTTCAAAGAGAAGAAAATATGAATTTTGAAAGGATAAATCTCTTTTAAATAATAAATTGTCAAATAATATTTGATTAGTTTTTAAGTTCACTTTACATATACCATAGGTTATTCCATTTAATCGAATTACTTTAAAATTTATTTGGGGTATATATGTGCAATAATACAACTTTCTATATCTCTTGATGGTTTGGTGGTAGATTCTTAACCATTGAAAAGTTGATTTTATTTCTATTAGCGATTTATTGCAGTTTATCCACCCTTAATTTATGAAATTTTTTACCCTTTTAAAAATTGAGAAGTATATCCACCAATTAAAATTAAATTTTCATTGTAATTTTTTAATTTTAATTTAGATTCCTAATCAAATTTGACTTCCATATTAATTTTTTTCCTATTTTCCTTTTAGTTTTTAGTTTTTTTTATTTATATCTTTTATTAAAAACACTAGATTAACACTTATCAGTTGTTTGATCGATGAAAATATAAACATAAAAATATATCATATTAGTTTAAGCGTACAATATTGAAAGATTTTTTGCCAACGAGAGAATTGAACAATATTTTGTAACACGAAGAAAATTTCACAATATAATGGATTAGGCATTGGAAGTTGAGAAAAAAAATATGAATTAGTGTTAATCATGGTTAATTTCAATCGCAATCCTCTAATAGAGCAAAGATTGGGCGTTAAATGGTGTGTTCAATGTAATTTTGTTTTTTTTATAAATTTATACTTAAAATCATATTCTTATTTGAGGTCCGGTAAAAAACTTAATTTCAGATACAACATTAAAGCTTCAGCAGAACTTCACTTAATATCCAATGTTGGATCCAAAACTAATATGTTGTCTTTGTTAAATCTATATAATACAAAAATTGCTTCGTAAAAAAACTTAATTTTAGTTACAACATTATCAACCCCAGCAGAACCTAACATAATATATAATGTCATATCCAAAACTAATATGTTGTTTTGATAAGATCTGTATAATAAGAAAATTGAATGGTAGAAAAAGTTAACTCCAGTTATGACATTACAAACTTTAGCAGAGTTAAAAGATGAAGACCCATCTAAAAAGGTTCGTACCGAAAATTGTTGGGCGGAAAAGGAGAACTAGTAGATGAAGTGATGGAGGAAGTTGTTTACTTTTTGCCTTTCACCATTACTAACCCTAATTTTACTTTAACTTTTTAGAATGTAATATTTTTATGTACTTAATTAAAGTTGATGTACTTATTAATTTAGTGAATATTTTAATATTAAATTATTATTAAAATAATATTTATAAAAATCAAATCAATAATTTTTTGTAAGTCTCTCTACGCTCGCGGATTAATTTAATAGGCAATACAGATTAACTGAATAACGTAGGTTGACTGTAAGAAATCCCAGATAAAAATAAAATCACCCCCTTGAAATCCCTACACAATATTTCTCTAAAATCACTTTCTCCACTTTTATTTCATTTTACTAGTGCTAAAAGGTTATTTTATTCAAATTCAAACCCAACCGAGACGGTTTTTAACTTAAAAACTCGGCTTGAATAAAAAGATAACATGGCCCAAATGCACCATGTTTAGGCCGGGTTAAAAGCTCACATAGTCAAGCCATTCCAAACCACCCCCCACCCCGGGATAAAGAGTTAAGTTTAAGCGTATGCATTATTTAAATGAAGAGAGTGAAATGGGCAAGATGGGGGTGGTGGCCGACAGTGGAGTGGGCCGGAGTAAGAGATGGTGACTAGATATATATATATATATATATGGAGGAAGTTTGCTATACGGATTGAATCCGTACGAACTAGGGAAAAAAGCGGAAGAACCTTAACTTCCACCAAAGTTATTCTTGTATCTAAACACCACTTAAAACTAAAGGAAAGCATCCTAGTTCTTTTTCTCTCGCTCTTCGTTGTTGATGTTCTTTCTTCTTTCTCTAAGATGATTGCATCTAATCTCACTATAAACTACAACTAAAACAAGAATAATCAGGGAAGAAAATTTTGAACCATACAATTTCAAACCATTACAAAGAAACCCAAATTAAAAAGCCCTTGAACGATCTAAAACTCCAAAAAGAGTGCGAGAGCCACTTACACATTACTGAGCTTCGTTGATAGAAAATAATGAACGAATAGAGGGATGGAGAGAGAGAAAGACCGATTGTAAGAGACGCTCACCGAAGTCTTAATCCATGGTTGCTAGTATTTGATGGGTTTAAAGTTTCAGAGAGGGGGATTATCCTTTGTAATTATGTAAATATGTGTTTTCAATTTATAATACCAAAATTACCCCTCAAAATACAAGCATATGGACAGCATTTGACTATTTCATCTATATTTGTAATGGACATTGACTTTTGGATGAGCGTGAGACGCCCTCTAAACTTTTGGTGTCCCTTTAGGTAAAAACAAATTCAAGATGACCATGAAAAAATGAGCAAACTTTAAGGGTCAAAAGTGCTAATTACCCTTAATAACGAGAGGGTAATTAACTTATAATAGTATTTTTTAAAAACATTCAAATATTTTTTAAAAAATTAAATTTTTTTCCTTCTTCTTCGTCATCAATCTTCTTCAATATTTTTCTTCTTCTTCAATCTTCTTCGTCATCAATCTTCTTCCATCTTCCCTTCAATCATCGGAGGAGGCAGCTCTGCCGAAAAACAAGGAGTTCCGATGAATGGATGGCGAGCAAGAGAGACGAGGCATAGAATAGGAAGCATTATCGACGTCGAACCGGCAGTAAGAAAATCTATTATAACTCTCAAACTCACTCACATCATCACTTAGGCTATAACTTCCACAATATTCACTATGTAGGTCGAATTCGTCTTCTTCGGATGAAATTTCACTAGCCAATTAATTGATTATGATTTATGATGATGAATTTAAGTGGTGGTAGCGAATACTGGGAGATCTTTTAGATGAAGAAGATGAAGAAGAAGATGATGATGATGATGATTGAAGAGGAAGAAGAAAAGAAGAAGAAGAAGAAGATGATGATGATGATGATGAAGAAAGATTGAAGAAGAAGAAAAAAAGGGCATTTTCGTTATTATCAATGAAACTTTACGGAAATAGTTAACTGTTGCAATCTCAAAGGATTAAAAACATAGGGTGCAAGTTCAAATTAGGGGTCAAAATGTAGGGTGCAAAGTCCAAATATCCCTTTTTAAAACTATTATTTTTCTACTATATAATCTGGCAAATATGTTTTAAAACATAATAATACACAAATATTATTATAAAAATAATTTATTCAATAAAAAAGAATCTACTATAAATATATTTCGCTTAAGACCCCAAATACTCTTGGGACGCATCTACATGTCTTCTTACTTTGTAACTTTTTTTATGGAAATATTTTTTTTATAGTTGAGGAAGAAATTTTTTTCATTAAAAATAATTAAAGATAGAGAACGATACTCATAAAAATGAGTATGAGATGGAGAATAAAAAAATAGGATTATTAACCATTCCAAGAACAAACCAAAACTCAAATCAAACGAACACAGAAAATTCATCTTTAGTGCCCTGGATACAAAATTTGGCTGATCATTCACATCATCTACGCAGTAAATTTGGAGAATAAAAAAATAGGATTATTAAACGAACAGATAAAAATAACGATAAACCTTCAAAGGCAACTGCAAGGTTCTCAACAATAACAATTGAAAAGGCGTGCATTAATTACACATACCACTTTATTCAGTAGTACTTATTCCATCAAGTATATACACACTATATCGGTGCAATAGGGCATAGTTATTGTTAGGAACAAAAAAAATTGCGGGCCTAATAGCACCAATTACGTGCACGCTACCTCATTTCAAATAGGCCGAGGCAATGTTGGAGTGTTAGAGTGTGTTTTGGTGTATGTAATTAGCTCTGCCCATTGAAAATTCATCCATTTCCACATCCAAGCTCGAAGATTGAGTCAGGGTGCCTATTTAGAGCATTTCCAATGCAACCATGAATGGGTGAAAATGAGATGTCACATATAATTGATGGACAAGGAGCTAATAAAATGCTCTCCAATGCAATCATCCATAATGACCATGAAGATGATGTAGCAAAAATGAAAACAGACATTGTGAGGATGACCCTCTACTTCTAGAGGGTCTCTTAGACAATGTCTTAATGTCACATCATCATTTTTGTTTACATACTTTTGTTTTTTAAACATTCAAATATTTTTATTGTAAATTTATAATTTATTTATTAATAAAAATTACATATTAAAAAATTATGAATTTAGACCGATCAAACAAGAAGAATTTTATATATAAAATTATTAATTTATTTTGTATGAATTCATTAATAGACAATCTCTTGAGCAATCCCATTGAGGATAGCTTTTGTAAGACTTGCCCATCAAGAGACTTTTTTATGCCACATAAGAAAGACATACTTATATGTCTATGGTTAAGATGTATCTAATCCATTTTTACATTTGAGATGTTCTTAGTCCGTGGTAAAAAGTAGAGAGGACCAGTCCACTAGCATAAAGAGCAAAAAGAATTAAAATTAGAGTAAGGTGACTCTAAATTTGAGATAAATTAATGAACACAAAGATCAAAATAAATCAAGATGGGAAGCACAATCAACCGAACATGTTACGCTTTTACACGAAATAAAGGATACGCTATGAGTTTAAATATTTATTTTATTGCATCATTCCTGAAAAATGAATAAGAGGCATCTAGAAATTACACAATTAGTCAAGTACAATTACGCGATTAGTCTAGTAGCACTAGATACTAATTAACACGGATTATGACCATGATAATTAGAATTTCTAGTGTACTCATTGCCTATAAATATATATGGAGTCCGTTGTTTGCTTCAAAGTTAATTCATGTAAGAAGCCTTTTTTCGTGAGTGAAAGCTCTACAACCCCTTATACGCGTGCATCGCCTTCCGATTATGGTGGCTGCTCTCGATCTCCTAGCCTCGCTCTGCTACTCCATCAAACCTACATCCTTGGGTCTATCTGGGATAAGTGTTACAGTCATAAGAAGATGCATTTGTTCCGATGTGCATCTCAACGAGTCACCTCAGTTGGAAAATAGACTTTCTTACAGCAACTTATCCGCATTATCCTTTGGGATTGACAATTTTGACACTCAAATTGAAATCTAGTTGAGACTCTCAATAATGGATGGATTGGAATTGAGACATTTAAGCTGCAGTGCCATAAGATGATCTTTTAAGGGGTATTTTTTGGCAGCAATTGAAAATGTATCTTTGGCATTTACTATGTTGCTTTAGGTACGGTGGGGGAACTGAATCAGGCTGCCCAGTGCATCTGCCAGTAGGACGACGATGCAGTTGATCAATAATCTTTTGTGCAATGTATAGTGGTGGGACTGCATGAATTGTGGCCTTTTCTTCTTCTTCTTCCTCTAAGAAGGGGATTATATTGGCATTTACTGATGACACTGTTTAAGGTATAAGAAACACTAAAAATGAATGGATATTTTTGCATTCCTGAAGAAAAAGAGCATCTATAAACATATCCAGAAATAAAATCAGAAATACGAACAATTATCATCTGAATGAGCTCTATTTTTAATTTCAAAATTCATACTACGTTTTGCATCAATATTTTCGGTAAAAGCCCCACTCTATTATTTTGCAGAGTAGCCTATGTTGATAATAATAATAATACATGGTAAACGAATGATAATATACACTAATTTAAAGTTCTAAATTGAGATTCAAAGTGATATAGAAGGTAGACCTTCATGTTGCTCGAGATATATGTCATCGATTCTGAAATGGTAGGTTTCAAGGCAATCAGAAATAGATCCTAATATACAATACCAGCTTTAGCTTCCCAATTATCATCTGAGCAAGCTCAATTTCCAATTTCAAAATTCAGACTACATTTTGTATCAAAATTCTCCAAAAAGTCCCATTCTACCTAATCTAAGTACAAAGCAGCTTGTGTTTCATAATCATACATAGTAAAATACTAAATTCCAAATACGCACTAATTAAAAGTTCTAATATGAAATTCAAAGTGACAGAGAATACCTGCTTCACCTTCCAAGTTATCTGAGCAAGCTCATTGTCCAATTTTACATCTCGTACAACCATTTCTAAATGCGCAGCAGCTGGTGCTTCATAAGCATGGACAGTAAAATGATAATTGGGGGTCATTCAATTCGGTTATGAGCCAAGGTTTGAACCTACAACTTCTTGATTAATAAAAATGATTTTTATTTTTAATTTTTTTTTTTCATTCTAACCTAAATCAATGTAAATGCATGGAAATCAGACGTACGTGCCCGTACTGCTTGCACAAGTGCGTGGATTCACCTGTGCCACTGGCACACAGTAATGATATTGTCCCAATTAAGCCACAGGTATGGAGGTTTACTAAACTATGTGGTGACACTAGCCAACCATTCTCAACATTAAAGGCCTTCAAATTGCTTGAGGTAAATGTCATCGACTCTGATAATTGACGGGAAAATGATTATATACACCAATTAAAAGTTCTAAACTGAAATGATAAGTGATACCTTTGTGTTGCTCGAGATAAATGTCATCGATTCTGAAATGGTAAGCATCAAGACATTGATCTAGAGATTGCTCTGAATCGAAGCGTTTCTTAAGGTGAGAAAAGCAGATCCGAGCTTCGATCAGTTCGAGTGGATTCATCTTCAAGCCTCTCGAGCAGTGATCTTAACGCAGTGTAAGCTGCACAGTCACCGGATTTCTCGCAAATCTCCAAGAACTCATCTAGTGAACCAAACAACCCCTTCACCGCCATTGTTATCACCTTTGCTTTGATTCCCAAACACACAATGAGAGAGAGAGAGAGAGAGAGAGAGAGAGAGATTTAGTTACAGAGTTCCCGGTCTTTTATACAATAAAAGTGTTGACACAAAAATATCAGTGATATAAACGCTCCATAAAAATTGAGTAACACTAACTAAAGCATTAAGAAAGATCTCATAAAAAAATATCCTAAACATTATTTTAGATAACTAGAGTATTTTTATAAAATAATAATAACTACGTACACTCGTAAAATTAATTTGTTTTATTTTTTGAAAATGATTGTCTTTTATTAGTAACATTGTAATTTAATATTTAGAGTGTTACTTTTTTTTATTATTATTATTATGTACAGACACTTTATTTACATTTGTCGTAGACTTTTGAGTGTTAAAAGACATTTTTGGAATGCCAGGCTTAATAGGTGTATCCAATTTTATGTGTATGTTATTATTAAAAATGGATACCGTTATTAACACTCAAAATGAGTATTTTAGTACCATAAATTATTAGGCCTATGGTTTCCACTAAGAAACAGATTTTGAGTGTAGTCCATAACTACACCCTTAAATCATTAAGCATATGGTGTGATTCTTACACTATCTATTTTTTGTGATTATTTTATTCATTTAAGATAAATTTCAAATGCAGAAAAATTCAGTACTTCTGTAGAATTACGTTATTCTCTAATGTTTAAGTCAATCAAGTACTAAAAAAAAAAGTACTAAAATCGTATTAATCCTAAAATAAAGAGGATTTGAAATAGGCGGGGAGGAGTCATACATGAATTCGAAGCTTATTAATATAGCTGAAAGAACAAATCATAATTCATACAGATAAATTTTATTCATGAAAGATATAAAAATGTACAAAAGTAGTAGGTGAGGCTGACTTTCGAATGAGACCTATTGTCATTTGTTTCTTTTCCCTTTTTTGAAATAATAATAAAAAAAAGGGGTCATTTGTTTCTGTTTTGCCTACGTATGGTTCTACTTTAATATGACAATTGCAAATCCACTTCTAATTTTATATTTTTTTATGAGGTTGAAGTTGCACCCAGTTTTAATACTCCAACACTTCTAAATTTATCATAGCATCAAGAATGGCTTAATGGTCACGATACTAAAATTAATTTTAGGTTCAACTTACAATTTCTTATGTTGAATTTCAGTAACTATAAAAACCTCTGTTGGTCAGTATTATAATATTCCATGACATAGACAAAATATATATATATATATATATAAAGTCTATTTCTGATACGGATTGTGACTTTTTACGACGTTTTTTCGTCGTAGATATATTGGGGATGTGTTTACAACGAAAAAATGTTGTAAAAAAAATCAACTCGTACAGATCGACCCGCATTTGAAAATTTATGTATATATATATAGACAAATGATGTTACTAAATATGACATTTATAGGAGGTTTGAGAATTTTTTTACATTTTAAATAGAATGTTGACTTGTCGACTTTTGGTTTCCTTTGATTTGATGGAATGAAGTTACAACCTTAATTAAGGGTGGTGCTATTTCCACCCCACAAACTACTTGCTTCCACTCCCACCAAAAAAAAGTTCTAAACTCCTATTTCCACCCCACTCAATTAATCATTTTCAACCAACTAATTACTCATTAACATTAATTACTATTCATCATCATCTTCATCTTCTTCTTCTTCTTCTTCTTCTTCTTCTTCTTCTTCTTCCTCTTCCTCTTCATCTTCTTCTTCTTCATCTTCATCTTCCTCTTCTTCTTCTTCTTCTTCTTCTTCTTCTTCTCTATGATTTTTACTCAATGATTAATAATTAACAAAAATTCAGATCTAATTAACACATTCTATCGCATTCAATTCATTTCAAAAGCCAACAAAAATTCAAAAGTAACTCACAAAAACACACAAAATCTCCATTAATGTCACACAAAAAAAAACCTTAAGTTGTAGAGAATGGTAGAGAATAGCAAATTAAGGATTATCAAAGTAGAAAAACCTAATGAAAGAAAGATATGTTTGTTTTTATTATGTTTAATGTTTATTTTCTTTAGTTAATATAAAAAAAAATTTGTACCAACAAAGCGAATTAGAGCATTAGAACAGGTTACCTCGGTTACGGGAAACCAAAATTTAAGCACTTATTCGGTTTTCGGTGACCGAATGTGTAATTTGATTATATTTCAGACAATTTCGATCCTAGGAGACCGAGCAATTTGATGAATTTCGGTCCTATGAAACCAAAATTATTCAAAATACTCGATTGTTAAAGACCGATGTAAGGTCCCGAGAGCTAAAAATATAGTCCAGAATACTTCGGTTATGAGGGATCGAGGAAGTGGATGAACCTCGGTCATAGAGAACCGAAATTGTTCTCAATACTCGATTTTTAGAGGGCGATGTAAGGTCCCGAGAGCTAAAATATGATACAAGGAGGCCACGGTTGTAAGGGACCAATGAGTAGATGGATGCAAAAATTTAAAAACCATTGTTGAGAAGAAGAAGAAGAAGAAGAATAAGAAGAAGAAGAAGAGAAGGAAGAAGAAGAAGAAGAAGAAGAAGAAGAAGAAGAAGAGAAGGAAGAAGAATTAATGATTTATTATAATTAGTTTGTGTTGCATTAAGGGTTAAATGAATGTAAAATTTTAGAAACCATTGTTGAGAAGAAGAAGAAGAAGAAGAAGAATTAATGATTAATTATAATTAGTTTGTGTTGCATTAAGGGTTAAATGAATGTAAAATTTTAGAAACCATTGTTGAGAAGAAGAAGAGGAAGAAGAAGAAGAAGAAGAAGAAGAAGAAGAAGAAGAAGAAGGAGGAGGAGGAGGAGGATTAACGATTAATGGTTAAATGTAATTAATCATTAATCTATGTGTATTAAAATGGGAGTGGTAAAGGAAGTAGTGGGAGTGTTAATGAGTAAAAGAGAGTTGGTGGGAGTGGTAGTGAGAGTGGGAGTGAAAGCAAGTAGTTTGTGGGGTGGAAATAGCACCACCCTTAATTAACACCCAACCTAGTGAACCTATTTTAGATAAAGTAAGCATTTCCAACCTCACAATTAGCGGCGGAGCCACCTTAAAGATCGAGGACGTGATAAACGCTTATTTTAATTTTTGAAATATGTTCAATTAGTTAAAATATTAAAAATAAAAAATATATAAATTTAGTTGGTAATAATTAAAATTTGTCCACCTAATTACATTATCATTAATATGGGACGATATAATAGATATCATCCCATATTTCAATAAGGTTTAACTATGTAATCGTTCAAAAGGACGATTCTTTGTTCGTTAAAAAATTGACATTCTTCTAATAACTACAACAGTTATTCATATAACTAATTTTATAGCCCATGTGTGATGCACGGACATTTTGTAAATTAGTAATTATACATAAAATATTTTTAAATATATACTTTACATAAAATAAATAATTCTAGTCGTAAATATTTGTTGTGAATATTAGATGAAGAAAGATTATAGTTGAATGATAATTATAAGCAATTGAAGAATTAAACAACGTAGAATAAAATATTTCAAGATAAAAAAAACTTTCAATTTGCTTATAAAAGACAGTTATTAGTATTTTATATCCATATCCATAATACTGATATGATACTTGATAGTATAAACATACAATGAATGTTAATCCTACGAGATAAAAGAAAAATATCTGCTCATAAATCGTCCACTCCATCACAACTAATAGTAACTTTGCTAATAAGAAAGTCGGATTATTAATTTTATATATTGCAAAAATGAAAGTTGTTCTATTAATTTGAGATAGATTAGTATATTTTTTGATACATTTTGACAAAGTGTGTCTCACAAACAAATTACATTTCAAAAGGTAACTTGTTTTATTTGTTGTTAGTTTTATTTTTTTTATGTGGTTCTTGTTTAGCCAAAAACAGAATAGACAACCCGAAAACATTAGTAATTACCGCTTAAACAAAATAGTTTAAACATTCTACAGTTGTCTGTTGATTAAATTTCAACTTTCAGTGCTCTTTGGGCATAAGCAATAACTATGTATGCGTTCGGCTCCGTGACGTTACTTATGAAATAGACGAAAGAGGCTTGCACAAATGCGCAATTCTAGAACTGTGTTTTGAGTATAAGAAGTTGTAAAGGTTTAAATTAATGTGCACTTTTTTTCTTTAACATACATCATTGTAAAAGTTGAACACTTCAAATTAATGTAATGGAATAATTCAAAATATGAAGTCGTGGAATTGAAAAAAAAAATTGTACGAAAATACACCCCACTTGATAACTGCAGTTGCATAAACATTAAAAGTTATACAATTATGAACAAAAATTGGATTTATATGTTGATAAAATAACTAATTAATAATTTGGATGGGAAAAACTAATTAACAAAAAATTATCAAATAAAGAGAGAGAGAGAGAGAGAGAGAGAGAGAGAGAGAGAGAGAGAGTTTATAAATTAACAGAGACAGAAAATAGAGAGAAGGTTGTATAGTTGCGTACATAAGAATCTGCAGAAAAAACTATTTTCGATTTTTTGCGATAAATTAAGAGGAGACTGAATTAATGGGAATTGTATGCCCTAAAAAAGAGAGAAAGTGAACAAAATGTTTCCCTTGCAGTTCCTGAAACATGAAAATCAAATATATATATATACAATTATGTAAATGAACTAAATGACTGGAAATAAATGCTACCCAGGAGATTACATATGAAATTTTACATGCAATAAAAATTTGCAATCCCTAATGGTTTAGCAACACAATTTGTATTGATGTCATAACTAATATGCTTACAATTTAGTTCTTTTATCAAAAAATTGAAAATAAATGTTGAACTAATTGATCTGGTCAAGCTACTCCATGAATATATATATATATATATATATGTTGAATTGATTAATTTGGTTTAAGCCATTCCTAATTTGGTGAGGCATTCAAATAAGAATACATGTCAACATAGTAATCATGAAAAGGCAAAAATGAACACACAGAGATATAAAGAGTAATAAGGATTAAGAAAACTCACATTGACAATTGAAGCACCATTAAAAATATTTCATCATATGAATGAATGTCTTGAATTGGTCTATAATTCGTTGACTTCCCTGCAAAACCAAAGTATACTACTACTAATCACTTACAATATTAATTTATATCTTTAGGGAATTTGGTCAAACAGTTGATTTGCATAATCCCTAATGGCCTAACCATAAGAGCAAATTAACAGATGTCAACACAAAGTTTATATAGAAATTAATTGTAAGTTCCATCTTATAATTCTCTTGGGTGTACATATAGAGACGGAGAAATAGAGAGAGGTGTGAATAACATAGCATAAAATTGGTATTAAAAGGGAGAAAAAGTGATAATTGGTTATTGACAATTGCAAGGAAAGATGGAAAACTAAACCTACATGAGAAGAATAGATGAAAAGTGAGGGACGGGAGAGAAACAAAGAATACAGGAATGGGAATTTGTATCTTGCATATTAAACGTACTTATGGCCGAGTACGTGCCAATGATAACGTCCAAATTAAATAGGTGTTAATGATTGAAGATGAAGGCTCCGTTTGATTGCAAAGATGGAAAAGGAAAATAAATTTAGTTAGTTTGTGTGAAAAGATAGAAAATAAGGTGAGAGATGTTACTCATTTTATGAGTATATATCCTCCATCTTTTAATTTTTTGGTGGAAAATTTTTACTCACCACCAAGCAAAAAAAATTTCTTCATGGAAAAACTTAAAAATCAAGAGGATATCACCTCTCTCACTCAACTTATTTTCCATCTTTTCACCAAAACTAACTCAATTTATTTTTCTTTTCCACCTTGCAATTAAACGCAGCCGAATAGTGGAATTCCTCGAAGCCATGAATGGATCCAGACGCAGAAGATTCATACAGCCTAAACTATATTAATAGGAATAGAGGGGAAGGGACATCGGCGGTCGGAGACAAAACGGTTAAGAAGAGGTTTTTGTTTTGAACGGCTGAAGAAAGAAGTTAAGGTTAAAGAAGAAAGAGAGGAAGGGCCACGTGTTAAATATAGGTGATGTCACATGTCACAATATGATGAAGTTCTTCCATTACGTATATACTCCCTCCATCCTAATTTAATTGTCCATTATTCTATTTTTGGATGTCCCAAAATAATTGTCCACTTTTTATATTTGGCAAGTCATTAATTAGAGCACTTTCTATAATTTCCTATATTACCCTTTAAGTTGTCACCACTTTTTTTATTGTGAGTCCCGCCACCTTCTTTTATTAAAGGAAAAGTAAAAGATATTTTTGGAAATAAATATTTTCTCTTAAAGTAATAATTATGTTTCCTTAAATTTTAGTTTTTTAAAATTGGACAATTAAATTGGGACGGATGTAGTATTAGTTATATGATATAATTAGTATTTACAACTTACTTTTTTTTAATTATCTTAGAAAAGCTACAATTATATACAATATGTGACATTTTAATAATTAAATTGTAATTAAAAACTACAAATATAGTTAGAGAAAGCTTAGATAAATTAATAAGGTTGGTACCACAGAAAATTATTAATTTAGCGGGATTGTTTAATTTAGAAAGAATTTTATGTTCGATATGCATCATGTACATAAATAGTATACCAACAATTTGATACACGCATCAAATCAAAACATACACAAAAAAATAAACAATTCCATAAAAGATTTAGTGTTTCAAAATTAAATTCCATAGAAGATCAAATGTGTGGAGATGTTACATGCTTATGAATTGAGCAATCATCTGTTAAATACAATCGTCGTAAACATAATTTAGTCTTAGACTCAAAATCATAGTAATTTTCATATACTTCTTGCACCTATCAATGGTGTCTCATTTGAAAGGGAGAAAAATTGGCTTCAAAATTCAAAAAAGTGAATTTATGAGCTTCAAAATTTAAAAAAGTCACATTTTCATAATAATTAAAATAGGGGATTCGTAAGGAGTGATTTAGGTTTAACTTGTGATTGATTGTGAAAGTTTATTTGGGATTTTTTTATTGGGAATAGTTAATTTGATTATGGTCTGGTTTAGTTAATTGATCATGACGTGATATGGGGCACTCAATTTAACTTTGCCTAATTAAGTGATTGAATTTTTTTCAATTTAACTGAAGGTGTACAATTTTTATATATGCAATTTAGTCATAATAGACCACTTCTATGAAACTAAAATAATAAATATTTTTTTGTTGAACTATTTTTAGAAAGATTAAAATCATTTTCTACTATCTATTTAAACTAAGTAAAATGTACTTAGACGAGCAAATAAAACAAGCCCTTACCTTTAACAAATTATTACGAGAGTTTGTGTTACTTCAATAAAAACAATATCCCTTCGCCTTATGCCATCTTTGAAAATCTACAAAAATACAAGACAACAAAATTAGTTTTTGTGCTAGATTTAGTTTATACCTACAAAAATACAAGAAAAAATAACTGCATATTCTAAAGAGTTTCATAGAACCATCGATAATTAAGTCAAAATTTTACTTTTAAACTGAGAAATATAGTTGCGTATACATGAAACAGTAAAAATCTTTTTTTTAATGTGCAAGAAAGAATAAAGTTGAAATTATTTAAAAAAAAAAAGTTACAAAGGATTTGATTTAAGTTTAAAATGAGTCAACATTACTGATATCATATATGACATATACTTCTTTTTTAGTTAATTGTAATGATGAGAAGTGAATCTTAAAAGCCAGCCAACACTACCACTATGTTATTGGCTTCTTTATAAAAGTAACATTGAATTGAAATATTATATGACTTACATACCTTCCCATGTGACGTGGGCCCCAAATAGTTCTCCAAACCAACTGTTGCTTATTGGTGGATCAATGTAATAAAAATACCAACAATGATGGCATAAGAAGAAGGCTCGTGGGCTCATAAATTGATAATTTGACAAATCTCCACCAATGACTTCTCTACTGTTGTTGTAATGAGGACTCGCTTTCATTTCTTCCTCCTTTTCCTCTTCATCACCCCAAACAAAGTTTATACCAAATTCTTTCACCTCTAATGCTTCACTACAAATTACAGAAACATCAATTTCATCGCCTCTGTCCAATTGATTCCCCAACTTCCAATGGCTTAACCAAACAAACTCTTCTTCTTCCTTCCTCTTTTCTGGAATTGCTATAGCCACGGGACTGTATATCCACTTAAGGTCCTTGCTCTTATTATTAATCTTAGTAAATAATAGAAACTGATGTTCAGTTTTATAAATGTTGGAGAGTTTGTACACAGAGTAAACATTCAGTCCTCGAATCCTAAGACTAGTATGATGTGAAGGTACAACAAAAGGTCTTGAAGATGATGATGAACCCTTATTATCATTTCTATCACCACACCAACTTGGAATCTCTTCCCGTCGGAAAAATGTGCTGAATATACCAAATTCATATAGTCCCTGTGACCACATGATGAACCATAATTAATAACCCAATTTTAAGGATTCATTATAAAGTTGGGGAAATACACTATGCACTATATGTTTAGACACACACACACACATACATATATCTATATTAAGAGAGAGAGAGAGAGAGTGCACCTGACGGGTATTTTCCTCGATCCCAAAGTTATAGGGTGCGTTAATTGCATAGCTCAACCTAAGGTTTCCAATTAATTCAACACCGTATAAGCCTAAATTATCAAGTATTTCTCTACTAACTTTTTCTAGGGGTTCAAGCTTAAACATACTTTGAACCTCTTTTAGTTTTCCACAAGAATCTCGTGTAATGCCAGGCCTAGTTAAAGCTGACTGGTATGATATACTTTCCAATAAACTACACCCAGACACTTCCAAAAACGTTACTTTCGGCAGGCCCGAGATGGAATGCAGTTCTTTGCATGAAGTTAAGTAGAGGTGTGAAAGTTTACGAAGACTACCAACGCATTGTGGCAGGGTAAGAAAATGATTGTAGCTTAAATCTAACATTTTCAACATGGATAGATTACTAAAATCCAAGGGAAGATCATCATCTGATAGATCACAATTTTCAAGACTAAGAGATACTAAAGAGCAAGGGAAAGAAACATGAATGTCTTGTGGGTTTTTCAATATCGGTTTTGACACCCATGGTTGAAAAAATGTTTGGTATAGTTTGACATGATGATTTTTGCGGATAGAGGTCAATGGGTAAATGGTGACTTCATTAACATTAAGCACTTTTAATGACTCCATATTCTTCAAATCCATTGGAAACTCACGAATATTTGAGCAACCATCGAGTACTAATGTTTGAAGAGATTTTAGCATGCTAATGTTTGGAAACTTCCTTAGACTTTTGCAATTCTTGAGATTCAGTAAATTAAGCCTCTCTAGGTTTCCAATTGTATCAGAAACCTCAACTAACTGTACGCAACCTTCGAGGATCAATCTCTCAAGACTGAGGAGTCCTTTAAAGTTGGGTGTTTTAATAAGCGTTTGAGAATTACTAAGATTAAGGATCTTCAATGATAATAGAACCTGTTTAATACCAAGAAAAAATACCATTAGTCAAAAAATGGAAATAATATAGGTATTAAAGGAAAAATGTAGTTGGTTGCTTTAAGTACCTTATTTCCGGTCCAAACATATTCTAATTTGCTGTAACTCATGTCAAGAAACACAATATTTCCCAAAGGCAAGTCATATGGTATAGATTTTAAAGGAAAACCATGCCAACACAACCATCTTAAACCTTCAGGAAACATCTCACAACGTCCACTCAGCTTTGCGTAATTTAGTTTTAAGATTTTTAGTCTGTCCATCCTTGAAAATGCATCATAGTTGAAGTCTACATCATGTGATGGTTCTGAAGAGAGGAAGTTAAAATAGCGACTTCTAAATGAACTGCCTTGATTTGATGATAAAGACGTGCTGCAAAATTCGTCATATAGGTGTTTTTTCCCTTTCCTAACATTATGAGCATCGTCCTTGTACATTTTCATGTCAAGTACGAGACCTTCAATTGTTTTGGTACCCTAATATATAAAGAAAAGAGATCAAAGGTAAATAAAAAGCATCATATAACTTATGAGCATATATACAAGAGCAAAGAAAGATACACTTCGTATAAATAATTCTTACCGTTTTCTTATCCACCACCATGTAGCAGTCCTTGGGACGCCACAATCTACTACGTCTCCCGGGCTCATTTGGTGACTCTTGGTCAACTATTTGCCTTCCCATGTCTTGAAGCAATTGATGCATTATTAGCTTATTGCGATAGTCAGTGGAAATGAGACATCTGTCAATGAGATTTTGAATTCCACATAACGGAAAGAAATCACAAGCTTCTAATATTTCAATTGTTTCGTCTTTTCCGTGTCCAACAAAGAAACAAGCAATATGCAAGAATAAGTTTCTGTCATGGTCGTCTTGCAAGGAATCAAAGCTTATTTTCAGTACATTTAGTATTCTAGTTTCAGGAATTGCTTCTAATTTCTCCAATGTACTTGCCCACACTTTTGTACTCTTTCCTGCTAAAGAAGAACCGAGAATCTTGTGAGCTAGAGGAAGCCCTCCACAATGATATACTGCCCTTTTTGATTGTTCCATGTAACCTTCAGCGGGGCGTTCTTTTCCAAAAGCATGCCAACAAAATAGCGCCAAAGATTCATCATCATCTAATTTTTCAACTGCATGAAGTTTATGAACTTCATGAGCCTTTAACACCGACTTGTTCCGAGTTGTTATAATAATTTTACTTCCCGGATAAAACTCTCGTGTTCCAAGCAATACCTCTAATTCTTCCACTTCGTCAACATCATCTAAAACAACAAGAATCCTTTTACAACCTATTACTTCATTGATCTTATTGATACCATCATCAACGTCAAAAATTTCTTTTCTCTTCCCCTTCAGAATACTTGAAAGAAGTTGTTCTTGTAAGTTAACTAAGCCCTTGGGTTGCTGAGACTTCGCTTTAACTGATGCAAGAAAGCAACTTCCCTCAAATCTTTGAAAGTTCAAATTATAAACAAATTTTGCAATTGTGGTCTTTCCTATACCCCCCATACCACATATTACAAGTATATCTTCACTTGATGAGCTACTTTTTATCCATGAATCAATGTTCTCGACTCGAGAATGCATTCCAACTAAGTGGCGACCAACATATAAGACTGTACGGTTGAGCTTTCGTTCGACTTTCTTAACAATTTCTTGGATGAACTTTGCTTCATGCCTAAAATTGTAGATGGAAATGGAGAAGAATAAATAATTATGAGTGATATATAGAAAGAATTAATTTGTTTTTAAAAAACTCACGAGTAGAGAAGTAGCATTAGATTGTTAGGGATTGTGTCCAAATATCTCATAAAAGGGGGAAAAAAAAAAGAGGCTAAGATACCACTAATGTTACTTTCTTATTTGGACTAATGCTATCATGTACAACAAACTAGAACCAATAAAGAAAAAATTGGAAATGAAAACGAAAAAGCAATTGGAAATGGAAAAGAAGAAGCTCAACCATTGTATTTTATTTTTTTTTAAGTTAAAGAAGTTCCAAGTCTCTCCCTTAACTTTGCAAACAAAGAAAATTCAACCCATCCCACGACACCCCCATGAGTTGAACCCTTGACATCAAGGTAAGTGTGGAAGTTGCCTACCACTTGACCTTAACATTGATGTTGTTATTTTGATACTTATGTTTGGTTAATATTATTAAATTTTTAATAAAACCTATTCATATATCTTGAAAATGTTTAAGACGTAGTGGTTAAGTGTATCTCCAACAGTTTTCTATTTTTTGATTTTGTGTAAAAATTATATAATTTTTAAACATTTTTGTCTCCAAGAGACTTTTAAAATCAAAGTTTGTATAAAATGCTTGAGTAAAATTCGCTCCCATTTTACAATGCCACATTAGCTTTCTCTTTCCCTCCATTTTTTTTTGATAAAATTTGAAAATGTAATAACTTCAAATGTAAAATATGGATTTCAATAAAAATTATGTATTTAAAATCTACTCATCAATACATATAAATCAAGATTCATAGTGACTATAAAATTATTTATGAAAAAAATTCAAGAAAAAATAATAAAAAATTGCTTAAATTGATATGTAACATGTATTGGAGTCTTACTGGTTATTTCAAAATTTACACAAGAACTTATAAAAGGACCGTTAGAGTGTTTTTTTTTTTAGTTTTTAAATTTTTTGTAAAAGTTGGTTGACAATATAATTTACAAGTCAATTTTTTACATTATCATTAGAGATGCTGTAAGAAGTCTTAAATGAACTTAATTTGGAGCAACTTAAAGGTGGACTACAACCTATACATGCAAACAAAATATTTCTAATCTAAATTAAAGGGAGAAGAATGGCTAATAGAACCATTTTTTGTAAGTTTATAAAAATAATTTAACACTATAATTAAAAAAATAAGAGGAAGGGAAGGAGGGGGGGGGGGGGGGGGGGGGGGGGGGGGGGGGGGGGGGGGGGGGGGGGGGGGGGGGGGA